>CM077158.1:35468656-35970968 GCA_039583875.1 Platanthera guangdongensis | reverse complement strand
AAAAATGACAAAATCCTTGACGCCCAAAGGCCGCGGGCCAATAGGAAACCGCCACGCCGGGAGTGAGCAGAGGGTTGGTTAAAATAGCCCCAGCGGGCCAAACGGTAAATAGCAACGCTGCCAACACCCCGCCCCCAAACACCCGAGGCGGCTCCAGCCGCCGGGCAGGCCGCGAGCAGGCCGCTCGGGCGAGACCGCCCCTGGCCGCCTCGCCCGCGAGCAGGCCGCTCGGGCGAGAGCCAGGTCACGACCGTCTCGCCCGCGAGCGGGCCGCGCCAGGGCGAGACCGGCCCCTGGCCGCCTCGCCCGCGAGCAGGCCGCTCGGGCGAGAGCCAGGCCGCGGGCGTCCGCCCGCGAGCAGGCCGCTTGGGCGAGAGCCAGGCCGCAGCCGTCTCGCCCGCGAGGCAGGCCGCCGGGCGAGAGCCAGGCCGCGACCGTCTCGCCCGCGAACAGGCCGCCCGGGCGAGAGCCAGGCCGCAGCCGTCTCGCCCGCGAGCAGGCCGCCTGGGCGAGAGCCAGGCCGCGGCCGTCTCGCCCGCGAGTAGGCCGCGACCGTCTCGCCTGGCCCCTACCTCGGACTCAACAGGCCGGGGCGGGTGCTAGCCAACTTGCCGCACTCGCCCCCAACAAAGGAGCCATTGGGGGAGGCCAATTTTTCCTCCCCCTAATAGTATGTTTCCAAGCCAGAGCCAAAATTGGCCACCGAGAGTGCAAAAATCTCCAAAAAGCTTAAAACGTGCTTGCCTTGTTTGGGGCCCACTCTTCGCGAATACGGGGTTGTACAGATCCCATTTGGGAGTTGAAAAATTTGAGCCAACAAAGAAAGGTCCAACAATACCTCGAGGAATTCGATATGCTCCGACATCGCATCCACATCCAAGAAGACCATGCTCTGAGTTTTTGCCTCGCCGGGTTGAAGGAGGAGATTGTCTATTCCGTGCGAATGTTCCAACCCAAGACGTTGGCGGATGTTGCTTCTCTTGCCCGCCTTCAAGAGCACGAGCTGCACTTGCGTCTCAAGCGAACTTCTGGCTCGACTACGGAACCGGCTCAACGCACCAACCACCCTCTTGTTAGTTTCCTCCCAAACCCGAGCCGGCCGCCCTATCCTTCACCCAACAGAGGATTTCCTTCAGCTAGAGGGGGGCCACGGTTGACAGCAGCAGAGGTAGCAGATAAGCGTTAGCAAGGGCTTTTGTTTTGGCTGCGATGCGCCGTTCTCACCCGGGCATCGGTGTGCGGGCCGCAAGCAAGCCTATGCGATACAACTCATTCCGGAACAGGACGAGGACATACCCGAGGAAGAAGGCCTCGAGGGGGACCTTGACTTTATCCATGAGGACGAGAACATGCCGGACACCCCACAAGTGTCCACGCACGCGCTAACAGGGGCTGCCAACTATTATACCATGCGGGTGACGGTGTCTCATCAAGGCCACCCGATACATATTTTGATTGACTCCAGAAGCACCCACAATTTCTTGGACAGGGACACGGCCGCAAGATTACAATGCCCACTCGTGTCAATACCCATGTTCAGTGTCGCCGTCGCGGATGGCAAATGCATTTCAAGTTCCCATAAGTTAGAGGGGTTCCAGTGGAGGATGCGGGGAGTTATCTTCACTTCAGATATGCTGGTACTACCCCTTGGAGGCTGCGAGATGGTCCTAGGGGTGCAATGGCTCGTGACACTAGGCGTTTTGCAGTGGGACTTCCGGAATTTGACATTGGATTTTACTCATCAAGGCCGATGGGTGGCCCTTAGAGGTTCTAAACCGGTCACAGGAACGTGGATGAAACGACACAATGAAGAGCACGGGCGAGTTGCACATGGCCAATTCCACCTGTTAGCTATCTGGGAGAGCTCGGCCACATCCAGGGAAGGGACCGAACAAGGGGAGCTGTGCATGATGAGCTGCGGACAGGTCCGACTGGGTCCAAGAGGAAATGCTAAACCCGGCCAACAGGAATCAGCGCTAGACATCATCCAAGCGCAGCAGTTAACCGCCTGTTTGGGATCGTTTCAGGATTTATTCGAGGAGCCAAAAGGGCTGCCACCTACGAGGGAGCACGAGCATCGCATTGTACTTAAGGAGGACAAGGTGAATATTAATTTACGTCCGTACCGCTACCCGCCGTTACAGAAGACAGTCATCGAGCACCTAATCAAGGAGATGCTCCAAACCGGAGTGATCCGCCACAGTTTTAGTCAGTTTGTTTCGCCAGTTGTATTGGTTAAAAAGGGGGATGACACATGGAGACTATGCATTGATTACCGTCACCTCAACGCACATACATTCAAGGAGAAATTTCCGATTCCCATCATCGAAGAGTTGATCGACGAGCTTGGTTGAGCCACATTCTTCTCTAAATTGGACTTGCGGGCCGGTTACCATCAAGTGAGAATGGCGGACGCCGATATTCACAAGACGGCATTTCGTACGCATCAAGGCCACTACGAGTTTTTGGTTATGCCATTTGGGCTAACCAACGCACCTTCCACATTCCAAAGCCTAATGAATAAGGTTTTTCAGGAGCAACTGCGCAAGTTTATTTTGGTGTTTTTTGACGACATTCTTGTCTTTAGCAGGTCGTGGGGGGAGCATTTGCAACATCTTGAGTACATTCTTACCACCTTGCGACACCACAAGTTATTCCTCAAGCGATCCAAGTGCGAGTTTGGGCTGCGGAAGGTACATTATCTGGGGCACCTCATCTCCGACCGTGGGGTGGAAACCGACCCCATGAAGATCCAGGCTATGTTAGAGTGGCCTCAACCCACGACGGTGAGGAAATTGCGGGGCTTCCTCGGCCTCACCGGGTATTACCGGCGCTTTATTCAGCACTATGAGAGTATTGCCTGGCCCCTCACGGTGTTGCTTCAAGGCAAGAGATTCAAGTGGACGCGGGAGGCTGAACAAGCCTTCTTTCAGCTCAAGGAAGCGGTGTCAAGATCGCCGGTGTTGTGCCTACCGGATTTTCACAAGCCATTCAGTCGGGAGTTAGCGCTGTTTTAATGCAAGAAGGGCGACTGATTGCCTATTTCAGTCGGGTGTTTTAGCGCTGTTGTGCCGGTGTTGCAAGCACTTAGGAAGAAGAATGCGGCCATGTCCGTGTACGAAAAAGAACTCCTCGCGATCGTGATGGTGGTACAACAATGACGGCATTATTTATTTGGGAATTCATTTGTAATCAAGACGGACCAGCACTCCTTGAAATATTTACTCGATCAAAAGCTTGCAACACCGGCACAACAAAAATATCTAGCCAAACTCCTAGGCTATGATTACACAATCCAGTACAAACAAGGCAAGGAGAACGTATGTGCGGACGCGCTTTGGCGAAAGGGTGCAGTGGACAAGGGAGAACTAAATACAATGGTTACTATTCGGTCTAACATCCTACAACAAGTGCGTGACTCATGGGCAAAAGATGTGGATCTACAACATGTCATAACACAAAAGGAGCAAGACCACTCTAGTTGTCCGAAGTATGCATGGGCTAATGGCTTGTTGAAATGCAAAGGGAGATTAGTGGTGGGAAGGTACCCGAAGTTGAAGGAAACATTGCTGAAATTATACCATGATGGGGCAGTTGGAGGGCACTCGGGGATCAATGCCACATACAGGAGGCTCAAGAACATTTTTTATTGGAAGAGGATGAAGCCGGAGGTGTATACGTACATCCAACAGTGTGGGGTGTTCCAACAATGCAAAGCGGATACGCAGAAGCCGATGGGACTATTGCAGCCACTACCGATTCCTTCGAGAGTTTGGCAAGATATCTCGTTGGACTTTATAGAAGGGCTGCCCAAAAGTAAGGGGATGACTACGATACTTGTGGTGGTGGATCTCCTAAGTAAACAAGCTCATTTCAGTTCCCTCTCTCACCCGTATACCGCACAAGGAGTAGCCCAGCTTTTCTTAGACTCCATCGTGAGGCTTCATGGGCTGCCGGCTTCTATAGTTAGTGATCGGGACACATCCTTTCTAAGCCAATTTTGGCAAGAAATTTTCCGCATTCTTGGAGTACAATTGAAGTTTTCTATGGCTTACCATCCACAAACAGACGGACAGACGGAAGTCGTCAACCGTTGTTTGGAGGGATATTTGAGGTGCATATGCTTTGAACGACCGCGTACTTGGGCTACGTGATTACCGCTAGCCGAATGGTGGTGTACAACACTACCTATCATAGCGCCATTAAAATGACCCCCTATGAAGTGGTTTATGGGCAAGAACCAGCCATTCACATTCCTTACATTTCCGGTGAGGCGCGAACGGAAGAAGTGGACCGTTCTCTAGAGGCGCGGGAGAAGGTGATCTAATTATTGAAGACCAACTTGGCTGAAGCACAAAATAAACAAGCCTTCGCTACCAAACATCACCAACTCGGAGGGCAACTTGATGGTGGAACGACAAAGTATCTTGGAGCGCCGCATCGCACCAAATCGCAGTCGAGTGATTACTCAAGTTCTCGTGCAATGGATGAATGTGACCAAAGAAGAAGCAACTTGAGAGGAGCTGGAATCGTTCAAGCGGCGATACCCGTATTTCATTATTCCTTGAGGATGGGGGGAATGTATTGTTATGATCCTTTTTGTTATCCCTTTTAGTGGAGGGGTTATTTTGTAATTGCACCGGGTTACAAGTCATATAAGTAGCCCGGTCTATTAGGATTGGAGTTTTTATCTGGGAAATTTTGGGTTGAATATGGCAGGCGGCTGAATCGGGATTTCTTCCCCTCACTGTGAGAACACTGAACACCTCTCAGGGCGGACTGCTCTCAGGTGGAATCATACCTTATCTCTTGTAACTGGTAGATGTTTTGTGTGTGTTCACGGAATCATAAGGATCTTGCTGGGTTGTTTGCATCCACTGTTAGTTTGATAGCATTACTACTCCCTTATTCTTAACAATGGGAGGAAGGCAACACCGGCCGGCGAGGTTGGGAGGAGGGGAAGAGGGTTTAGGGTTTCGCGGGATTTAAGTTTCATGGGAAAAGAAAGATACGGAAATGAGGGGTGTGCGTGTAAGAGATAAGCAGGAAATTTAAATAATTAGGTATTATTTTATTTTTGGTGTGCTCATATTCACAATAGGTGTGCTCCTAAACAAATAAAACAATGCTCTATGATAATTATTAATGAAAAAAATCTTACTTTAATAAATACACAACAGTCTCCAAAATCAAGCGTTCATAAACAAAACTTTGGTGAACAGATTGACGGCCCTATTCTTTAGCTCTTAAGTAGTAGGAGAAAAACACGAAGGTCTTGGACTGATGATTGCCCATTGAAAACAGATTTCCGCTCCGTTTGGCACGGTGGTGGCGGTCGCAAACGAATGGGTTAAAACGTCATCTATTTATGACCGCCACCACCGTGCGAAACAGAGCCTTAAAGAAGCTTCAGAAAGGAAAAAACAAAAACAAAAACTTTTCCGTATTTTTCAGGCGAGGTTAGGCGTACCGGGGCGCTGGAGAAGCTCGGGTGGCGGAGGAGCGTGGCCTCGATGCATTGAAAACCAAAGATCGTGATGATGCAGCAGCTGAGCTCGGGCTGCCGGAAAAGCCTCGCTGCCGGGCTGAGCGGCTCTCCCTTCTCCGTCCCTGCCGCAAAATCGGCCTTTTTTTCCGGAGAGATCAAAGGAGGCTTAGGAATCTTCACCGCGAGAGGACCAATTGTCTCCGGCTCCGGCGGCTCTGGCGACTCTGACATCTCGCCGTCGTCTCGCTTTGAGGTTGAGGAGAACAAAAAATTTTTAGGTACAAGCTTGTACCATGCTCCCGTGCCCAAATAAATAACCCTTAACTCATGGGACCCACCTTTCTTTCCCCCCCATCTCCCAAAAATTTCCCGCCATCTCTCTCCCAATTTTTTTCATCATCTTCCCCAATTTTTCTTTCTCTCATGTGAACCCGTCTGCTCCATTAGGGTTTCGGGAAAGCTCCGGCTGCCGGTTCCGACCTTCTACAAGTTTCCACGCCGCCGTCCACCTTTTTCGACCATCTCCTACCACACCTTACCTAAGGAGTTCAGATAACTGCAAAAGACCGTGAGTGTGCCATTACTACTCCGCCATTACTGGAAATTCCGCCATTACTTCCCCGTCTCCTTGCCCTCATCGTGTTTGTTCTCCCTCAAGTTTCAGATCATGCAGGAGTCACATGAGAAACCTGTCGTAGATAATTTTGGCAATGTGAGTATTCATTCTTTCTTCTCTTTTGTGGATCTTTCTTTAACTTAAGTTCAGCCTCTTTCTCTTCGATTATCATCAAAATTATAGCTGTAATACACACTGGAATTTACTCCGTCACAACTAGAATTCATTATGTTACAACTGAAATTTATTCTGTTACAACTGGAATTTATTCTTTTACAACTGGATTTTATTATTTTACAATTGGAATTTATTTTTTTCCAACTGCATTTAACTTGCGACTATTTTTTCCCTAAATGATAGAAATCTACAGTATCATTCCCTATTGTACATAGTGAAGAGGAAGCATACTCCATGTACTGCGATTATGCCCATAAAACTGGATTCAGCGTGCAGAAGCAAAATATTGTCTATTGGGCACATACCAGATTTATTAAGGGCCGAGGGTATAGTTGCGCAAAAGCTGGCTTAAAGGTTTCCAAACCGTTGAATGACGAACAACAAAAATACCGTAAATTGGATACTTGTACAGATTGTTTGACCTGCATATATTTTAATGCAGACAAAGAAGGTAAGAATTGGGAGGTTACGAAGTTCGTCGAGGAACATAATCACACACTTGCATCAGAGAATGACAAACACCTACTGAGGTCTCATCGCAGTATATCTACTATTCAAGCTAGCCTTCTAAAGAATATGACAGATGTGGGTATTAGAACAACCGATGCATACAATTTCCTTGCAGATGAAGTGGGCGGTGTTGAAAATGTGGGGTTTTGCAAGTCCGATGCTTATAATTTTGTCCAACGCGAAAGAAGAGCGCTAATAGATAGTGAGGATGCTATCAGCTTGTCCAAAGTATTGCAATGAAAACTGAAAAATCCGGCAAAAAGAGGCAACCAATTCTGCTCGGATCCTCGACATGTCCTTCCCCCAAGTCTGGTGACTCTTCCAATCCACTGGTCCCTCTACCACACTGGCTTCCATATATTTCATCACAAATATCCCGCAATCGTTGCCGGTGTCCTGAGTAGGAAGCCCTTCAACGACGCGTAGTGGCCCTATATCTTTGGGAAGCACATCAGTTGTGTCTTCTTGAAGGTACCTCATCTGCACATATGAAGTCGGGGTAATCATATATTGAGTGTCAAGATAATCTGCACATATGAAGTTATAAGTTATTTGAATAATATAACTACGTACATGGTCCCGTAGGGGTGTCCTGTGCGTGAGATTGAGCATTGAGTCATAGAAATCCCAGTTTCGTTTTTTTAAGATTGGCAACCAACAGGACCCAATGGCTAGCAACATGACATGACATAACAATAACCTCAGCAGCTTCAACTGACTCATGAGTGATATGCTCGACCAGTCTACGACTGATCTTGCCGCATGATTTTAAATACTGCATATAATAAGCAAAAAATAGTCAGTACGTAAGAAAAAATAGTCAGTATTTTCATGATGTATCTTTCATTACCGCATGATTTGAAGAGACGAACAAAAAATTGACCATGTTATTCACATCTTTCTCTTTGAGGCTATTTAGAACATACGGATATATGTCCAAATGCGAGGAGCACACTCATCCAGTCCCTAGGATATCAATCAAGCTTGATCGATAAATAAAAATATTCCCTCTCTCAATAACAATCGAGTCCCTGAATATAGAACAAGGGGTAAAATTACACGAAAATAACATAAAAGTAAACAAAAATATTACGTACCGATTTGGATATCGGTCCATCACGAATGTGATCATCTCCCTATCTTCGGGACAAAGTGCATCCCTACCCGGGTATATTGGCCAGTATTCCTTGTCAGCCCTCTTCTTTTGTATCCCCTTTACTTGTGTACGTCTCACCTTCCTTAGCACTATTGCAGAATCATCTTCTGTGACGCTGACCTTCTTCTCCTTCACCTCCCCTTCCTTAACTTCCTCCCCCTTCACCTCCTGATCCTTCATCCCCTCATCTTTCACCTCCTCCTCATTCACTTTCCACTCATTGACAAGGTGTAACCGGGCCACCAAACGATCAAAGTTTTCCTGAATAAAGATCCTTAGTTGGCCGACTGTTACATCAACATAGCTTTTAAATCGATCCTCCATACTCTTCTCTCTCCTCTCCTTCACTGCCCTCATCTTCTTTTTTTCCTTACTCACTTCTTCTTCCTCCTTCACTTTTTTCCCTTCCTTCTCCTTCTTCTCTTTCTTTTCATTCTCTTCCTTCTCTTCCTTTTCTTTCTTCCCTTTCTTCTTTGTCTCATTTATCTCCTGCTTCTTCCCTCTTAACCTCTTCTTATCCCTTTTAAGCCTATACTGCTCCATTTTCTCCTCTTTCTCCGTTTTCTCCTTCTTCACTCTTCTTCTCTCCTCCTCTTCCTCAAAGCTTGATGAGTCTTCCTCTCTTTCTCCTCCTAACAAGTCTTGCTCCTCAACTGATATATAAATAAAAGACTTCCGAACCTGTATGCAAACAAACACGTCATGTTACATGTTCATGAAATAATTAATCCAACAAATAACGATGTACTACTTACAACATTGGGCATTGACAGCTGGGCTCGAAGTCTTGAACAATGCAATGTGCTAAAGGTAAGCTGGGAGGACCATCAGTGCAATCGGGGAGTGACCATTTCTCCGCATGTCGATGCTACAGAGGTATGCTCCAAAAACCATACCTACGACATGATATTAAATAGCTACAAGCAATCAATAAAACAACAATATTATGACAAGTACAAATTGTACGTGCTCTTGCTTACCACTAGAATAACAGAGCACCCCTCAAGGTAGCCTAGATTTTTCATCTCCTCCCCAATAGCAATCTCTTTCATATAAGCAAAATGGGAGTAGAGAAAGGTGTGTATGGCCTTCGGCCAATTCATTACTGCAAAATCCTCCAACCCTTTGAAGTCCAAAAGGCAGGTTGGCACTTTCAGTCCTTTCAAAGGGAAGAAGAAAGCTGCCAATACATATCTAATAAGAGCATTTATTCTTCTTGACTCTAGGGTTGGTGAACTATCCTCTACTGTCAGGTCAGCTAGCTCTTGCACCAACTCCTTATGCTTGAGGTTAGACAAGGGAATTCTATCGAATTGAAATTCTTTTCCCCGATTTGGAAGACCCAATATGAGTGCAACATGATTCACTGTAAATTTCACATAGAACTTACCAAGGAGAAAATCATTCCTTCTAGCAGAGTAAGATCTAATAATATAATATAATAGAGGAATATTTTGTTGAATAGTGGGCATGCTAAACAATTGTAGAATTCTTATCTCACGGAGAGTCTCTTTGGAGTCTTCAGAGAGTACATCCAACAAAGATTTGACATTCTTTTTGAATGTCTTAATAGCACATTTGCTATATAAATAACTGGAACCTGGCATCTGCGAATGAGAAGGAAAAACAAAAGAAGCTTAAACAGTATTACAACTGGAAACAATACAACATTACAATTGGAATCTAACTAGAATCAAACTGGAATGTAACTTGAATAAAAACAAAAGTAGTTAGAATAAAAAACCTACTAACTGCAACTATAAGCGCAAGTGAAATGTAACTATAATTGGAATTAAACTGGAAGACAAATACAAAACAACTATAATTATGGCGGACACTATAAAATAAACTACAATTGGAATGAAACTGAAAATCAAAATTTTATACCTTGAAGGAGTAGTAATGACAACCTCCGGTAACGAACGTGTTTCGCTCTAGATGGAACTGAAAATCCGTTGGATCTGAAAACCGATTTTTCCGGTAATGGCAGCAATGAAATAGGAAGCACTGATTTTTCCGCCCGAATCGACGCGCTGGGGCGAGTATGGTGGAGTTCCGGAGTAGAAACGAAGACCTCCAGTTGCTTCCGCCGTGAAGGGGGGAGGGGGAGACCTCTGGTTGCTGGATTTCTGCCGTAACCCTAGGAATGCACAGCGAGAGATGAGGAAGTGGGAGACAAATTCAAAATGAAATTTTTGGGAGATGGGGGGGGGGGGAAAGAAAGGTGGGCCCCATGAGTTAAGGGTTATTTATTTGGGCACGAGAGCATGGTACAAGCTTGTACCTAAAAATTTTCCGAGGAGAACCGGGGATATATTTGGCGTCCGCTCCCTAGTCATGATTGCATGCGGGTCCCATCGATTAGAATCTTTTGAACGAACGGAAGGGACTGTGGAAACGTGTTAAACCTAACTTTAGAGGTTATATTTTTAGGCGATTGTTATTAACACTATATTTTTGGATATTCACACTATATTTACTCTTAATTTTCCGCGTCTTTTGAAAATACTCCTTGTACATGCACTTTTAGGAAAGGTTTTCTACACGAAAGTTGTAGATCTCGACGAGATCTACAACTTTCGTGGTGAACACCTTTCCTAAAAATGCATGTATAAGGAGTATTTCTAAAAGACGTGAAATCTGAGCGTATTTCCTAATGTACGTCTTGTACATGCATTTTTAGGAAAAGTGTTCAACACGAAAGTTGTAGATCTCGTCGAGATCTACAACTTTCGTGATGAACACTTTTCCTAAAAATGCATGTATAAAGAGTATTTTCAAAAGGCGCGAAAAATTATGAGTAAACATAGTGCGAATATCCAAAAGTATAGTGCTAATAACAATCGCCTATTTTTATTGTGCAACCCCTACTCTTCTTCGTACCTGTTTCTCGATCGCGGCGTGTTGTTGAGCCCGGTCTTGGATCGTCATAAATAAAAAGTACATCTCAATTGGTAATGAGTAGTGATTTATCAAGCATGTTGTGAGATCAAGTCCCGATCTCAAAAATCCACCGCAATTGAGAAACAAATGCGGAGAGTTTGGGGGTTGCACGGATTGCAGCTCGCACATAAAGGCTTAGTTTGTTTCAGCGGTGCCGTTCAGTTGCGGTCGGATCGCAACGACAAAATTTTTTCCCCCTGTTTGTCGTGGCGTTACGTCGTCATCGGAGGAAGAAAGTGCCGGTGTCATCGGAGCTTTCCCACAGCTACTCAGAGTTCCATTTCAATGCTGCGTTCTCAACGGATGATTGTCGGAAGTTGGTCGCCACCACCAACAGCCTCTCCTTCCTGGTAAAGCTTGAAAGATCCAGTGCCGCCATGGACGTCGGCGATAAATTTTTCCGCTCCCGGTAAAGCTTGAAAGATCCAGTGCCGCCATGGACGCCGGCGAGAAATTTTTCCGCTCCCGGTAAAGCTTGAAAGATCCAGCGCCGCCGTGGAAGCTCCCGGTCCTCCCGATCCCGCGTCCCAAGCTCTGCGTGCCATGGATATTATCAATCTCATATTATAATAATTAATAATAATAATAATAATATTATGATTAATATTGATTATTATAATATTAAATTTATAATAAATATTAATTATAATCCAATTTAATTAATTTAATTATAATTTATTATGATAATAATATTTAACAGAAACGACACTACTGTTTTACCAAACTGTTTCTCCTTTTTGAATAGCTCTGTCACTGCTATTTTACCAAATTGTTTCTCATTCTGAACAGTTCTATTCCCACAGCTCAATTCTTAAAGCTTCATTCTCACAGCTCTTTTTGTCACCGCCACCGCCGAAACAAACTGACCCAAAGCCGGTCCTGGATCGTCACAATCTGTTGGCCTGACAATTTTAATAAAAAGACATGTATCTTAAATCTACTTATGAATTCTGGCCCTGATATGCGTAGGAAAAAAAATCCCTACAAATATGCACATATTTGAGCAAAATTATGATATATGTTCATATATTTGTTTATTTAATTTTAGATGAAATCAATTAGTCAATTTTTAATTCATGACAGATTGATATCACACTCAGCCTCTATTAAAGCTCCGTTTGGGAGGACTTATTTTAACCGATCAAGTGATCATGACCACATGAATTCGGACTTAATTAAGGTCTGATTCATGCGATCGTGACCGCTTGACCGCTGAAAATAAGTCCCCCCAAACGTAGCCTAAATCTTCTAAATCTATCATAGGTAGATTTGTTAATCTAAATTTTGATCTAAATATCTACTTTTCTATAATATTATGTATTTTATAGAAATCAAAATTAAAAAATATTTGAGTTGGTTTTGAATTTTCAAATTCATATTTTTCGTCGTCCCCACCTATAAGTCATCAATGTGGGTTTTTTTTCAAGCCGTTTAGGTGTTTTGAATAGACACTTCTGTGGAAGTCTCTGAGAAAGGGAGGCAAGCTATGTGAAATGGCACTATAGAAGTAGAGAGAGGTAAACTATGAAGGAGACACCACAAATCAAATCAAATAGAGGTAGTGCACCACCGAAGGCCGCGATTGTGAGCTGCATCAGCAACGAAGAGCGAAAGCGTGCAGGTAGCGACAATGGCTTGACGTTAGATTCGCGGGTTGTGGGAAACGACACGGTGCTCAATGTTTGCTGCTAGTATGCGGTGGTGGTTGTGCACAAGTGGGGACGTTGGCAGGCTGCGTTTTCGCGACAAGGTAGAGTCCTGATTTAGATCTCTTCTCAGTGGTGAGAGCGATGGTTGGTCGTATGACGACGATGAAGGTTCTTTCTGGTATGAATCTTGTGCATGCATTTTAAGAATTGCAATCAAGTTCATATTAATCTTCTGTTGTTTTTTGTAATCCGAGTTCTTCTACAATATATTTCAAATTTTTATCTCTTAACTTGAGTTCTTATTAATTCTTTGTAAAAAATGTGAATTTTTTGTGACTCTGTATTTAATTATTTCTGAATATTGCGCTTTCGCAACCGAAAATTCCAACACTAATGGAGTAGATACCAACTTAATTTTTTGTTCATCTAATTTCAATATATTTATTTCACATGATTTTATTAATCATTATTTATTTTATATCACTAAAAGTATCATTTAAAGCTCGTATTCAATGTATGAAAAATAAACGTGTCAAAATTTAGGCTCCGTTTGTGGGGGGGGGGGGGGGGGGGTGTTTATTTTCAACGGTAAAGCTGTTAAGACCGCATGAACCATACCTTAAATGAGTTCCCCCAAACAGAGCCTTAGTTTCTAAAACTGATATTGTTCTTCACAAATTATACTTTAGAGCCTCTTCTACAGTTTTCTCTTGGGTGCATCATAATTAAGAAAACATGGAATTTTCTATTTGTGCATGTATCATTCTAAAGTGGTCATGTTCAAAAAGATCGAGCCCGGGTGATGGCCAGGAAAAAGCCTGGCTACGCCCGGGCTAGCCCTCCCTGGGCCCAGGCTAGGCTATGTGGGTCCAACAGGGCCCCCATATCAGATCATAGCTCGGCCAGGTGCCAAGCCCAGGCCAGGTCCGATTATGCCCCGGCACTGAACCTTTCCTGACCCGGGCATCAAGCCTTACCTGGGTCGGACGCCCAGGCCGCGGGGATTTCAGAAATCCTGCACAAACGGGAATTTCCATCATGAAATCCCTCCATTTGGCGGGATTTTGAATATTAGGCGAAAAATCCCGCCTATTTGGCGGAAATTTTCGCCTATTTGATAACCTGTCCGACCTGGCCTTGAGGGCCTTGGCGGGCCCCCTCTTTAAGAGGTGGCCCGAGCTGGGCTAAAGCGAGGTCCTGGCTCAAGCCCGACAGGCGAAAGCCCGGGCCTGTCGGGCTCAGGACCGGGTCGGACAGGCTTTTTGGACAGACGCCTAAAGCTTAATGGGTGCATCTGGCTTGTTGATGGGATTTCATATTTTGATCTATAACTTCATGATGAGTGCTTCTAACTCGTCGATATGAATAAATAAAGCTTAACGAGTGCATCAAACTCATCGATACGAACGATTAGAGCATGAAACATGCCATCAATGAGTCATTGTTGACGAAAGCAACATCACACAAATAATTGTAAGTTTTCATTGAAATGGTTGGCCGCAATTAAGAGCTTGAAATAGAGATGCGTGCATAAGAGCGATTCTCTAAATGCCTGTTCATGCATTTACATGTTGAAACTGAGAATTCGGCTTCTGTGGAGTTCACCCTTGGAGAAGGGGTGATCGCACACTTACTTCTCTCTCGCGAGTCAATTAACTAAGGAAAAGAACAGAAAACTGACACAAGGGCTTGGCGTGGAGGTCCCACCACTCAACCGAAAGATCTTAGAATACTTTCCCTGCATAGCCAAAGGCCGAGCTAAGGATACCTCAGAAAGCGCAAGAAGACCGGGGAACAATTAAGCATGTCTTCTGAGGTACCCCTTGAGTCATATTTATAGATTTCTGAAAGCGGTCTGCAAATAGCCATTCTCCGCTGTTCCAAACAGCTATGTGCAGTCCAGGTTGGCCTGCCAACAGCGTAACTCTGCTGTTCTTGAAGGCTATGAACAGACTATCGAGGAAGAAATGGTAAAAAACATCACAGAACTGGGCGAGTGCCACTCTGAAGCCTCAACTCGCCTGGGGCGGCGAATGCTCGATGGAGCTGGCACTCGCCGCCTCTCCATGGACCTCGGCGAGTACGGGCTCGACTGGCCCTATTCTCCTGCCGCTTGCCGAGTCCCCAGGGGCAAGTGCGAGTCTTCCAGCTCCACTGCCCCCCCGACCGGGCCTCACTCCAGTTCAACTTAATTTGACTTACAATCTGCTGTTCCACAAATACCCCCCACTTAATATATTAAAAAAATCGCTCCGCTGTTCTTTCCTCTTCCCCCACACCGACCGGCGCAGACCTAGCTTTCCAATCTCTTCTCTCCCAAACGAAAGCCCCTACCTCCAGCGCAAGGCGCACTTCGCGGCGGAAGGCTCACTTCGCCGCCTCTCGCCTTCGTCGTTTCCTCGATACAGCGCCTCCTGAAGCCACGCCAGCCTCCCATCTTTCAGCCTCTTCGACGGAAACCTCGAGGGAAGCTCCGTCAGCCGCCGTTTGTGCTTCCAGGGCCATCTTAGGACTCCGGCGACCCCTCCTGGCTCGGCTTCCGGTTGTTTCAGCGACACTCCGGCGGATTCATAGCCCCCTGCGTTTTCCTTGCTTCCAGCCACCGCCACCCCTGCGTTTTCCTGTTCTGGTAGTTTCTTCAGTTCTTTGTGCCCTGTTTTTTGCCCTGATTTTAGTAAAGCAGTAGTTATATTTTGCCCATATTAATTCTGGCAATCAACATGTATTGATTTTTTGCCCTGTTTTTTGCCCTGATTTTAGTAAAACAACAGTTATATTTTGCCCAGTTTTTTTTATTTCATATTTTTCTGATTAAAGGTAAGCAACAATTCAATTTTTTGTCAATTTGTTTCTTTAGTTCTCGATTGTGTCTAGAGCTTTGTGTTGATGATTTCAGTATAAAATTCAACTCATAAGGATCTAGTGGTCTTCACATAAATTTGAAACTTTACATTCTTAACAGAGCTTATATTTTGGCTTTGATTCATGCTTGATTGATAAAATTCAGGGTCAGACATGTATATCTCTATCTGTGTGTGTATGAATATATGAGTGTGTGTATATGAATGTATGTGTATGTATGTATGAATGTATGTCTGAATGTATGTGTGTGTATATAGCAAAATTTATGTATCAAATAATAACAGAGATGGAATGGCTGCATCAATTTTCCGTGTATGTTGACGAACTGCTGCGAAAATACTAGCATGTACACGACGAATCTTAATCTGCATTTGCCGCACAAGTGGTTCTACTCCAGATAATGATGCCTCTGAATATTTGGAAATAAAAAAATTTTTTTGAACAGTAATGAGAATGCTTATGAGAGATTATATTAAAAACTTTAGAAATCAAGACTTATTTATGATTGACATTAAACAACCATCAGTAACTATAATTATTCTCGTTTTTTAAGTAATTACTTTGTGAAATTAGACCATGCTAAAGTGACTAATATATATCCCAAAGATGCGGAAGCATCACCTTGCGGTGTTGATGGCATGACCAAGTTGGCGTATAAACATGAACCAGGTGTGTTACATAATTTACGTTCAAGATATGACATGAACGAGATCTATGTAAGTTGGTTTTGAGGCGTAAATCTTAATTATGATACCTCGCTTTATTTTTATTAGTCACATTGTTTCACATTGGTCTATGTCAGCTATTATTGTGTCTGAAAAATGTATTCATGCTATGATTTCTATTTATTGCCGCATGATTTTACCTGGTTTAGTGTACTTTCAGATCATTCCTATCACAAATTTGGATCCTTAAGTTCTTATATTTCAGTGAATTATCTGGATTCTAGATCGATTTCTTTCTTCATAAACATTGTAATGAATTACTTCATTCAAACAAATATCAGCAGCATAGTATTTTAAAATTGCTTCAAAGAACCTTACAATTACCAAGGTTTTCATCCCCTCCTGGAAGTTTATTGGAATTGCCAGGCATTCCCTTCCCTACATTGACTACTATTTTTTTTTAAATTGTTTTAGTCATTTGCATATTACCATGTTGAAGAAAATAAAAGAAGTGAAACTGATACAAATCAAATCACTTCCTTGCAACGCCATCACTCACGTCCATCCCTTCCCCACCATCAGCTATACACAGTTATCACAACAAAGTTGTTATAAATGTCATTTGAACTCTTCTTGAACCTACATAGATGCTAGAGCATTTTTAATAAGAGGAGAGTCACACCTTATAGAGCCCGTCATTGGCAGAAGCAGGAACTTCATGTCTATTTTGTGAACTTTAATTTCATTGTTAATTAAATTTGAGAAAACATGTGAGTTTGGATTAACTATGACTTTGTTTGGCATGACTTATATGCTCCAGTTTGTCTTCGTTCTTCTTCCTCTCGCCACTGACTTTGCCTGATCCATCCCAGATTGTCTGCCTGTAAGTCATCATCGCCAATGAACGGTATCAGCCTTGTGCTGCGGGACATTGCAAAAACACAACGATCGGAGGAGACCCTCGTCCGTCGCTGCCTTGAAATTCCGCCGGAATCAATTCCGACACAAACGCCGTCATTCTATTCGTCAGCATTCACCCCCGTTGCTGGATTGCACTCCGTCATGAACGAGCGCCAACAAATCCTCTCCCATCAATTCACAAGCACGACGGGCAATGCGGAACGTCGATCTGTTGGCCGGGGTTTGCTGAGATGGTACAACACTTACGGTATTGATACTTCGCTGCTCATCATGTACCTGGACAAGTGTTGCAATGATCGAGAATGGCTGGAAGAGTTTGAGAACATCATTGTTCTCCTCGACAATCACCACCTGATCACAAGGTACCGGGACAATTCGAACAGCACGGATCATGCTCGGCATGAACAATTCATGTCTGCCGTGGCCGAAATCATTGTCGGCACTAGACAAGCTCCGATGCGGGAAGACTCCATCATTGAGGATGAATTAGATGCACTATTGGATCACATTAAAAAGTGGAAAATCGAGAATGATGTGCCCCCATCCAAGCGCATCGTGACGAGCAAACTTCTCGCTTGCCACGAGACACAGAAGAAACACATCAGAAATTATTTAACGCCGCCCACATCCGCGTTGACTACCGTCGTGGATCGCTTCTTTCGTTCGAGTCTGCGTCGTGGATCGGGGAAGAATAAAAACTTGTGGCGTCATGGACGGGTTATTTGCCCGGAGATTATATCCCTAGAAGGAGGGAACTTGCTGCTATATGCCGTTGTCGCTCAAATCAACTTTTGAGACGAACTCCAAGTTGATCCTCGCTGAGCGTATTTGCCAATCTCTGGGATGCATATCATTCTCACTCAATATCTCACACTGTTTCTGACTGATGGCATCACTCCCTCGCATACGTCTCTGTCGACGATGTTTCACTTATTGCCTCTCTCGATTGATGATTGCGACGACGAATTTGGATTGACGACAGCGTTTGGACAATCCCTTCCTCAATTGTCCGAAATTCCTGCAGGGCAACTGAAATCGCTTGGAGTGATCGCGAAATCAATCGCCGATAATGCAATTTGGTCGAGTCACACGTTCGATGCGATTGTGCACGATACCCTTGATGTTATTGCTGCTGTTGTCGAGCGGGCTCACGATGATCATCGTATCGTTGAAGAAGACAATGATGCACCGCGAGACGATGGTGATCTGAATCATGCCGACGACGATGCTCCGTTGATTGGCTCCGAATCTGGCATCAAATTCAGCAAAATGCCTCATTCCATTCAGTCTGATCGCAAGCGCCGCAAGCCAGGACCAACATCCCATGAGTGCAGCTTTTCATCAAGTCACCACAAAAAACATCGCAGCCTCAACGCATCGGGCAATGAACGTCATTCAACATTATAAGGGCTTAATCTATGGGAAGCTGTCATGAGCACTTCACCAATGATCAACCCCTTGGAGCGTCGCTTGCTCCGAACGATTGCCATCAAATTTCTTCTACCCGATGAAGTCCAGGATCTGAAGGATTTTCCTGTTGAATCTTTGCATCTTCCACAATTGCACCGAATCTGGTATGTTCTAGTCTCGGCTCTGTGTAGCACCAATTTCGCTTTCAAACGGTCCATTCGGTCGAAATCGGAACAGGTCCTAAAACAACACTTGGAGGATATGGTTGCCCAGGCCCGATTCAGATTGCCCATTCAATGAGCAGCGCCCAAACGCAGCATCATTACTGCCCTGAGTCAAGCCGCGTCAGTGATTTCTCCATTGCGGTCGCCCCCTGTTGACAGTTTCAACATTGTGCAGTTGGAAGAGACCGTGACGGCGACTACAACTCGAATCGTCAAGCGTGCTCGGGCTGGAGAAGTCCTGGGATGGGTGACCTCCAGGGAAGTCCCCGTACTGTCCGCTTAACGGGAGACTTTCACTCATCAAAGGGAGGCTGCGGCCACCAACAACCCGCCCGTGGAGGGAGAGGGGTTGGGGTGCTTGGGCTGCAGCCCGGTAGCGGTGTCGTGCTGGCCCAGTGGGCTGCGGCCCACGGATGGTTGAGGCAGGCCGTTACACGCCAGTCACAGTTTACGTCAACCCTATGCATCGGATCTGCAATCTGTGCCCGAACAACTCATTGAAGGGTCATCAGACGATATCATTGATCGACTAGTTCATCAAAAGATTGATGATGGACATGCTGACAACATTCATTGGACCAAAGTGATCGCCCCTGCGTATGCCCGAATTGCTTCCCGTCGTGATGATTTGGTCGAGATGACCCACAAGGAGATCCATAATCGTTGGGAGTATCTTGCACGCCTCAATAAGCGTGTGCCATCAACAAGTTGTCATTATCGTTTGCAATCGCATTCCGAGGCGGCCCATCTGCACGACGATCCAGGCTCCCTAAATATTCCGTCGTCGCCACCGGCCGAACTATCAGTTCCAGTCGCATCTCCGACCACCCAGAATTCAAATCAACCAGCCTCTTCTACAGTCATCACGACAACGGAGGAACCTGCTGTGGCTAACACGTCTGCTGTCAACGAGATTGTTTTGCGTCTGTCATTCATGGTCGATCATTAGTTGCCTGGTTTGGATCAGATATTGGCGGCCACCGTCCCCGCCCCATCTGCAGGGGAGCCGTTTTCCCAAGCGGAGAAGGAGTTGCTCAATTACTTGCTGACCAGTCCCGCAGAGCGCTCCCATGTGAAATTGCCGACTGGTGATCAAACGTCTTGGAAGAGTCTAGCCAAACGTTTCTTGTATTGGGCGCGAGTTGCGCTGGTATTGGGGATGAACCAGTTTCGGGCCTGATCCGATGGGCAGCTCAAGCAAAAGGTCAAAAATGATAACAAGAAAAAGAGCTGCTAGCAGGTAGACAATATTTGACCTTTGGTTTCATTTCCATCTTAAAAATTTTCCTTCTTAATTATTGAAATTTTCCTTCTTTTAATCTCACTAGGCTTGTTGAGGTGGCTCAAGTTTGAGAAGATCAGACTTTTGCAGAGCTAAATGAATAAATCACATTGCAATGCAGATATAAGAGAGCAAGCGATGGAAGGACTGAAAGGTATTGTTACATGCACAAATCACAACAGTTTGGGTGCTTTTTGCTATACAATTCTATATTTCCTGATAATATAGGTAGAGGACTGGAATCTGGAGCTATGGCGTCTGGAGCTGTCTCATGCCATCATTTTGTTTTTAGATTTGATTTCAAGAATTGAAAGGTATTGTTACTTGCACAATTAATCATTTTCAAGAGAACTTTTGTTTGCAGTGTCTATTATTGCAGCTCATGTCTTTATGCTAGGGTCATACCTTATTAAAACATCATTATGTGTCTTAATCACTTGCACTTCATTCCTGATTTTCAGTCAATAATGGAGACCGTGGGACCCAAGGAAGTGCTAATCTCTGGTTCCTGGCCCCGACAGACACTTGCAGAATGACAGCATTTGATAATCTCCCATATTCGAACTCGTCATTTGTTGCTCAGATCAGATCTGGGTGCTCTTCATGAAAGCTTGGTTGACAAGCTTGTGTTCATTCTAGTTGATTCATTGTTTGTTGCTTATAATGTTTGGAAGATTTTGATTTGTTTCAACTGGATATAATTAAGCTACTTAATCCACTTGTTTAGTTGTTTTTTTTTCTGCACCTTCTGTATGCAGTAACCTGGTAAAACTTTTCTTATCAGTTTATATTAGTGGTTTCTGCTCAAACTGTGTCTAATAAGATGTGTGGTAACTTTGATATCCTCGAAGAAACAAGACAAAAGACAATCTCATTATTCCCTAATTTTAAACATTTCAACTTATATCATTATTATGTTTATGGACGGCTGAGATGAACATTTATGTGCTTTATGATGCTTAATATTTTTTTCTTCTCCAATATGTTGTATTGCAGCATCTAGGGTAGATTGTGAGAAATAGCATATATAATTATTTGTTTCTAGTCTCGTTGTTGCTAAAATTTTCAAGTGTGTGGCTCAAACATGATTTTTTTGAGGAATATAAATCTTTCAAATCTGATATTAAAGTCAACAATGTTATGAGTTTCTCCGTACGAGACTATGGCTCCGTTTGACGCTATTTTTTTTTGCTCAGGTGAGTTTGGAGAAAAAACGCCACCGTCATAGAATGTATGTTTGACAAAATCAGGACAAGAAAAACATCAAAAGAAAAACCTTTGCAAAACGACATCATATTGTATATAATGCTCAAAGAGAAGAAAAAAATTATATTAGTAATTTAAACAAACACTTGCCCTCCAAAACACAACCAGGACAAGAAATGAAAAGAGATAAACATATGACAAAATCTTTTAACAACAAAATTAAAATAAAAAGGGTCCCCCCCCCCCCCCCCCCCCGGTCGGGCCTCACTTCGGTTTGGCTGAAACCGACTGAAATTCTGCGCTTCCCGAAATACCCCCGCCTGCCTGCTGCCTGTGCATAAAAAAATCGCTATTCTTTTCCCGATCTCCCTCTATCCTTTTCCTCTCCCCTCTCCTTTTCCCGATCTCCTCTCACGCAACTCTTGAAGCCGATCTCCGGAAAGAAGCCGATCATGGAGAGCAAGAAGCCGATCATGGAGAGCAAGAAGCCGATCATCGATCGCCTCCCATCTTCCGTATCCGGAAAGAAGCCGATCTCCGGCCGTTCATTAACCGCGCTCCGTCTTCCTCCGCCCCTTTCGAGTGCGGCGTTCCCGGTGATATTCGTGCTCCGCCGGCTAAGGCGCTCAGCTCCGGCGTCTGAGTTCTCCTGTTATGCACTCCGCCAAGCTCCCAGCTCCGCCATGGTGCTTGCTCTGTTGGCCAAGCTCTCCAACCCCAACGACCATGCTCTCGGATCCGCCCTAGAAACACATTTCAAAGCCTCCTCCTCTCCTTCCCGGGAAGCTGTCTGCCTGCGATTTTGCGAAGATGGGATGCCAACGCCATCGCAGTGGCCTGCGACTCTGCAAGTCTGCAACTTCTTCCTCCTGTTCTTCGAACCCTGCCGCCTGCTGGAAGATTTTGTTGGCTGCACTAGTTATTTTCAGTAGATTTGCTCTTCTACCTATCGGATTGCTCATCTTGCTGTTGATTAGAGGTATATAGTGTACTAACTTCTCCCTTATTCTCTCGCTACTTCCTTCCATCGCTTGTAAAAGTAGACTTTGTGGAGATCTATGTTTGAATGCTGAGATCAGTATTTTTTTCGTTTTTTATCAATGTTAGGTTTGTAGATCTAGGGTTGAATGCTTGTTTTCATTTTTTTCACTGTTAGGTTTGCAGATCTAGGTTTGAATGCTGAAATCAGTTTTGTTTTCCCTTTTTTTCACTGTTAGGTTTGCTCGATCGAAGCTGCACGTGAATCTGAAATGTGAAATCAGATTTGAAATGTTCTTCTTTTTTTCATTCGAAGGCTGTACGTGAATTGTGATTGTGTGTGGTTGAGTTTGTGTGTGGTTGCATTTGTGTGTGGTTCTATGTGTTTGTGCGTGTTAGATGTATGTGTATGTGTGTTTGTATTTGTGTTTGTGTTTGTGTTTGTGTTTGTGTGTGGTTCTATGTGTGCGTGTGTATATGTGTTTGTGTTTGAGTTTGTGAGGTTCTATGTGCGTGTGTGTAGATGTATGTGTATGTGTGTGGTTCTATGTGCCTGTAGATGTATGTGTATGTTTGTTTGTGCTCGAGTTTGTGCGTGTTTCTATGTGTGTGTTCGTGTGTGCAGATGTATGTGTATGTGTGTTTGTGTTTGAGTTTGTGTGTGGTTCTATGTGCTTAATGATTTTTGCATTTTTGTTTATTTGAGGTCACTGATGGCGATCCCGTTTGTGCTACTGAGGTGCATTCTAATTGGTTCTTGATGGTCATTTTTTCTTTATTGATGGAAATGTCAAGCAACATGGCATCATAATCATGCCTAGAAGTTTAAAACTAGACATAATTTTGAGAAAATATTGTCCCTTTTGGTGATTGGCAGGTGCAGGGCATAAATGCGGAATTGGGAATTGGTGCATATGATGATGTGATAATCGACTTTTTATATGAAAAAGCAGAGAAGGAAATTGTTTGTAGTTCTTCTGATAAAAATTTCATTGGATATTGCGCGCCTTTTCTCTCAAAACTTTGTAAAAATATTAATCTGATTCGGTGTTTTTTTCTAACTCCGATCAAAGCTACTTCTGAACTTTGATGGAGCGGCTTTTGTTGTAATGATCCAGAAAAAATACCGATTTTGGAGGCAAACTACCAAAACTAAGATGTGAACAATCAGCATTTGTAACTAGCAGATGTCTAGGAATTATAATAGCATGGTTATCCTCCAGAGATGGTGCAGCTAGATCGTCAGTTTGCAGTCTCAGGTTCCATATTTTTGCAACAGCTGATGAAATTTTTTCATTGACATCTTCAACTTGAAAAGAACAATTCATCAACAAAGATAGATCCAAGAGCTTATCTCGAGTAAAATAAGAAAAAAGTAGACATTAACTAGATTTTTAGGATCAATATGCATATATACAAATGCCCTTACATATAGTTCTGACACTTATATGACAGAAATACCTCTAATGTTTCTCAACTAGATGACTATGCTACCGTAATTTCATCTTCAAATTTGTATTTGTACCAGCGTGTAATAGTATTTCCACAACTAAACTAAAACAACCTAAATATACTGTAATAAAATGAAAAGCTGAAAGATAAGCATATAAACATGAATCAGTAAGCTCCCAATTTGAAAAATTGACTGCCAAAAACACAAAGGAACTTGTTCACCTGCTTCATCTCATTTGCTTAGAGTGCTTCAAATCAGTAATCTGTAGATACATGTTGCTGAATCCAATGCTCCCTACCTTCTACGGATGTAATAAGAACCAAATACCGCAATTGGAGGGAATTACATCAATAAAGTTCATGGTGTCGAAGGGCTGCCCAAAGTGCTATTTTGATAATGGATACAACAAATTTTGTGGATCAGCTACATGCCAACATAGAATAAAAAAGGCAAAAGTCATAGAGTGGAATCCCAAGTCTGCAAAGATAATGGCAGATGCAGGCAAAGCTTTTGTTGTGGTCTCAAAAAAGGTATATGATTTCAGATAATCTTCAAGTTTCTCCATTATCAATCATCTCTACCATAGGCAGTGGAGTGAACTTGTCAGTTTCTGAAATGGTTGGCAAAGTTTCCATTAATAATGGCAAGGTAATTGAGTCCAATGTAATTTCTTTGGCAATGTTTGAATCATTTTAATTACTGATTTTTATTTGGTATTTATTTGTTGCTCTTCTTTTCTCTTCAAATGCAGGCTCGATCGTTTTTGGGTGCTATGCTCATCTTCAAATGCAGGCTCGTTCAAATGTCAGCGGAGAACGATGGTCGGCGGAGGCCTAGTCGGCGGAGACCTAGTCACCGGAGAACAACGATGGTCGGCGGAGGCTGAGCCCTAGCAAACATTCTCCGCGCCCGATAGACGCTCCTGATTGAAGAGTTTTGGCAAAATCGCGCTAGGTCTTCTTCCCCGCGATAACTGGCGGCGTCTTCCACTCTTCCTCGACGAGTCTTCCACGACGTCGAGTCTTCTACGGCGAGTCTTCCACGGCGATGGACTTAGACTAGATTGCTTTTGTTAATTATATGCCTCAAATTCAAACTCTTTGTCAAGGGTTGATCTGTTTCCCGTGAGGTATTTATCAAGGGTATTATGTAAATCTACCAAATGTTATATAAACTCTTTGTCGTTCTATGATTTAGATTATTCTGAAATCCACCCACTTTTTGTAAGCACCTATGTTCTTAATTTAGTGAAAATGGATTGTTGTTGCCCGTGAACGTATCTCATCTTGGGCTAAACCACACAAATTTGTCTTCTTTGTTTAAATTTTTTGTTCGTTCTATCACTCTATTCTCATTCCCGTAGGAACTTTAATGAAGATATGAAATGGTTTTCAGCTTTTCATGGAGGATTTATTCATCAAGTTTGATTTCTGGTTTTCCGCATGGAAGATTGCTTCCCACACTCATTCAACTTCTCATTCACCAAATGCTAAAACCAACTAGGTGGAAACTCAAGATCTATATTAAGTTCACAAGGCTACATGAGTGTTTTTATACAGAAATTTGTTCTCAACACTCCCCCATAGCTTAAGAGTTCAGACCTCTAACATGTAATTGGGCCTATTCTGCTCTGCTGTCATGTGAAAACCTATCCATACAACTTAAAATCAACTGACAGTAGGTGAAGAGCTTAAGATCTGTATTAAGAGCGCAAGACTACACTATTTTTCAATTATGTTCATGCCGTATTCTCAACACTAACAAGTTAGAAATCACAACGCTGGTAATTTTATTTATCTTTTGATCCAACGATGCAGCATAAACACTCATTGGCAATCATCTTTTGTAGATCTAGGTAACACCATACAGCCGTCACGAGGAATGGGCTGGCGGCCTTTTCGCTTATCAATGTCGAGGAGACGATACACTTGCAGTATGGTCGGATAGGTAAAATTCCTCCACAGCTTGTTTCTTTCAATCCCAAATGCATTGGTGTTGGTGTCTTCTACGGCGAGTCTTCCACGACGTCGAGTCTTCTACGGCGAGTCTTCCACGGCGTTGGTGTTCACCTGCTTCATCTCATTCGATGCTCTGTTTTCTCACTGAGGCATTAGACTTCAATTGTTTGGATCTCGGATTTGTTTTGTCTATTTTGTTGAAGATGTTGTTTTGGTTTAGTTTCTCTGTTGATGGGGATGAGGTTATTCTTTCAACGGATTTTTTTATCTGATGCTATAGATTCAATATAGATAAATAAAATATCTTTTAATCTGTTTGGTTTATTTTATTTAACTCTCGTTTTGCTTGATTTTCTCACGGTCTCATTTATCTGGCTTAATACGAAGAGTTAATGTTTTCAAACAATTTGTATTTTAAAATATTTAACACTGAAAAATATTGTGAAAAGTACTAAATTGTTCCTCTGGTGTTCACTTTGCAGTTGT
This sequence comes from Platanthera guangdongensis, assembly GCA_039583875.1. Classification (NCBI taxonomy): domain Eukaryota; kingdom Viridiplantae; phylum Streptophyta; class Magnoliopsida; order Asparagales; family Orchidaceae; genus Platanthera; species Platanthera guangdongensis. The sequence goes on along the minus strand of CM077158.1, from coordinate 35,944,984 downwards.
GTTCTCCATGTTTTCATGCTCTGATGTCCATTGGAACTTGAAAGAATCTTGTTAACTATCAAATATGTTGAACCTTGTTTATTTCCTTCAATTAGAGTTAGCATAATCTCTACCAATACATTAATCAGGTGAAAATATATAAAGCATGATTCTTTGAGTTTTAAGATAAAAATCACTTATTTAGTAGATTTGTTTAAGGTTTAATATTGAAAAATAATTTGGTTAAAGAAGGTTCTCTTAGCTGTTATGGCTCAAGGGCTTTGTTTGGCACGGCGGTGGCAGTCATGAACGTGATGGTAGTCATGAACATGGTGGTTATGAACCATCGTTCATCAATGCCCGACCTCACGTAAGAAACTTCATCCACGTACTTTTATGTTCAAAACTAATTTTCTTATAATGTCTACGGTCATAACCATTGTCATTTGTCTAAGCACATCGGAGCAAAAATTTCGCATCAAAAAGCAAAGATAAATTCAATTTTATGAAGGTGACAGATTATTCCACCCAATAATCTAAGCTTAGGGTTAAAATTCAACCACAAGGGATTTTAACGCAACATATATTTTGCTAATTTGGCGAGAGACTAAGACTCTGTTTGGGAGGACTTATTTTCACCGGTCAAGCGATTACGACTGCATGCATCGGGCCGGTGCATGCGGTCGTAACCGCTTGACCGATGAAAATAAGTTCTCCCAAACAAAGCCTAATTCTCGCGTGCTATAAAATCATGCGTGTCCTCCGTAATTCACATGCAATCTTGTTCATAGTGAACCATGATTATAACATCCTCCTTTCCTTTTTTTTCCTTCTCTCCTCTTTTTCTTTCTCTCCCCCTCCCTTCATTTTTTTCTTCCTTTCCCTCTTCTTTCTTTTTCCCTCTCCCCCCTTTCCTTCTCCTCCCCCTCTTTTTCTCTCTTCCCTCCCCCTCCCCCCTTTTTCCCCCCTCATACCGGAGTGGAACCCGGCGGCCCCCCCCTTCTCCCCCTCCCCCTCTTTTTCTTTCTCTTCCCTCCCCCCTTTTTGCCCCTCATACCAGAGTGGACCCCCCCCACCCCCGATGATTCCACCTCGCCCGAGCGAGTCGGGGGCTGCCGAGCTCTAGCCCCCCTTGAGTGCTCGCCCGGGACTTAGACTGCTCGGTCCGACCGATCTGCCTCCTGCCGACCCCACTCGTCGAACGCGTGATTGTACATTACATTTGATGATTTTCAGAGCGTATATCTAAGCTATAGTAAGTGTTGGCATATGTTTTTTCAATTTGTTGCTCAATTATTGATAAGGATAAATGAATATTTTGTCTCTGTTTGGCACGATGGTCGAGATTGTAAGCGTATGGGTTAAAACGTCATTTGTCATTTGTTAAGGCTCACATAACAAACATCATCCGTTTGAACATAATCGTGGATAAAGTTCTTTAGGCGGGCATTAACAAAAGACAATTTAACCCTGCATTCATGACCGCCAGGTTTTGTCAGCTATTTAGAAAATATTATAAACGATATCTCTATCAGCTATTTAGAATTAATACAAAATTTTATACTACTATGGGTAGTTTTGTCATTCTTGGGTCCTATTTAGTTGAAACACAGCTTAACTGTTAATTGATTTGGAACGGGATGGCCACGCTTGCCCGGAAATTTTTATGGATAATATTATACTCATCTAAAATATATCAAAAAAATCATAAAAAAAGTAGGCTCCACTTAGCACAAAAACACTGGACTTCTGTAATTAAATTTGTAAGGTTGGAAAAATAAGGTCAGGTATTATTGTGCTGAATGAGGCTCACTTTTTGTGACATTTTGGTATGTTTTGGATGAATATAGTATTATCTAATTTTTATTGTCCAAATTTTAAGGGAGAAAAACTCAAAAGTAATTGTGTAAGCCTACTTGCTCTTATGTGAAAGTTTAAAATTTATTTTGATACCTATTATACTATTACTATATAATAATAATAACATTTTATTTAAAATTATTGTGATAGATTATTGATGGGGTTCCCTAAAATAGATTTGGTCAAACCAAATTGGCGGGACCTCGATCGGCTCACAGTCACAGTTCCAACGGGCCTAGCCTCGTGCGATTCTGAGTCTATTTGGTCTTATAAACGGACGTTAAGATGCTCGTACGCGCATATACGCTAACCGCACCACCCATCATGGGGTGTAAATAGTAAAATCCTTCAACATGGGGGTACAAATAGTAAAATCCTCCAACATGAGTAGTAAAACTTGACCTCATGAGGTGCAAATAATAAAATTCATCATCATATGATGCAAATAGTAAAATTCATCAATTATGGTGGTGCGCATAGCCGAATCCCATGATGGTTTGCGTATAGTAAATTTCCTAAAAACATGCATCCTAAAATATAAGAAATCGATCTGTGAATAGCGAAAATACGCATAATAGTCTGCGTATAGGACCTCAGGGCACCCTAAACCCGCATAACTACTGTAACCACCACTTATTTATGAAAACTATATGCACAAAACCTACAAATAGGACCTCAGGGCTCTCATTTCATTCCATCTTGTTCTCCTCTCATTTCTCATACGCACGCGAGAGCTTCCTTGAAGATCTACTTGAGTATTCGAAGAATCCTTCGAAGATCTTCGAGCGTCTTCGAAGTTCCAACGAAGATCTTCGATCCCCTCCGAACACCCATACATGTGTTCCTTCTTGGGCACGCTCCACCGCGCTCGGCGCACGCCGCGGCCGGCGCACGCCGCGCCCCGCGCACGTCGCACCCGACGCACCCCGCGCCCGCCGCGCTCGTGAGGTCCAAGCACGCCCCCACACACTGCTCCCAAGTGAGCCTTCGCGCGTTCCGCTCCGAGCGCGCCTTTGCGCGCTCCACTCCAAGCACGTCTTTGCGAGTTCCGCCCAGCGCATGCTGCTCCCAAGTGCGTCTGCGCACCCCCTGCTCCCAAGTGCGTTTCCGCGCATTTTGTTCTCAAAAAGATAGTAGAAGTTTAGTCGGCACCGATCTGGTCACATGGTTTTTCAATTCTTTCCGAGGGTTTTTCACGTTAAAAAATTGTCTTGCCGGCCGTTTTCTTTTCATTGACTATCTGCATGCTTGACCGCTCTCGGGCTGGGACGGTGCAATTTAGACCGGTCTACAAGAGCCTTGAGTGAGCCACACCAATTATTTTAGGGGATTGTCAATAGAGCCACAAAATTGACTATAAACACTCAAAATGTTGAATTTTTAGGGTTTAATAAAATACCAATCAACACTCTCCATCGCCTCTCAGCCGACTCATACTTCTCGCCTTCTTCCGTTTCTGACTTTAGGCTTGCACTATGGAGTGATCTGTAAGGAGGAGGCGTGCGCACTAGCGTGTAAGGAGGAGGCGCATGCATGAGCACGCAAAGAGGAGGCACACACACGAGCGCACAAGGACGAGGCGTGCAAGGATGAGGCACACGCACGAGCGCGCATAGAAGAGAAATGATAGAAAGAGAAAATCGTAGGAGGAAGAAAGGAAAATCCGTATGAGGATTTTTCGGGTCGAAAAGGGTATGAAAATGAAGGAGGAAACATGGTCTATTTATAGATTCCAAGAGGGGAGATCCGGTAATCCCCCCATAAGTACTGAATGGACGAATAGAAATGTCCAGAATGGGGCACACAGATCGCCAATTTTATGAAAATGATGATGCCACGTCCGGGTGGTTTTAACCTATAATGGAAAAATAAACGCCCCTCCCCTGGCAGTCCGGTGAGGACGACAGTGGAGGACTTCATGTTTCCAACTCGTGTAGCCAAGAGCTTATAACCTTGGGTAGCAGGAAGCGATCCGCCAACCCGATGTGGTGACAGGTATGAAAGTTTAAGTTTAATCTTTTGCTTTAGACTTTCAAGACCGTTTATTTAAGTCGCCTATGTTTTAGGCTTTGTGCTAGTTTTTGGATACCCCGCTAGGGTATTGTTTGATATGAGAGCTTCACACTCCTTTCTTGCGTAAAGCTTTATCCGAAGAATTAGAGTTGGGTCATTTTCGGCGGACGCAGAGCTGAAGGTCCGCATGCCCAATGGGTCTTCCATGACTACCGGGGCGAAGGGGCACATTTGTTGGAATCTAGATGGAGTTGACTTTACGTTGGAAGCAGCAGTTCTACCGTTGATTGAGTTCGATGTGATTTTGGAAATGGACTGGCTTGCAGAACATCGTGCCAATACTGACTGCCTATCTAAGGTGGTGACCCTGAGAAGCAAAGGGCAGACATAAGTTAAGTTTGAGGGTCTTAGTCGAGTGACCTGTTCCCTGATTTCGACCATGCAGAGGGTACAAACAGTTAACCAGGGAGGAGTAGCTCTTGTAGCGTTGTTGGAGGTTCTCATTTCCAGGTTATCACTTGGATAAGTGCCGGTAGTGGCATAGTTCGAGGATGTGTTTCCTGATGAGTTTCCTGGAGCACCTCCTCGACAGGAGATCAATTTCTCGATTGAGTTAGTGTTAGAGGCTAGGCCGGTGTCACGTCCTCCTTTTAGGATGACACCAAAGGAGTTGGCCGAACTCAAAGTACAATTGCAGGAACTATTGGAGCGGGGGTATATCAGACCCAGTTCTTCACCATGGAGCGTGTCAGTGCTATTCGTAAAGAAGAAAGATGGTAGTATGCGGTTTTGTATAGACTACCGAGATTTGAATAAACTGACTGTCAAGAATAAGTATGAGATTCCTCGGATAGATGACCTGTTCGACCAGTTCGTGGGGTCAGTGGTGTATTCCAAGTTGGACTTGAAGTCAGGGTACTCTCAGTTGCGGATTAGAGACGAGGACATACCCAAGACAGCTTTTGGTATGAGGTATGGTCACTTTGAGTTCTCGGTGATGTCGTTCGGGTTGATGAACATGTCATCAGTATTCATGGATTTGATGAATCGAGTATTTCAGGAATACTTGGACTCTTTTGTTGTCGTCTTTATCGACGATATTTTGGTATACTCCAAATTAGAGGAGGAGCATGACACTCATTTGAGAATAGTCTTGCAAGTGTTGAGAGAGAACCAGATTTATGTAAAGTTCTCGAAGTGCGAGTTCTGACTAGGGAATGTGACATTTTTAGGCCATGTGATTAGTGGTGATGGGGTGGCGGTGGATCCGGCGAAAGTTGAAGCCATCAGGGATTGACCGATTTTGAGAACCGTGGCGGAAGTCCGAAGTTTCCTTGGACTAGTCGGGTACTATAAAAGGTTTGTAGAAAACTTTTTGGGATATCTCTACCTCTCACTTCTCTAACTCGTAAGGACCAGAAGTTTGTGTGTACTCAGGAGTGCAATCAGACGTTTGATACCCTAAAGGGAAGGCTGATAACAACTCCAATCCTAAGTTTGCCTAAAGGGACTGGAGGATTTTAGATTTTCAGTAACACATCAGGATACGGTTTGGGTTGCGTGTTGGTGCCACATGACAATGTGATAGCCCTTTGGTGTAGGCAGTTGAAGACTCATGGGTGGATTTACCCCGTCCATGACTTGGAATTAACGGCGGTAATTTTTACATTGAAGTTGTGGCGGCACTATATGTATGGTGCGAAGGTGGAGATCTTCACGGACCACAAAAGCATGAAGTACCTTCTAGATCAAAAGGACTTGAATATGCTGCAGCGCAGATGGGCCGAGTTCCTTGGGGACTACGAAGTGGTGATTCAGTATACGTCTGACAAATCCAACGTGGTGGTAGCAAGGTTGTAGATGTCGGATATCGGGTTCATGTCGGTTTGGGTTTGAAATGTCGTATGTCGGATTGCGGGGGATATATCGGGGATATTTTACAATATCGGATTTTAATATTTAAATAAAGATTACAGTATTTATAAACATATTTTTTGCAAATTAGTAAAAATGTACAGATAAATAACTATAACAATGTATAGACAAATAAGTATTTATAACATTTTATTTGAAATAATTTTGAAAGATAAAGGAGAAGCTAATGTAATTATGTAAAGTTGGAGGGGAGTTTTTCTTAGCATATGAGAAACAAAAATCACTGCAGATTTACCCAAGGAAAGGTATAAACTTAGCTATTGCAAGAAAAAAATCTAACTATAGCATAAGTAAGAATCTTACAGTAACACAAGTTTAATAAAACTTTTAGATCTTATGACTTGAACAATATAATAACTCCAAATAAAACTTTCAATTGTCGCAGAAACAAGAAAAAAGAAGAAGAAAGAACAAGGGGGCTTACAGAGGAGTGAAGTAGCAGAAACACTAAAGCCCGGCATCAGCTCCTCGTGTCCTCGCCTGCGATGCAAATTCATAGAAAGCCCGGCGTCGTCGTTTACTCCTCACCTGCGATGCCGATCCGTTGCCTCGTCACCGGAGAAGGAGCTGTCGAGTGTCGACCACTCCGCCAGAGTGACTCTCCAGTAAAATTTAGGGTAGAGCGAGAAATGCCGAATGCGTGAAATGGACTCGTGAAGTGGAAAAATATGGGTCCCGTGAACTTTTATATATATATATTAAATATAATAACTGAAATATCGGGTTAGAGATATATCGATATATCGGGATATATCGCCGTTTTTTTACAAAACGATATTTTTGTCAAACAAATCGGTTTCGTTGCGGTTTGCACCCAAAACCTTTATGTCGGCTGACATGTCGGACATGTCGGCCGATATCTACAACACTGGGTGGTAGATGCCTTGAGTAAAAAAATACTCTGGTCCGGGGAGTTGGATCGAAGCTCATGATGAGCGGTTAATGCGGGACTGTGAGTCCCTTGGTATTGAGTGTGTAGCAAGAGGTGAGTCTAGCATGGCTCGATTGAACTGGATTGAGTTGTAAAATGACTTGTCTGATCGTGTTCGGGAAGAGACCAGTTTGGATATAGAGTTCCGATCATTTGTGGTAGAAGCTCAAAAGGGCGGAGCTAGTGGCTGAGAGATGATTGATGGGATTCTGAGGAAGGATGGAAGGATATGTGTACCACTGTTCGGCAAGCTCCGTGAGGAGTTGATGTTTGAGCCTCATTTCACGAAGTACTCCATTCACCCGGGCAGTACAAAGATGTACTTGGATATGAAGAAATCATTTTTGTGGCCTGGTCTGAAGCGGGACGTAGTTTTGTACGTGAGTCAGTGTCAAACTTGCGCCTTAGTGAAGGCCAAGTGTCAGAAGTCAGGCGGGTTCCTAAAGCTTCTTCCTATCCCCGAGTGGAAATTTGACGACATCTCCATGGATTTTGTACATGACTTACCTCGGTCGCAGCATGGTAATGATGCGATTTGGGTGATCGTGGATCGCTTAACCAAAGTGACCCATTTCATCCCAAATCGGAAAGAGGACAGCGTGGAGAAGTTGGTAGATTTGTATGTTCGCAACATTGTGCGACTACATGGGATACCTAAGATCTAGAGTATAGTTAGTGGTCACGATGGACATTTCACGTCCAAGGACTGGAGGTTGGTTCAGAAGAGTCTGGGCACGAAGCTTAAGTTCAGTACGACATTCCATCCTCAAACTGATGGACAAACAGAAAGAATGAATTGTACCATGGAGGATATGCGGAGAATGTGTACCCTTGACTTTGGTAAGAAGTGGGTTGATCGCCTCTTCATGGTGGAGTTCGCTTATAACAACAGTTACCAGACAAGTATAAAGATGGCGCCATACGAAGCTTTGTATGGAGGGCAGTGTCAAACACCGATGTCTTGGACAGAGACGAGAGACACCAAGCTTCTGGGAAAAGAGGTGGTGGCTGATGCTTGTGAATTGGTGCGGACCATTCAGGATCGCATGAAGGTTGCCCAGGATCGGCAAGCAAAGTATTTTAATGCTCGCCATAGGAGTGTGGAGTTCGCGGTAGACAACTGGGTTTATCTCAAGATTAAGCCGTTCAAAGGCACTTCACAGATTCGCCGACTTAAGAAGCTGAGTCTGAGATTTTTGGGACCGTTCAAGATTATAAAACGTATTGGAGAAGCAGCTTACTGGTTAGCATTGTCTGCGGAGCTGAGTGGATTACACGATGTCTTCCATATCTCTGTCTTGCAGAAAGCCTTGGTGGAGGCTAGTGTTATGATCGAATTGGCGACGGTGCCGGTAGAAGTGGACTTGAGGACGAAGGTCCATCCGGTTGGCGTAGAGGATTTAGAGGTTCGGTAGCTGCGAAACAAATATGTTAAGATCATGAAAGTATGCTGGGATAACTGCGGGCGAAACGAGTTCTCATGGGAGCGGGAGCAAACCATGTATGCTGAATATCCCGAGTTGTTTGTATAAAGTGTTGTAACAAATATTTTGTGAAAGGGAAAGAGGTTGCAACAAATTAGTTGTTGTTTTTGTGCCTACAACTGAGTTAAATTTCAGGGTGAAATTTCTGTAAGGAGGGGAGGATTGTAACACCCCATAAGGAGTAGGTTTTTGTCAAACAGATTTCGGGAGATGAAATGTAACGCCCCGAAACTCAAAAGAGCGACGGGGGGCGTTTTGGGCCAGTTTTGGGTTCTGGCAGGAGGCACACGGCCTAGGACATGGGCGTGTCCAAGGGCGTGTCAGGCCTGTGTCGACACTCAGCCGGCGAAGTCGACATTTTGCTCTCGACATTGTGTCGAGACTGGGCACACGGCCTGCGACACGGGCGTGTCGACCCGTGTAGACACTCAGCCCGCGAAGTCGACACTCTGCGCTCGACGAAGTGTCGAGACATGGCATACGGCCTGCGACACGGGCGTATCGCATGGCGTGTCGACCCGTGTCGACACTCGTCCCGGGAGTCGACGAACTTTGCTCGACGATGTGTCGAGACAAGGAACACGACCTAGGACACGAGCGTGTCCAAGGCCGTGTCGTCAGGTCGACGATCTTCGCTCGACGAAATGTCGAGTGTCGAGACCGTGTACACGGCCTGGAGCCTAGGCGTGTTAAGGTAGACACGGGAAAGTACAAGGGCGTGTCCTAGAACCCGTGCAGTGCTCGGGTTGTTTTCAGGATAAATCGATGGGGGTACACGACCGGCCACACGGCCTTGTCAGGTGGCACACGGGCGTGTCAGGTCGAACACGGGCGTGTTTGTTTCCCGTGTGTTATTCCAGGCGAGTTTATTTTGACGGCGAATGAGGCACACGACCCTGGACACGGGCGCGTGCCAGGCCGTGTGCGGTCCATATTGGGCATTTCAGTCCCGAATCAAAGCCGTTCGTTTCTTTAATTAATGATCCAACGGCTGGGGGTTGTTCCTGAAGGGATATACCCGGGATTGGGCCTTAGAAACCCTCACTTTTCATGAGTGGTTATCTTTATAAAACTTAGAGAGAGAGGAGAGACAAGGAAGGAAGAAGAAGCTAGATCCGGCCATTGGAGGAGCTTCGAAGCTCCAAATCGCGAGCCGACTCCGGATCCACGGAGGCAAAGCTAGTGCGGTGCTTTTCATCCGATTACTTTTCCATGGCGCCAAAGAAGAACGCAAGGGTAATGATTCTCTTCTTGAGCATGAGGAGCTCTCCTTCTTTGCATAGGAAGCCCGCTTTCGCGAGTTTGCGGTGAGTTGGAGGCGTTCCTTCGGGTAGATATGTGAAGTCCCCGTTGTTTAGAGTCTGTAAGCGAGAACGGACATATGCATGATGTGTGAAGCTTATCCGGACATGTTGGTCTGCATCGGTGATGTTGCATTGCATAATGCCGGAAAAGACTCGGTGCTATTGGTTATTTTTCGGGTTTTCTACACGGTAGATTGCAACAGGGAGTCTTAGGGATTAACCCAAAGGTGCACCCGGAAAACTGGGCGGATGCATGATCTTGCCAACTTGGTGGCCTGAGAGTCAACTTGAACATAACCGGGTTATGTGAATTGTGATGGAAATTAGACTCGGTAGTAGTTTGACCCGCGCAAATGGCTTAAATTGTCGTTGCGATGTGAGCACGGGTTAGATGGAACCGTACCCGTTCTATGTCGTTCGGTTAAAGAGATCTAAGGGTACGTGGCACTTGCCGTTGGCATAGATTAGGGTCTTCGGCGGTCTATGGCTTAAATTATCGTGACCCAGGCCAAGAAGACAAAATGCTCATAGGTTTGGTCGTCAAAGTGGCGGTGGTGAGTCCGGAATGTCTATGACTTTAATTGACGTGACATCGACCGGTTCACCGAGAATGTGCCCTGAGAGCACGGGGCGTGTGGCCGTGCGAGCCAACGTCTGTGATGAAATGAATATTGATATATTGCTCGCTTATGCTAATGAAATGCAGGGAAGGAGCATCGCCGCCCCGAGCCGGGGGCGGGATCGTTATAATTTGGTCAGCATTGCTGACCGTTGCCTTGTTTTGCCACCGTGCGGTGGTTTGTTGCTTGAAGGTGCTGTTGGACTAAGCGGTCAATAGCGGGCTAAAGCCCACAATGCGAAGCTGGCCCTCGAAGGCCTAATTGGAGTGTTTACTGTTTTTATTCATGTATGACCGGCCTGCGTGCCGTGGTTGGTAAAACATGTAATATGAAGTGAACAATTTTGTAAGGCCTTAAGGCCTGTACTTGTGTATGTACAACATTCCTGTTTTGGTATTAGTGGACATTCATGCTTTACTCCTGGGTTCTTTGTTGCAACTTTTATAAACTGCTTCCGCTAGAATGCTTTGTTTAGGACGCTATGATTGGTTGGATGGTTTTCATGAGTAACCACCCGGTCTATCTGTAGTATATGGCGTCGGGCCCCGGCCGGACCTACTGCTATATGCTATGCGACGGATAGGGGGTGTTACAATTTGGTATCAGACTACTGGTTTTTGGTCGGGCTTAAGATGAATTCGTGGGCGAATTCTTTTTAAGGGGTGGTGAGCACATTGTGTGCGTCATCGTTATAATAGTAAAAGAACCCATGAATGTCCACTTAGGAATGAAAATACACGTGTTTGAGGAACCTGTGTGTTCCTATAATTGCTGTTTGCAATTTTATTTGGTCGCTTAACGGTGTTTTGTACCACTATATGTGACCAGAAGTGGTGTTGGGCCGTCGGAACGTCGAGTTTCTGAGGCTAGCAGTGCACCAAATGTTGCTCCTGCCACACCTCTATCGGCTGAGAACATACGATTGGTGGCCGAAGCAGTGTTGGCCGTGATTAATACGCAGCCTGCAAGGCAAACGCAGCAGCCCGCTCCTGCGATGGAGCAGGTACCGCTACAAGAGGCTGAGCCGAGGAGAGTGGAACAAGTGGTAGTGGAACCGTTGGTGCCAAGGAGGGCAACCGAGAGGCAGCTTAAGCATGTAATGAGCTTTAACCCTCCGGTATTCTCGGGGTTGGGAACCCCATCTCAAGCTGAAGACTGGCTCTCCAGGGTGAAGAGAGTCATGACAGCAACGGAGACGGAGGAGTGGCAAATGACCACCATCGCTACGTTCCTTCTGGACGGTGAAGCGAGAATGTGGTGGGAAGGTTTGGAGCTGCACTTATTGAGAGGTAGGCAACTTGTTGATGTCTCGATGGAGGAGTTCTCGAGATTGTTCTTGGCTAGATACCTCCCTTCGTCGCAGAAGATAGCGTTGGAGAATGAGTTTCTGAAGTTGGTTCAGGGTGAGAGGAGCGTGGATGAATATCTCCACGAGTTTACTCGTTTGAGTCAATATGCTAGCTCCACTATTGTGGATGAGGAGCACAAGACTAATCGCTTCTACGAAGGGTTGAGAGATGAGTTGAGGTTACTACTCTCGGGACCGATGACGAAGGGTTTCTTAACCTTGGTCAACACTGACCGGTCCTCGGAGAAGGACATGAAGAATGTACAAGCAAATAAAAGCTTGGGTGATAGGAAATCTGAATTCAAAGTGCCGACGACTTCAAAGTCCGGCTATCGGAGGTCCTTCAAGAAGCATAGGAATTTGGGTCCAGCTCCTTCTGGTGCTTCTCGGGCGACTATGAGTCGGACCCCGGGCGCGTGTTTTACTTGTGGAAAGACGGGACACTTTTCCTGTGACTGTTGGAGCGGACGTCCTAAGTCCGAGAGAAGGCCGAGAGCGACTTATGAAGAGAAGGGCAAGGCGGTGGAGTCGACCGCGTCCCACTATGCTCCGGCCCAACCAAGGGTCTATAATCTTGGCCAACAGGAGGCCATCAAACAGACTGATGTGGTGACAGGTACGGTTTACTTTATAGCAAGTCAATTTCTTTAAATACTTGTTATGCACATGTTACCTTACCACTGCTTGTTTAGGATTTGTTTTGATTTGTGAAAATTCGGCAAGAGCACTCTTCGATACGGGAGCTTCATACTCCTTCTTGTCCGAAGGATTTATATCACGCATTGGAGTCCCTTCTTCGATGGCGAAGGATAAGTTGGATGTGTTGTTGCCCAATGGGTGTTCGATGCACGCGGATAGGATCTGCGATGTTAAGATTCGTATTGGGAATCAGGAGTTCGATCTGCAAGCGTCGTTACTTTCGTTGGTGGAGTTCGACGTCATATTTGGCATAGACGGACTCTCGGAGCAGCAGGCCCATATAGATTGCGGTAGCAAGGAAGTCAAGCTGGGAGCAAGTCGTGAAACGACTTTTACAGGCTTAAAGGGGTCGAGCAAGACGTTGATGTCTGCTCTTCAGGTGGTGAAGGTGGTTCGTGCCGGTTCAGAACTGTTCTTTACACTAGTGGAGGTTGCAAAGTCGAAGCCCGCGTTGGATTGTATTTCAGTGGTATCGGAATACCCTGATGTGTTCCCCGCAGATCTTCCGGGAGCCCCGCCTCAGCGGGAGATAAATTTTATGATTGAGCTAGTGCCAGGTGCAAAGCCTGTATCACGATCTCCATATCGGCTAGCGCCTAAGGAAATGACGGGGCTGAAGGTTCAACTGCAAGAGTTGTTGGAGCAAGGGTATGTGCGCCCAAGTTCTTCGCCTTGGAGCGAGCCGGTCCTCTTTGTTAAGAAGAAGGACAGAAGCTTGATGCTGTGTATTGATTATCGAGAGCTCAACAAGTTGACGGAGAAGAACAAGCACCCGATCCCCCGGATCGATGATCTTTTTGATCAGTTGGTAGGGTCGACGGTGTACTCGAAGTTGGATCTCAAGGCTGAGTATTATCAGCTGCGAATAAGGGAGAGTGATATCCCGAAGACAGCGTTTAGTATGAGATACGAGCATTATGAGTTTACGGTCATGCCGTTTGGGCTGACTAATGCGCCGTCAGTGTTCATGGATTTGATGAACAGGACTTTCAAAGAGTACTTAGACCATTTTGTGACCGTCTTCATCGACGATATTTTGGTGTACTCGCAAAGTAAGGAAGATCACTTCAAGCATCTTCATTTGGTTTTGGAGACGCTAAGGAGGAATCAACTGTATGCCAAGTTCTCGAAGTGCGAGTTTTGGTTATCCTCAGTGGTGTTCCTCGGTCATATAGTGAGTGGAGAGGGTATTGCTGTGGATCCGACGAAGATTGTTGAAATACGGGAGTGGCCTGAGCTTGCTACGGTAGCGGAAGTCCGGAGCTTTCTGGGGCTTGCCGGCTATTATAGGCGCTTCGTAGAGAACTTCTCGCGGATAGTGTTACCTCTCACTACTTTGACGAGGAAGGAGCAGAAGTTCGTTTGGTCGCCGGAGTGCGCGCGAGCTTTTGAGGAGTTGAAGTGTTGGTTGACCACGACGCCTGTGCTGAGTTCGTCATGTGGGACCGAAGGATATGAGATTTACAGTGATGCTTCGGGCAGCGGTTTGGGTTGCGTGCTACTGCAACATAGAAGTGTAATAGCTTATGGCTCGAGAAAACTAAAAGTGCATGAAAGGAACTATCCTGTCCATGACTTGGAGTTAGCGGCCGTGATTTTTGCCTTGAAGATGTGGAGACACTATTTGTACGGTGTGAAGATTGATATCTACACCGATCACAAGAGCCTGAAGTATCTGATTGATCAGAAGGATCTGAATATGCGGCAGCGTAGATGGATGGAGTTCCTGGGGGACTATACATTCAAGATCCACTATGTGCCGGGTAAAGATAATGCGGTTGCGGATGCGTTGAGTCGCCGGGCCCCAGCTCAAGCCAATTGGCTATCGGTGCATGATGAGCGGTTGGTGCGGGAGTTGGAGGCATTGGAGATTGTTTGTGTGGATAGGCAATCAAGTGCTGAAGCAGTTCTGAATTGGACTGAAGTCCAATATGACATGGCTGATCGGATTCGACAGACTTTGGATATGGATGTCCATATGAAGCAGTTCATGGTAGAGGCTCTGGATTGGTCAAATTCCCAATTCATTGTGGAGGACAGATTGCTTTGGAAAGACGGTCGTCTGTGCGTCCCAAGTGTGGGTAATTTGCGGTTGGAATTGTTGTACGAGGCGCACCATACCAAGTACTCAATTCACCCGGGGAGCACGTGTTGGAGTTACCATGGTGATCTAGAAGTGGTCAAACATGTAATCTCACTGCCAACGCGATATGAGCCTGCAGAGTCGCACATAAGAGATGTGGAGAAGTTGGATGATTGACTGTGTTGGTAAAGGTTACCAATCACCGACCTGAATGGGGTTGGGCAAATGTTGCCTTGAAGGATTGGTAAGAGTCGACGACCGCGGGCAACGAGTGTCGTCAACCCAAGTTCGACGATCGACGAGAATCGTCGAGTATCGTCGACCGCGGGTCGACGATCGACGAGAATTGCCGACCGCGGGTCGACGATCGACGAGAATCGTCGACCGCGGGTCGACGATCGACGAGAATCGTCGAGTATCGTCGACCGCGGGTCGACGATCGACGAGAATCGTCGAGTATTGTCGACCGCGGGTCGACGGTCGACGAGTATGGTCCACCCTGCGTTCGACGAGAATCGTCGAGTATTGTACTCTGATTCTCGCCGATCCTAGGTGATACTCGCCGACTGATTCTCGCCGAATCTGCTAGGTGATTCTCGCCAATCGTCGCCGATTCTCGCCGATTGATACTCACCGATTCTGGAACCCTAAATTTCTGGGTGGTCTGCGGATAGCGATATTCCTAAGTCTATTTATGCCTTTGGTATAAATAGACACTTAGGGTTTTCAGGGAAAACTCTCTCTGTTCTGTGCGTGCTGATCGAATCGAAGCGACGGAAGCGTTCCGCCTTTCCGTTCGTTCCGCTGATCCCGAATCCCGCCGCCGACGGAAGTGTTTCGCCGCTGCCGTGCTCGCTCCGTCGACCTCCTCCTCTCTGGCGATCGTCGCTGGTGTTGAAATCCCTGGCGCGGACCTAGCAGTCCGTGGGAAAGCAAGGTGCGGTCTTTCTCCTTCCCGATTCTCCGTGCGACGGAAAGTTCGGTGTTCTCCCGCTCGTGTGGATTTGTACAGAGACGTGAACATTATTCCACGTAGAACTCGCCACCAGCAGGAATACAAAGCTTGGAGCATCTCCGTTGAGTTGTGACTCAACGCCACTGAGGTAATTTTTGCATAGTTGTGTGTTAACTTCTTGATACAACTACCATGGCCCGATCCTATCTCTTTTGGGTTTTCTTGATATTTTACTTTTCCGTTGCGTGCACAACTGTTGTGCCATCCTCATATAGAAACCCAACAGTGGTATCAAAGCCAGGTTACGACCATGATTGTTGTATTGGAAGTTTTGTTATTCCAGTGCGTGTAAACCTAGGGATTTAGAAGTGTTCTAAATGTCTAGATTTAGTCTTGGTACCACGCCAAGAACGTCTGGGATTTCGTGGAAATTTCTAATTGTTAGAAATTGTAGTCTCCTTAGCAGTAACCATCCCTCGAGTTTGTTTTGGATTTTGAATCCAACATAGAGAGATGAGCTTGTCTACTGCTTTAAGTTGAGTTGTCTTTGCCTTTGTCCAATGCATGTAAATCTGAGGATTTGGAGGTTTCCGGATGTTCAGATTTATCCCTTCCTTCTATCAAATGTTGATGGTGTCAGGTTGCGCACATAAGGGATGCATGTGGTCTTAGAAAAATTGTTTTTCCTTGGATGTGCACATTGATCAAATATTGATCATGGTTAACTGTTAACCTATAATTAAAATCCCTTCATCAAATATTAAGTGTTCGGATGCCTTCCGATGGATGACACTCTTCCTGCCTCGATCGATGAAGTGTGGGCTTGCCAAAGCAAGGTGCATTAATCTATCTTGGTAAGGGTGCGAGCGGATAATTGTGATATCCCACTGTCGACATCGGGTCCAACTTAACTAGGTGACCTCAAAGGTTGAGTGCCTAGAGGCATAGGGTTGGCATGCACCATATGATGGATGCGAGTAAGGAGTTATTCACCAACCATACAAGAATTGCATGAGGATGCAATTGGCAAGCGTTGCCTACCTAAATAACCGCATCGTGAGAGGAAAGCCAAAGCTGACTCATTGTGTTGGTGAAATACGGATCTTGTCCACTAAGAGAGTAGCTCGCATGAACTCTCTGAATTGTTAGTGAGGGCTATCATTTCGAATAAAATAGTGGGAGTGTTTTAATTGAAGTCCAAATTAAAATAAATTGTATTTGAAATTTAGGTACTGATTTTATTCTGCATAAATTCTTGTAGAATTCCATGGCAAGTGTTACACACTCCACGTTGTCTCTGAGAGCCATCCTTGAGAAGGATAAGCTCAGTGGGACAAATTACATAGACTGGTATAGGAACCTGAGAATTGTTCTCATGTAAGAGCGAAAGCTCTATGTCTTGGAAGAAGAAGCCCCCGAGGTGCCGACCGGGAACTCTTCCCGTGCTGAGAAGGATACTTATAAGAAGTATACTGATGATGCTTTAGATGTCGAATGCCTTATGCTTGCCACTATGAACTCTGAGCTTCAGAAGCAACATGAGAGCATGAGGTGCAAGGAGATTGACGAGCATCTCAAGAAAATGTTTCAAGGACAGGCTCGTCAAGAGAGGTTCGACGTCACAAAAGCGTTGTTTCAGTGCAAGATGGGAGTTCGAGACTCAGTAGGGACTCACGTACTCAAGATGATTGGGTATATAGAGAACCTTGAAAGGCTGGGTTTTCCTCTTGGTCAAGAGTTGGCCACAGATCTGATCCTGCAATCGTTGCCGGACAGTTATGAGCAGTTCGTCTTGAACTACAACATGAATGAAATAGACAGGACACTGCCCGAACTCCTAGGCATGTTGAGAACTGCCAAAATCAATATGAAGAAGGCCAAGCCTGTCAGCCACATACTGATGGTGCATAAGGGCAAGGGCAAGGCCAAGGGCTCTAAGAAGACGAAGGTGGGACCTAAGTCATATCTTGAGCCCAAGTCTTCTGCACTGATGAAAAGGAAAAGCACGGTGAAGGAAGGGAAATTCCACCACTGTGGCAAGGCTGGTCATTGGAGGAGGAACTGTCCTTCGTACATTGAAGGTCTGCAGAAATTGAAGGGAGGTATGACTTCCGCTTCAAATGTTCACGTTATAGAGATAAACCTTTCTGCTCCTTCATCTTGGGTATTGGATACCGGACGTGGTTCTCACATTTGTACAAATGTGCAGGAACTGGGAAGGAGAAGATTGCTGAGTAAAGGGGAGGTGGACCTCCGCGTCGGCAATGGAGCAAGAGTTGCTGCTGTAGCCGTAGGGGTTTACCGTCTTTCTTTGCCCAGTGGGCTTGTAATAGAACTAGATAATTGTTATTTTGTTCCGGCCATAACTAGAAACATTATATCTATTTCATGTTTGGACATGATTGGATTTTCTTTTATAATTAAGAACAACTGTTGTTCTATATTTAAGAATGATGTTTGTTATGCTGTAGCCCAATTGTTTAATGGTCTTTATGTTTTGAACTTGGACCATCTGATCTGTAATGTTGAAAATAATAAAAGACTAAGAACAAATGACTCGAACCCTACGTTTCTCTGGCATTGTCGTTTGGGCCATATTAACGAGAAGCGCATATCCAAGCTCCATAGAGATGGACTTTTGGACTCATTTGATTATGAATCATTTGAGCGATGCGAATCTTGTTTGTTAGGCAAGATGACTAAAGCTCCTTTCACTGGTTATACTGAGAGGGCTGAGGATCTCTTGGGTGTTGTACATAGTGATGTATGCGGACCCATGAGTTCCATGGCTAGAGGTGGGTATTTCTACTTTGTTACATTTACTAATGATTTCAGTAGATACGGATATGTGTATCTTATGAAGTGCAAATCCGAGACCTTTGAAAAGTTCAAAGAGTTCAAGAATGAAGTAGAAAACCAGTTGGGTAAAAGGGTTAAAGCACTCCGATCTGATCAAGGTGGCGAATACCTGAGTCATGAGTTCTGTGATCATCTAAAAGAGCGTGGTATTGTATCACAGCTCACTCCACCTAGAACACCACAACATAATGGTGTGTCTGAGAGGAGAAATTGTACTCTGTTAGACATGGTACGTTCGATGATGAGTCATGCAGACTTGCCTGTTTCCTTTTGGGGTTTTGCTTTAGAGACTGCTGCAATGACATTGAATCGCGCTCCAACAAAAACGGTTCTGAAGACACCATATGAGATATGGACTGGGAAGCATCTTAGTATGTCGTTCATTAAAATTTGGGGCTGTGAGGCATACGTGAGATGTCAAATGCCTGACAAGCTGGAACCCAAATCAGATAAATGTTATCTGGTGGGATATCCTAAGGAAACGAAAGGGTATTACTTTTACCTACCGTCTGAGGGCAAAGTGTTTGTCGCAAGGACTGGTGTCTTCTTGGAGAAAGAGTTCTTATCAAGAAAGACTGAAAAGGTAGAGCTTGAAGAAGTTCAAGAACCACATGTAGTGTATGAACCGGAATTGGATTCTGGGACAGGACTACAAGATGTTGTAGCTAGAGAACCTGCTCAGGGAACACAAGTCCTACGTAGATCTGGTAGACCGAGGTTTGAGCCGGAGAGATATGGATTTCTTGTGTCTCAAATAGGTAATGTGTTGCTTATGGATCATGATGATGAACCGGTAACCTACCAAGAGGCTATGAATGGACCAGACTCCGACAAATGGTTTGAGGCCATGAAATCCGAAATGGACTCCATGTATGCAAACCAAGTTTGGAACTTGGTGGAACCACCTGAAGGGGTACGACCCATAGGGTGCAAGTGGGTCTTCAAGAAGAAGACCGACATGGATGGTAATGTACAGACATTCAAAGGGCGACTGGTGGCTAAGGGTTTCAAGCAAATTCATGGTATTGACTATGATGAGACCTTTTCCCCTGTTGCCATGGTAAAGTCCATAAGGATATTGCTTGCTGTTGCTGCGTATTATGACTACGAGATCTGGCAGATGGATGTCAAAACGGCTTTCCTTAATGAAAACCTCCTTGAGGAAGTGTATATGACACAACCCGAGGGTTTTGTATCCCCAGATGAAGCCACTAAAATATGCAAGCTGAACAAGTCCATATATGGACTGAAACAAGCCTCTCGAAGTTGGAATCTTCGTTTTGATGAGAAAATCAAAGAGTTTGGTTTCATCAAGAATGAAGATGAGCCTTGTGTTTACAAGCGAAACAGTGGGAGCATTGTTGTCTTCCTGATATTGTATGTAGATGACATACTGTTGATTGGGAATGACATTCCTACCCTGAAAGTTGTTAAGAACAACCTAGGGAACTGCTTTTCAATGAAGGATTTGGGTGAAGCGACTTATATACTCGATATTAAGATCTATAGAGATAGATCGAAGAAGTTGTTGGGTTTGACCCAGAGTACGTACATCGAAAAGGTGTTGAAGCGGTTCAACATGCTTGAGTCCAAGAAAGGATTTTTGCCCATGTCTCATGGTGTGAATCTCTCTATGGACCAGTGTCCAAAGTCTTGTGAAGATAAGGACCGTATTAAGTTGATTCCATATGCTTCAGTAATTGGATCAATCATGTACGCGATGTTATGTACTCGACCCGACGTCTCCTTTGCTTTGAGCATGACTAGCAGGTATCAGTCAGACCCCGGTGAGTGTCACTGGATTGCAGTCAAGAATGTCCTGAAGTACTTGAGAAGGACTAAGGATGTGTTCTTGGTGTATGGTGGAGAGGAAGAGCTCGTTGTAAGTGGTTATACGGATGCTAGCTTCCAAACTGATAGAGACGACTCCAAGTCTCAGTCAGGTTTTGTGTTTTGCCTGAATGGAGGAGCTGTGAGCTGGAAGAGTTCCAAGCAAGAGACAGTTACTGATTCTACAACAGAGGCCGAGTATATCGCCGCAGCTAATGCGGCGAAGGAGGCTGTATGGATTAGGAAATTCATCGGCGAGCTTGATGTTGTTCCTAGCATTGTTGGTCCCGTAGTTCTCTACTGTGATAACAATGGTGCAATTGCACAATCTAAGGAACCTAGGTCCCATCAGCGCTCCAAGCACATACTTCGGCGGTTTCATCTTATTCGTGAGATTGTCGAACGAGGAGATGTGAACATTTGCAGAGTGCCGACTGAGGAAAATATTGCGGATCCACTGACAAAGCCTCTCGCACAGAGAAAGCATGATGGTCATACTAGATCGATGGATATACGATACCTAAATGATCAACTCTAGTGAGAATCTTGTGGATTGCATGTAAGCATGTATTTTGTTGGCAATTTGTTCATATGATGAACATTGTACCTAGTTTTTATCTTATAATTTATGGCAAGTTCTTTTATTATGAGTTTTTCTATATGATAGTTAAATGCTAACATAATAGATACCCTTAGAATGTTCGCTTCCATGGGACATCAAGTACGTGACTTGAATGTGAGATCCTATGATTTATTTGAAGCTTCATTCTTAAAGGTCCCTGGTCGAGTATCATCATAGAAACTAAGGGTGATGATGGTACATGAAGGCTAGCACATGCGTTGACTGATGACCGGTTCTCACAGGTCATGATATTGTGATATCAAGTCATCACGTGGGTACTTGTTAGTGAACAAGTTGTACTGGACAGACCCAACCTGAGACTACTCTGTGGATTGTCATCCAATCGTATCACGAGTAGGTCTCAATTGACAATGGTGTTGTGGTCCTTTGACCTGAAGTCACAGCATTCATCAAGTGAGGAAGAGCGTGCTTTGATGCCATCTAAAGTCTTCCTTGAGAAAGGTTGATGATAAGGGTGGTTGTTGAGCATGTTACGAATCTTTTGGGTGTTTGTGTGTGAGCAGATATGAGATTTGTCCTCCTGTATGACAGGAGTTGCATCCATGGGCCCCTTGATGGAACTGGACTGAGAAATGCATGGCCATGCTTGGTTGAGTCAATATGTGATGTTGGACTCACCATTCTTTGGAAGTCCGTCCTGGATCAAGAAACTTGGATTGAGCTATTACGAGGGTGACACGGTCCATGCCTCTAGTTCTTTCCGGATGTAAGGGACAAAGGGACAAAGACAACGCTGATACATTGGTCATAAAGGCTTATGAGTTATAAACTCTTATTGCTTGGGGAGCAATGATGCATTGCTAGATGCCGCTCATTGTTTGTGAGGTTTTTGATTTGACACTTTCAAGATCAAGTGAGAGTCTGTTGGAGTTACCATGGTGATTTAGAAGTGGTCAAACATGTAATCTCACTGCCAACGCGATATGAGCCTGCAGGGTCGCACATAAGAGATGTGGAGAAGTTGGATGATTGACTGTGTTGGTAAAGGTTACCAATCACCGACCTGAATGGGGTTGGGCAAATGTTGCCTTGAAGGATTGGTAAGAGTCGACGACCGCGGGCGACGAGTGTCGTCAACCCAAGTTCGACGATCGACGAGAATCGTCGAGTATCGTCGACCGCGGGTCGACGATCGACGAGAATCGTCGAGTATCGTCGACCGCGGGTCGACGATCGACGAGAATCGTCGAGTATCGTCGACCGCGGGTCGACGATCGGCGAGAATCGTCGAGTATCGTCGACCGCGGGTCGACGGTCGACGAGTATGGTCCACCCTGCGTTCGGCGAGAATCGTCGAGTATTGTACTCTGATTCTCGCCGATCCTAGGTGATACTCGCCGACTGATTCTCGCCGAATCTGCTAGGTGATTCTCGCCGATCGTCGCCGATTCTCGCCGATTGATACTCACCGATTTTGGAACCCTAAATTTCTGGGTGGTCTGCGGATAGCGATATTCCTAAGTCTATTTATGCCTTTGGTATAAATAGACACTTAGGGTTTTCGGGGAAAACTCTCTCTGTTCTGTGTGTGCTGATCAAATCGAAGCGACGGAAGCGTTCCGCCTTTCCGTTCGTTCCGCCGATCCCGAATCCCGCCGCCGACGGAAGTGTTCCGCCGCTGCCGTGCTCGCTCCGTCGACCTCCTCCTCTCCGGCGATCGTCGCTGGTGTTGCAATCCCTGGCGCGGACCTAGCAGTCCGTGGGAAAGCAAGGAGCGGTCTTTCTCCTTCCCGATTCTCCGTGCGACGGAAAGTTCGGTGTTCTCCCGCTCGTGTGGATTTCTGCAGAGACGTGGACATTATTCCACGTAGAACTCGCCACCAGCAGGAATACAAAGCTTGGAGCATCTCCGTTGAGTTGTGACTCAACGCCACTGAGGTAATTTTTGCATAGTTGTGTGTTAACTTCTTGATACAACTACCATGGCCCGATCCCATCTCTTTTGGGTTTTCTTGATGTTTTACTTTTCCGCTGCGTGCACAACTATTGTGCCATCCTCATATAGAAACCCAATAGCACAAAGATGTACCGCGATGTGAAGAAACCATTTTGGTGGCCGAGTTTGAAGAAGGATGTGACGCTCTACGTAGCGAAGTGTTAAACTTGCGCCTTAGTGAAGGCGGAGTGCCAAAAGCCGGGAGGATTTCTTAAGTCCTTGCCTATTCCGGAGTGGAAATTTGACGACATCTCTATGGACTTTGTGCATGGTTTGCCAAGGTCGCAAAAGGGGAACGACGCCATTTGGGTGGTTGTTGATCGACTAACGAAGGTGTCGCATTTTATTCCGCATAGGAAGGATGATCCGGTGGAGAAGTTGGCAAAACTTTATGTGGATAACATTGTACGGCTTCAAGGTGTGCCCCGCAGCATCGTGAGTGACCGAGATGGGCGGTTCACGTCCAATGATTGGAGGGTGGTGCAACAAATGTCGGGGACAAAGTTGAAATTCAGCACAGCCTTCCATCCGCAAACGGATGGGCAGACCGAGAGGGTCAATAGAACTATGGAAGACATGCTTCGCATGTGTATCTTGGATTTTGGAAAGTAATGGGAAGACCACCTTTATTTGGTGGAGTTCGCGTACAACAATAGCTACCAAGTGAGTATTCAAATGACGCCCTTCGAGGCCCTATATGGTAGAAAATGTCGCACGCCGTTGTCTTGGCTAGAAACGGGTGAGTCAAAATTGTACAAGCGATTAGAAGTGGAGGATGCTACTTCGTTGGTGTGTACCATTCGGGAGAGGTTGATTATCGCTCAGGACAGGCAAGCGAAGTACTATAATGCCAAGCACAGGAACGTGGAGTTCGCTGTGGGCGATTGGGTGTACTTAAAGATCAAATCGTTCAAGGGTGTCTCGCGGGTGCGGCGATTGAAAAAGCTAAGCCCGAGGTACCTTGGGCTGTTTGAGGTTCTGGAGCGAGTTGGTGAAGCGGCCTTTCGGTTGAAGCTTTTAGTGGAGCTTGGTGGATTACATGATGTATTCCAAATTTCGGTGCTTCGGAAGGCGGTGCAAGAGCCTACGCAAGTGATCGCGGTTGATCAAGTGCCGGTGGGTAGTGGGCTGACGACAAAAGTCAAGCCCGTGCGGATTGAGGACTCGGAGGTCAAGCGGCTACGCAATAAAGAGATCAGGATGGTCAAGGTGCGATGGGACATTTGCGGTCGTGAGGAGCTCTCTTGGGAGCGAGAGCAGACTATGCTTGACGAGTATCCGGAGTTGTTCCGTTCAGGTACAAATTTTGGTTTTGTACATGTCTTCCCTTTATATAATTTCGTGGGCGAAATTCTTTTAAGAGGGGGAGAGTTGTAACATCCCGAAACTCAAAAGAGCGACGGGGGGCGTTTTGGGCCAGTTTTGGGTTTTGGCAGGAGGCACATGGCCTGGGACACGGGCATGTCCCAGGGCGTGTCAGGCCTGTGTCGACACTCAGCCAGCGAAGTCGACATTTTGCTCTCGACATTGTGTCGAGACTGGGCACACGGCCTGCGACACGAGCGTGTCGCAGGGCGTGTCGACCCGTGTCGACACTCAGCCCGCGAAGTCGACACTCTGCGCTCGATGAAGTGTTGAGACATGGCACACGGTGTAACGCCCCGAAACTCAAAGGAGCAAAGGGGGATGTTTTGGGCCAGTTTGAGTTCTGGTTGCAGGCACACGGCCTGGGACACGGGCGTGTCCCAGGGCGTGTCAAGCCTGTGTCGACACTAAGGAGGAAAGTCGACACTTTGGTCTCGACATTGTGTCGAGACTGGGCACACGGCCTGCGACACGGGCGTGTCGCAGGGCGTGTCGACCCGTGTCGACACTTAGCCGCGAAGTCGACACTGTGCTTTGACGTTGTGTCGAGACATGGCACACGGCCTACGACACGGGCGTGTCGCAGGGCGTGTCAGCCCGTGTCGACACTCGTCCCGCGAAGTCGACAATGTGTCGAGACATGGCACACGGCCTGCGACACGGGCGTGTCGCAGGGCGTGTCGACCCGTGTCGACACTTAGCCGCGAAGTGTCGAGACCGTGTACACGGCCTGGAGCCCAGGCGTGTCAAGGTGACACGGGCAAGGACACGGGCGTGTCCTAGAACCCGTGCAGTGCTCGGGTTGAAAACGGGGAAAAATCATGGGGTACACGGCCGGCTACACGGCCGTGTCAGGTGGAACACGGGCATGTCAGCTCGAACACGGGCGTGTTCGATACCCGTGTGAGGTTCCAGGTGATTCGATTTTGACGGCGAATGAGGCACACGGCCCTGGACACGGGCGTGTGCCAGGCCGTGTTCGGTCCAGATTGGGCATTTCAGCCCCGAATCAAAGCCGTTCGTTTTCTTAGTTTGAGATCCAACGGCTGGGGGTTGTTCCTGAGAGGATATACCCGTGAGTTGACTTGGAAAACCTCACTTTTCTTCACTTGTTCTCTTTCTAAATCCTTGGAGAGAGGATAGCTAAGGCAAGAAGAAGAAGAGCTAGATCCGCCATTGGAGGAGCTTCGGAGCTCCGAATCGCAAGCCGACTCCAGATCCACGGGGGCAACGCAAGTGCGGTGATTTCCATCCGATTACTTTTCAATGGCGCCAAAAAGGAACTCAAGGGTAACGATCCTCATCTTGAGCATGAGTCGCTCTCTTTCTTAGCATAGGAAGCCCGCTCTCGCGAGTTTGCGGAGAGTTGGAGGCGTTCCTTCGGGTAGATATGTGAAGTCCCCGTTGTTTAGAGTCCGTATGCGAGAACGGACATAGGCATGATGTGTGAAGCCTACCCGGACATGTTGGTCTGGATCGGTGATGTTGCATTGCATAATGCCGGAGAAGACTCCGTGCTATTGGTTGTTTTTCGGGTTTTCTACGCGGTAGATTGCAGCAGGGAGCCTTGGGGACTAACCCAAAGGTGCACCCGAAAAACTGGGCGGATACGAGATCTTGCCAACTTGGTGGCCTGAGAGCCAGCTTGAACATAATTTGATTATGTGAAATGTGATGGAAATGGGACTCGGGAGAAGTTTGACCTGCGCATATGGTTTAAATTACCGTTGCGGGCGCATATGGTTTAAATTACCGTTGCGTTGTGAGCACATGTTAGATGGAACCGTACCCATTCTATGTCGTTCGGATTAGAGCCGTTGGCATTGATGAGAGTCTTCGGCGGTCTATGGTTTTAATTACCGTGACCCATGCCGGGAAGACAAACTGCTCATTGATTGGCCGTCCAAAGGGGATGGTGGTGAGTCGGCAGACTTAGACTGCGTTCACCGAGAATGTGCCCTGAGTGCACGGGGTGTGTGGCCGTTGAGCCTCCGCCTGTGATGTAGTGGTTATATATTTAATGCTCGCTTGTGCTAATGAAATGCAGGGAAGGAGCATCGCCACCCCGAGTTGAGGGCGGGATCGTTATAATTTGGTCAGCATTGCTGACCGTTGCCTTGTTTTGCCACCGTGCGGTGGTTTGTTGCTTGCAGGTGCAGCTGGACCAAGCGGTCAATAGTGGGTTAAAGCCCGAATGCGAAGCCGGCCCTTGAAGGCCTAATTGGAAATGTTTTACTGCTTTATTCATGTGTGACCGGCCTACGTGCCGTGGTTTGTAAAACATGTAATTTGAAGTGAAACATCTTGTAAAGCCTTAAGGCTTATTTTTGGGTTTTTTTTGTATAACATTCCTTTTGGTATTAGTGGCCATTCATGCTCCTATGCTGGGTTCTTGTTTGCAACTTTATAAACTGCTTCCGCTAGAATGCTCTGTGTAGGACGTTGAGATTGGTTGGATGGTTTCCATAAGTAACCACCCGGTCTGTCTGTAGTATATGGCGTCGGGCCCCGGCCGGACCTACAGCTATATGTTATGCGACGGATAGGAGTTGTTACAATTTGGTATCAGACTACTGGTTTTGGTCGGGCTTAAAGTGAATTCGTGGGCGAATTCTTTTTAAGGGGTGGTGAGCACATTGTGTGCGTCATCGTTATAATGGTAAAAGAACCCATGAATGTCCACTTAGGAATGAAAATACTCGTGTTTGAGGAACCTGCGTGTTCCTATAATTGCTGTTTGCAATTTATTTGGTCGCTTAACGGTGTTTTGTACCACTATAGGTGACCCGAAGTGGTGTTGGGCCGTCAGAACGCCGAGTTTCTGAGGCTAGTAGTGCACCGGATGTTGCTCCCGCAACACCTCTGTCGGCTGAGAATATTCGATTGGTGGCTGAAGCGATGTTGGCCGTGATTAATGCGCAGCCTGGAAGGCAAGCGCAGCAGCCCGCTCCTGTGATGGAGCAAGTACCTCTTCAAGAGGCTGAGCCGAGGAGGGTGGAGCAAGTGGTTGTGGAACCAATAGTGCCAAGGAGGGCAACTGAGAGGCAGTTGAAGCATGTAATGAGCTTTAACCCTCCGTTATTCTCGGGGTTGGGAACCCCATCTCAGGCTGAATATTGGCTCTCCAGGGTGAAGCGAGTCATGACAGCAACATAGACGGAGGAGTGGCAAATGACCACCATCGCTACGTTCCTTTTGGACGGCGAAGCAAGGATGTGGTGGGAAGGATTGGAGCTGCACTTACTGAGAGGTAGACAACTTGGTGATGTCTCGATAGAGGAGTTCTCGAGATTGTTCTTGGCTAGATACCTTCCTTCGACGCAGAAGATAGCGTTGGAGAATGAGTTCCTGAAGTTGGTTCAGGGTGAGAAGAGCGTGGATGAATATCTCCACGAGTTTACGCGTTTGAGTCGTTATGCTAGCTCCACCATCATGGATGAGGAGCGCAAGACTAATTGCTTCTATGAAGGGCTGAGAGATGAGCTGAGATTATTGCTTTCGGGGCCGATGACGCAGGGTTTCTTAACCTTGGTCAATACTGCCCGGTCCTTGGAAAAGGACATGAAGAATGTGCAGGCAAAGAAAAGCTTGGGCGAGAAGAAATCTGGATTCAAAGTGCCGACTACTTCAAAGTCTGGCTATCAAAGATTCTTTAAGAAGCATAGGACTTCGGGTCCAGCTCCTTCTGGTGCTTCTGGGGCGACTACGAGTCGGACCCAGGGTGCGTGCTTTACGTGTGGAAAGACGGGGCATTTCGCCCGTGATTGTTGGAGCGGACGTCCTAAGTCCGAAAGGAGGCCAGGAGCTACTTATGAAGAGAAGGGTAAGGCGGTGGAGTCGACCGCATCCCACTATGCTCCGGCCCAACCAAGGGTCTACAATCTTGGCCAACAGGAGGCCATTAAACAAGCTGATGTGGTGACAGGTATGATTTGATTTATAGCAAGTCAATTTCTTTATATGCTTGTTCTGCACATGTTACCTTACCACTACTTATTTAGGATTTGTATTGATTTGTGAAAATCCGGCACGAGCACTCTTCGATATGGGAGCTTCACACTCCTTCTTGTCCGAAGGATTTATATCACGCATCGGAGTCCCTTCTTCGATGGCGAAGGATAAGTTGGATGTGTTGTTGCCCAATGGGTGTTCGATGCGAGTGGATAGGATCTGCGATGTTAAGATTCGTATTGGGGAGCAGGAGTTCGACCTGCGGGCGTCCTTACTTCCGTTGGTGGAGTTCGACGTCATATTTGGCATGGACTGTCTCTCGGAGCAGCAGGCCCATATAGATTGCGGTAGCAAGGAAGTCAAGCTGGGAGCAAGTCGTGAGACGACTTTTACGGGTTTAAAGGGGTCGAGCAGGACGTTGATGTCTGCTCTTCAGGTGGTGAAGGCGGTTCGTGCCGGAGCAGAACTGTTCTTTACACTAGTGGAGGTTGCAAAGCCGAAGCCCGCGTTAGATTGTATTTCAGTGGTATCGGAATACCCTGATGTGTTCCCCGCAGATCTTCCTGGAGCCCCGCCTCAACGGGAGATAGATTTTACGATCGAGCTAGTGCCAGGTGCAAAGCCTGTGTCACGATCTCCGTATCGGCTAGCGCCTAAGGAAATGGCGGAGCTGAAAGTTCAACTGCAAGAGTTGTTGGAGCAAGGGTATGTGCGCCCGAGTTCTTCGCCTTGGAGCGCACCAGTCCTCTTTGTTAAGAATAAGGACGGAAGCTTGAGGTTATGTATTGATTATCGAGAGCTAAACAAGCTGACTGAGAAGAATAAGTACCCGATCCCCCGGATTGATGATCTCTTCGATCAGTTAGTCGGGTCGACGGTGTACTCGAAGTTGGATCTCAAGGCTGGATACTATCAGCTGCGGATAAGGGAGAGTGATATCCCGAAGACAGCGTTTAGTACGAGATACGGGCATTATGAGTTTACGGTCATGCCGTTTGGGCTGACTAATGCGCCGTCGGTGTTCATGGATTTGATGAACAGGACTTTCAGGGAGTACTTGGACCATTTCATGATCGTCTTCATCGACGATATTTTGGTGTACTCGCAAAGTGAGGAAGATCACTTCAAGCATCTTCATTTGGTGTTGGAGACGCTAAGGAGAAATCAGTTGTATGCCAAGTTCTCGAAGTGCGAGTTTTGGCTATCCTCAGTGGCGTTCCTCGGGCATATAGTGAGTGGAGAGGGTATTGCTGTGGATCCGGCGAAGATTGTTGCGATACGGGAGTGGCCTGAGCTTGCTATGGTAGCAGAAGTCCGGAGCTTTTTGGGGCTTGCCAGCTATTATAGGCGCTTCGTAGAGAACTTCTCGCGGTTAGCGTTACCTCTCACTACTTTGACGAGGAAGGATCATAAGTTCGTTTGGACGCCTGAGTGCGCGCGAGATTTTGAGGAGTTGAAGTGTCGGTTGACCACGGCGCCTGTGCTGAGTTCGCCATGTGGAACCGAAGGCTATGAGATATATAGCGATGCTTCAGGCAGCGGTTTGGGTTGTGTGCTACTGCAGCACGGAAGCGTGATAGCTTATGGCTCGAGACAGCTAAAAGTGCACGAGAGAAATTATCCGGTCCATGACTTGGAGTTGGCGGCTGTGATTTTTGCCTTGAAGCTGTGGAGACACTATTTGTACGGTGTGAAGATTGATATCTACACCGATCACAAGAGCCTGAAGTATCTTATAGATCAGAAGGATCTGAATATGCGACAGCGTAGGTGGATGGAGTTCCTGGGGGACTATACTTTCAAGATCCACTACGTGCCTGACAAAGGGAATGCGGTTGCGGACGCGTTGAGTCGCCGAGCCCCAGCTCAAGCGAATTGGCTATTAGTGCATGATGAGCGGTTGGTGCAGGAGTTGGAGGCGTTTGAGATTGTTTGTGTGGACAGGCAATCTAGTGCTGAAGCAGTTCTGAAGTGGACTGAAGTCCAATATGACCTGGCTGATCGGATTTGGCAGGCTTTGGATATGGATGCTCATATGAAGCAGTTCATGATAGAGGCTCTGGATGGGTCAAATTCCCAATTCGTCGTGGAGGACGGATTGTTGTGGAAAGACGGTCGTTTGTGCGTCCCAAGTGTGGGCAATTTACGGGTGGAGTTGTTGTACGAGGCACACCATACCAAGTACTCGATTCACCCGGGGAGAACGAAGATGTACCGTGATGTAAAGAAACTATTTTGGTGGCCGGGTTTGAAAAAGGATGTGACGCTATACGTAGCGAAGTGCCAAACCTGTGCCTTGGTAAAGGCGGAGTGCCAAAAGCCGGGAGGATTTCTTAAGTCCTTGCCTATTCCGGAGTGGAAATTTGACGACATCTCTATGGACTTTGTGCACGGTTTGCCAAGGTCGTAAAAGGGGAACGACGCCATTTGGGTGGTCGTGGATCGATTAACGAAGGTGTCGCATTTTATTCCGCATAGGAAGGATGATCCGGTGGAGAAGTTGGCGAAGCTTTATGTGGATAACATAGTGCGGCTTCATGGTGTGCCCCGCAGCATCGTGAGTGACCGAGATGGGCGGTTCACGTCCAATGATTGGAGGCTAGTGCAGCAAATGTTGGGAACAAAGCTGAAGTTTAGCACAGCCTTCCATCCGCAAACGGATGGGCAGACCGAGAGGGTCAATAGAACCATGGAAGACATGCTTCGCATGTGTGTCTTGGATTTTGGAAAGCAATGGGAAGACCACCTTTATTTGGTGGAGTTCGCATACAACAATAGCTACCAAGCAAGTATTCAGATGGCGCCTTTCGAGGCCCTATATGGTAGAAGATATTGCACGCCGTTGTCTTAGTTAGAAACGGGCGAGTCAAAGTTGTATAAGCGATCGGAAGTGGAGGATGCCACTTCTTTGGTGAGAACCATTCGGGAGAGGTTGCTTATCGCTCAGGACCGGCAAGCAAAGTACTATAATGCCAAGCACAGGAACGTGGAGTTCGCTGTGGGCGATTATGTATACTTGAAGATCAAGCCGTTCAAGGGTGTCTCGCGGGTGCGACGATTGAAAAAGCTAAGCCCGAGGTACCTTGGACCGTTTGAGGTTCTGGAGCGAGTTGGTGAAGCGGCCTATAGGTTGAAGCTTTCGGTGGAGCTAAGTGGTTTACACGATGTATTCCACATTTCGGTGCTTCGGAAGGCGGTGCAAGAGCCTACGCAAGTGATCGCGGTTGATCAAGTGCCGGTGGATAGTGGGCTAACGACAAAGGTCAAGCCCGTGCGAATTGAGGACTCGGAGGTCAAGCGGCTACGCAATAAAGAGATCAGGATGGTCAGAGTCCGGTGGGACAATTACGGTCGTGAGGAGCTCTCTTGGGAGCGAGAGCAGACTATGCTTGACGAGTATCCGGAGTTGTTCCGCTCAGGTACAAAATTTTGGTTTTGTACATGTTTTTCCTTTATGTAATTTCGTGGACGAAATTCTTTTAAGAGGGGGAGAGTTGTAACGCCCCGAAACTCAAAAGAGCAAAGGGGGATGTTTTGGGCCAGTTTGAGTTCTGGCTGCAGGCACACGGCCTGGGACACAGGCGTGTCCCAGGGCGTGTCAAGCCTGTGTCGACACTAAGGCGGAAAGTCCACACTTTGGTCTCGACATTGTGTCGAGACTGGGCACACGGCCTGCGACACGGGCGTGTCGCAGGGCGTGTCGACCCGTGTCGACACTTAGCCGCGAAGTCGACACTGTGCTTTGACGTTGTGTCGAGACATGGCACACGGCCTACGACACGGGCGTGTCGCAGGGCGTGTCAGCCCGTGTCGACACTCGTCCCGTGAAGTCGACACTTTGGTGTCGACAATGTGTCGAGACATGGCACACGGCCTGCGACACGGGCGTGTCGCAGGGCGTGTCGACCCGTGTCGACACTTAGCCGCGAAGTGTCGAGACCATGTACACGGCCTGGAGCCCAGACGTGTCAAGGTGACACGGGCAAGGACACGGGCGTGTCCTAGAACCCGTGCAGTGCTCGGGTTGAAAACGGGGAAAAATCATGGGGTACACGGCCGGCTACACGGCCGTGTCATGTGGAACACGGGCGTGTCAGCTCGAACACGGGCGTGTTCGATACCCGTGTGAGGTTCCAGGTGATTCGATTTTGACGGCGAATGAGGCACACGGCCCTGGACACGGGCATGTACCAGGCCGTGTTCGGTCCAGATTGGGCATTTCAGCCCCGAATCAAAGCCGTTCGTTTTCTTAGGTTGAGATCCAACGGCTGGGGGTTGTTCCTGAGAGGATATACCCGTGAGTTGACTTGGAAAACCTCACTTTTCTTCACTTGTTCTCTTTTTAAATCCTTGGAGAGAGGAGAGCTAAGGCAAGAAGAACAAGAGCTAGATCCGCCATTGGAGGAGCTTCGGAGCTCCGTATCGCAAGCCGACTCCGGATCCACGGAGGCAACGCAAGTGCGGTGATTTCCATCTGATTACTTTTCAATGGCGCCAAAGAGGAACTCAAGGGTAACGATCCTCATCTTGAGCATGAGTCGCTCTCTTTCTTAGCATAGGAAGCCCGCTCTCGCGAGTTTGCAGAGAGTTGGAGGCGTTCCTTCGGGTAGATATGTGAAGTCCCCGTTGTTTAGAGTCCGTATGCGAGAACGGATATAGGCATGATGTGTGAAGCCTACCCGGACATGTTGGTCTGGATCGGTGATGTTGCATTGCATAATGCCGAAGAAGACTCCGTGCTATTGGTTGTTTTTCGGGTTTTCTACGCGGTAGATTGCAGCAGGGAGCCTTGGGGACTAACCCAAAGGTACACCCGGAAAACTGGGCGGATACGAGATCTTGCCAACTTGGTGGCCTGAGAGCCAGCTTGAACATAATTTGATTATGTGAAATGTGATGGAAATGAGACTCGGGAGAAGTTTGACCTGCGCATATGGTTTAAATTACCGTTGCGGGCGCATATGGTTTAAATTACCGTTGCGTTGTGAGCACGGGTTAGATGGAACCGTACCCATTCTATGTCGTTCGGATTAGAGCCGTTGGCATAGATGAGAGTCTTCGGCGGTCTATGGTTTTAATTACCGTGACCCATGCTGGGAAGACAAACTGCTCATTGATTGGCCGTCCAAAGGGGATGGTGGTGAGTCGGCAGACTTAGACTGCGTTCACCGAGAATGTGCCCTGAGTGCACGGGGTGTGTGGCCGTTGAGCCTCCGCCTGTGATGTAGTGGTTATATATTTAATGCTTGCTTGTGCTAATGAAATGCAGGGAAGGAGCATCGCCGCCCCGAGTTGGGGGCGGGATCGTTATAATTTGGTCTGCATTGCTGACCGTTGCCTTGTTTTGCCACCGTGCGGTGGTTTGTTGCTTGCAGGTGCAGCTGGACCAAGCGGTCAATAGCGGGATAAAGCCCGAATGCGAAGCCGGCCCTTGAAGGCCTAATTGGAAATGTTTTACTGCTTTATTCATGTGTGACCGGCCTGCGTGCCGTGGTTTGTAAAACATGTAATTTGAAGTGAAACATCTTGTAAAGCCTTAAGGCTTATTTTTGGGTTTTTTTTGTATAACATTCCTTTTGGTATTAGTGGACATTCATGCTTCTATGCTGGGTTCTTGTTTGCAACTTTATAAACTGCTTCCGCTAGAATGCTCTGTGTAGGACGTTGAGATTGGTTGGATGGTTTCCATAAGTAACCACCCGGTCTGTCTGTAGTATATGACGTCGGGCCCCGGCCGGACCTACTGCTATATGCTATGCGACGGATAGGAGGTGTTACACACGGCCTGCGACACGGGCGTGTCGCAGGGTGTGTCGACCTGTGTCGACACTTGTCCCGGGAGTCGACGAACTTTGCTCGACGATGTGTCGAGACAAGGCACACGGCCTAGGACACGGGCGTGTCCAAGGCCGTGTCGTCAGGTCGACGATCTTCGATCGACGAAGTGTCGAGTGTCGAGACCGTGTACACGGCCTGGAGCCCAGGCGTGTTGAGGTAGACACGGGCAAGGACACGGGCATGTCCTAGAACCCGTGCAGTGCTCGGGTTGTAAGACTCCCCCTACCCGGATCCCAAAACACAGCACGAAGAGGGAGTCTTATGCCCGGAACAGCCGCCTTGCGGTAATGTTAGCACACAGGCTAACCTGTACCACAAGTCGCCTATTCCGCCGGCTACAACAATATCAATATATCATGCCAACCCAACCAAATAAATAAGCAAGAGAAGTCAAAATCCACACTAAGTTATAATGTCCAAATACATCAATAAATAGAAGCTAAAACATGCTTCTACAATATATCAGAGTACAGCTAAACATTGCCCAAACGGGCTACAACAGAGTAATAGAACTAACATCGATAACCGACGACATCGATGGCACCGTCACTTCAGGCCCTATCTCCTTGGCATGGCTGTCCTGCTGCGTAGTCTGCGGCTGCTCTACCTGCGGCGTGACCTCCTAAAAAGGAAGACGTAGCAACCGTTAGTCGAAACGACTAAGTGGTTTCACATCCGCTCCCCCGGCGACTCCTCGGCACCGGACGGAGAAAAGGAACAAGAGTATAGTATATAACAAGTATGCAAGTAAAGGAAGTACAAGCAGGTGACAGTAGTGTAAGAGTAACAGCATCATAATCAGCATTTATGTAAAAGCTACACTAAATTAGCAAGTATAAGTAACAGCAGGAAAGTAACTTAACTTATAAGAATGTCCATACAAACTTAGAAGTAAAGGATCGGGTTACATAAAAGTAACTCATCGTATAAGAGTGCACATACAAACTTATACGATGAGGATCTTGTGGTGCAATGATATGAAATGCTATGAATGCTATGCAATGACTCACCCATGCACACTCATGCAATTGCTATGTCGACACAGACTATAGTTCCCACTTTTCGAGCAGGTAGCTAACCTCTCAGGCATCAGCTGCCGTGGCCAGGCGGTGACAGTAGAACGGGCACTTCTACTACTAGGCGGGTATCACACTACTTCACCTAGGCCTCCGTACGCCTCAACGCTAAGAACACAACAGCGGAGCCCATGCGTACTATGGCCTAGCGGGGTCTTGGGTAGATGTGCACCAAGAACACAGCCCGAACTGGCCTTGCGTGACCCGGAAGGGGCCTCGGAAGAAAGCACGAGGACACAGCCCAACCGTTCACATGGTCGGAGGGGCCTCGGGACGTGAACACCGAGGACACAGCCCAAACCGACCAAGTCTAACTGCCAACTCCCGTCGGTGTGACGACTGGCGAGCCAGTAGACCTGCCACACTATCCTTAACCCAGGATTACGACACCGCGTGTCGACTCACACCACATGCAATTCACAACCTCATCATACCACAGAAGGGGCCTCGGAGTGAGCACGAGGACACAGCCCAACCATCCATCCACACCTTACCTCAACACGACCAGAACAGGTGGCGGTCAACACCGCACTTGCACATTTACTATAAGATGCCAATAGGAGACGACCCACTATTGTTGGACTCCTAAATTCAATCCGATATATAACATATGCATGGCCATGGGTTACCCATCTATATATCATCCCAAGTGATTTCAACATGATATAAACAAGATTTGCTCTTACGACAACCTACCGAAGTATTATCAAATCAATCCAATTAAACATACGGAAATCAACAGGCCTCAAGCTATCTTGCAATAATAAATTGATTTCTAAAACAGTAAATATTATCATCCATAACACTTTGGTGGTTAACATAAAATTATTTCACCAAAACCACGAATTAATTGCGACATTGGATCCACCAATTTCAAATCCACAATGTATGTAGAGACCCAGAATTTCAGCGCAGGATTAGCACTGGACAGCAACTTCGACCGGAGTTTCCTGAAGTTACAGGAATCCGGTGGAGGCGTGTAACCCCTCGTTGGAAAGGTATTTCCATGATCTACAACTTTCATATTCAGGTCACAACCCAGATCTGAAAATAACTTACGCAAAATCGGCTTCAAAGTGCACTGCGCACAAAACACAATTTCTGTGTACAGGAATTGCCGGACAGCAGACTCGATTAGGTTTTCCCGGGGCCACAGACATCACCTGAAGTCGTACAACCACTCGTTGGAAAGGAATTTCCGAGGGCTACAACTTTCGTGTTTAGCCAAAAGCCCAGATCTGCACATATCCTACAAGAAAATGGCCTAAAAGATCGCTGCGCGCAGAATACAGATTCTGCGCGCATCTTAAAGAAAATGAACGGCATCGGTCCGTCTTCCTCCTCAAGCGATCCTTCCTAAATTTTCCAGAAATGTCCTCCTCCCTTATTCAACCTCAAGGGCCAAAACTCCTCACGAAACCATTCACCCATCGTCGTATTGAAGAAAAGGGGAAGGGTTGAAGAGATCTAAAATCTAGGATTCAAATCCTAGCATGGCCAAACCTAGAAATCTTCTCCTCTCCATCAAGCTCTCTTGAACCGATGTCTCTCCTAAATATCTAAGATCTAGCACCAAGGGAGAGGGTAGGAAACTCACATTGGCTCCAGCGGTACCACCATTTCCGGCCATGGATCTCGTAGTTCTCCTTGGCGGCATTTTCTCTTTCACGGCGATGGCGGATCTCCTTCGGTAGAACTTGCTCCTGCAGTTTTCCCTCTCACAGGAGATCTCACAGAAAATAGGGGAAGAATGAGAATGAAAACGGCTAGGGTTTTCTCTCCCCCCTTATATATAAAATGTGACACGGGTAGGGACACGGCCGTGTCCGTACCCGTGTCCTGCTTCCGTGAAACGGCCGTGGCGGTTTCCATGTCGGTTCAATGTTTGACACGGGTAGGGACACGCCCGTGTCCCGACCCGTGTCCCCATGACACGGCCGTGTGCATGGCCGTGTACTTCTCGGGTTGCATCTCGACACTTCTCGTCGAGCTCAACTCAACGCACACGGGTAGGGACACGGCCGTGTCACTACCCGTGTCACTTGGTGTCGACACAGCCCGTCGGTCTCGACACGGCTCGTCGAGCTCAACTCGACGCACACGGGTAGGGACACGGCCGTGTCACTACCCGTGTCACTTGGTGTCGACACAGTTCGACGATCTCGACATGGCTCGTCGAGCTCAACTCGACGCACACGGGTAGGGACACGCCCGTGTCGCTACCCGTGTCGCTACCCGTGTCACTACCCGTGTCACTACCCGTGTCACTACCCGTGTCACTACCCGTGTCACTACCCGTGTCACTACCCGTGTCACTACCCGTGTCACTACCCGTGTCTTTTTACACTGATTTCTCCACTTCGCCACAAGTGCAGTCCAATTCCCTGCACTTCTCAGGACTCGAGTCAACCCCCCTGACTCAAAAACACATACACTAGGGGCCTAGAGCGATTCGGGACGTTACAAATCCTATAAACAAAATAAAAGATTTCGTCCCCGAAATCAGGCTTAGGCTGTGGGGAGAAGAGCATAACAGGAAATTTAACATATGCTTTTAAATAAGATTACCTTGAGCAAACAACTCCGGGTA
Organism: Platanthera guangdongensis; assembly: GCA_039583875.1. Lineage (NCBI taxonomy): Eukaryota > Viridiplantae > Streptophyta > Magnoliopsida > Asparagales > Orchidaceae > Platanthera > Platanthera guangdongensis. The sequence continues at coordinate 35,907,685 of CM077158.1, read as the reverse complement.
GCGTTGCTGCATTAAATCCATTGGCTCCCATGTGTACTCCTCCTTCCCATGATTCAACCATAGCACCTTCACTAAGGGAACACTTTTGCGGCGTAATGTTCTTGTCTCGCTGTCAACAATCCGCACCGGCTCTAGTCGCACAGACCTATCTGACGCCACCGCACCATCAGTAGTGGAAATATATTGGTCTGGCCGCAACAGTGCTTTTCGAAGCGACGATACATGGAACACGTCGTGGAGATTTTCTAGTTCTGGTGGTAACTCCAACCGATAGGCCAACGGGCCAATCCTTTCCAATACAGTATAAGGCCCAACATACCTTGGGCTGAGCTTTTTCACTCCACGCACCCGCGACACTCCATGCATCGGCCGAATCTTGAGGAACACTTTTTCTCCCACTTGGAACTCCACCATCCGATGCTTTTTATTGTAATATTTCGCCTGTCGACTTTGAGCCTCCAACATGCGATCTCGTATCAATCTGACCGCCGCATCAGTATCATCTATGTATTCGTTTCCCAATGCCTTCGGATCTTCATCTTGCACCCAAGACAAGGGAGTCCTGCACCTTCTTCCGTAAAGGGCTTCATGGGGCGCCATGCCGATGCTCGCCTGATGGCTATTATTATAGGAGAATTCCACTAGTGGCAAGAGCCTTTCCCATGGCTCTCCTCTGTCCAGCACACATAACCTCAATAAATCCTCCAGTGTTCTGATGGTCCGCTCTGACTGCCCGTCCGTCTGAGGATGAAATGCGGTACTAAAGGTTAGGCGTGAGCCTAAATACGCCTGTACCGCCTTCCACTCATTCGATGTAAACCGACCATCCCGATCCGAAACAATTGTCTTGGGCACGCCATGATACCGTACAAATTGCTCCACAAAAAGGCGTACCAAAACATCCACGTGTGCTTCCTTCTTCATTGGAATGAACCGGGCCACCTTTGTCAGTCGATCCACAATAACCCACACCGAATCATTCCCGGAGCGTGAGCGAGGTAGCCCATGGACAAAGTCCATGGAGATGTCCTCGAACTTCCATTCGGGGATGGGCAATGACTGCAATAAACCACCGGGACTCCTGCATTCAGCCTTCACTCTTTGACAAGCTTCGCAATGTGTAACATAGTAGCGAACATCCTTCTTCATTCCCGGCCAACACATGGTCTTCCGCAATCCGGCGTACATCTTAGCAATACCCGGGTGTACTGAATATTGAGAGGAATGTGCCTCTCTCAAGATATCCTCCCGAATTTTGCCGCCCTTGGGAATATAGAGTCGGCCACGAAAATAAATGAGGCCGTCTTTGAGTGTGTACTCATCGGTGGTCCCATCTTCAATTGCCTTAATTGCCGGGGCCAAGGCCGCATCCATTCCTTGCTCCACCAGAATCCGGTCTCGGATATCACAAACTATGCTCATGTTGGCCAAATACTCTGCATACTCTGCCGAAGGAGTCTTGAATACTAGGGTAATTTCCATCTCCTCGATCATCCGAGCCAACTCCATACTCATCAGCCGAGACTATGGGCTAGAGCCTAGCGCTTTTCTACTCAAGGCATCGGCTACCGAGTTCGCTTTCCCGGGGTGGTAGTTCATGGTGAACTCATAGTCGCATAGAAATTCCAACCACCGCCGTTGTCTCAGGTTCAACTCCTTCTGAGTGTGAACATACTTCAAGTTTTTGTGATCGGAAAAGATCTCGCAGTGGACGCCATATAAATAATGCCTCCAGACCTTCAAAGCGAACACCACTGCTCCCAACTCCAAGTCATGAATCGGGTAATTGATTTCATGTTTTTTTAACTGCCTTGAAGCATAAGCGATCACATGCCCGTGCTGCATCAGCACCGCACCCATCCCTTAATATGATGCGTCCGTGTAAACCTGGAATCCTTCCTTCCCCGACGGAAGTGCAAGGATGGGGGCGGAGGTAAGCCTATCTTTCAACTCTTGAAATGCCGCTTCACATTGAGGTGCCCACTCAAATGGCACACCCTTCTTCGTCAAGGAAGTAAGGGGAAGGGCAATCTTGGAAAATCCTTTCACGAACTTGCGGTAGTACCCAGCAAGTCCAAGAAAGCTTCGTACATCGGCCGCCGACTTCAAGGGCGACCACTCCTTCATGGCTCGCACCTTTGCTGGATCCACCGCTAATCCTGCTCCACTGATCACATGCCCCAAGAAGGCTACCTCCTTAAGCCAGAATTCACACTTGCTAAACTTGGCATACAATGCATGCTCCTTCAATTTCTTCAAAACCAAGGTCAGGTGCTCGACATGCTCCTCCTCCGTCTTTGAGTAGACCAAGATGTCGTCGATGAAAATAATGACGAAGATGTCCAAGTATGGTTCAAACACCTTGTTCATTAGACTCATGAAGGCCGAAGGTGCATTTGTGAGCCCAAACGGCATTACTGTGAACTCATACAAACCATATCTCGAACTGAATGCTGTTTTCTGAATATCCCCCTCATGTATCCTCAACTGATAGTATCCGGAGCGCAAATCCAATTTAGAAAACCAATGTGCTCCCACTAGTTGATCGAACAACTCATCGATCCGCGGTAGCGGATAAGTGTTCCGCACCGTCAACTGATTGAGTTCCCGATAATCTATGCACAATCGCAGTGTTCCATCCTTCTTCTTCACGAATAGCACAGGGGCTCCCCATGGTGATGAACTAGGGCGAACGAACCCTGAATCCACCAGTTCTTGCAATTGAACTCTAAACTCCGCGAGTTCTTTCGGAGCCATTCTGTACGGAGCCTTGGATACAGGCTTGGCACCTGGTACTAGATTGATCTGGAAGTCAACCTCTCTATGCGGAGGTAATCCTGGTAGCTTCTCAGGAAATACCTCGGGAAAATCCCGCACAACCCATACATCCTTTAATTCCAACGCTTCCTCCTTCAACTCGAACCAGATCATGAAGACCTCCTCCCCCTTCATATGAGCTTTTACAACCTGGACGGAAGATAACATCATGCGAGGCGCGAAGCCAATACCTTGGAAGATGACGTCAGAGTCTCCATGTCTCAAATAGATCTGCTTCTCCGCGCAGTCGATCCTCGCGAAGTGCCAATCCAGCCATGCCATGCCCAAAATGATGTCAAACTCCGACATTCTCAGAACCATGGCCGGTGTATCAAAGGCTTTCCCATCAATAAATAGCTCCAACTCGCACTTAGCGGTCGCGATCATCTCTGAGCCGTCCGGAAGGCGTACACGTCGGGCTATGCCAGTGAAGTACTGTACATCCCCCACGTCTTTTATGAAATCCTCGGACACAAAGGAGTGTGAGGCACCAGTATCGAATATCGCATAGCCCGTCTTCCCGCCAATAATTACGGTGCCTAAGTACCAACAACCAAAACTTATTGCTAGTGTCTAATAAGTTCTAATCAAATCATGTTAGGCCATGCAAATATGTAAATTAATTAAATGATACCTGCAATCACATCTTGTGGGTTCCGTTCCTGCGCCATGGCAAGTGCGTACACCTGATCCCGGACCGGTCCGGGGTTTCCTCTTGGCGGTCCTCGTCCTCGACCACGCATATATCCCCGCCCTCGTGGGGCTGCTGGAGGGAGAGCAGGAGGGAGAGCAGGAGGGAGAGCAGGAGGGGCGTTCCCATATAGCTGCGGGCAAAAACGCCGGATGTGGCCCGGCTGGTTGCATTCGAAGCACACCAGACCACGACGCCCTTCAGGTTGTTGAAATCGCTGAGGCTGTGGGGGTGGAGGCAACGCAGGCGGCTGCGGAACTGGATGCTCCACCCTATAGTTTCGGTGGACACGCCCTCCACCTTTTTGATAACCTCTTCCTCCTCTGAAGTCCCGTCTCCTTCTATTACTTGGGCCGGCTTCCATCACGTCCTCCGCAGGCCTCTTACTGCATCCCAGGTGGTCCGCCTCCAATCTTTTCGCCATATCAATGATCTCCGCCGAGCTACCATCCGCTATAAACAAAAGGGACTGCCTTAGGGGATCTCGCAGCCCTTTATAGAAGCGCTTAGCATAACCTCTGTCATCCAACTCATAAGAGTCCGCAAACCTTGCGAGATGCTGGAATTCCCGCTGGTATTCTGTAACCGACTTTGATCCCTGCTTTAGTAGAAGGAACCTCTGCTCAAGCTCATCTCGGGCCGATGTAGGGATAAAGTGCTCCAAGAAAACACTCGAGAATTCACTCCAACTTATCTCTGTGTAGATCCGGCCTTGGAAGGTAGAGCCCATGAGGGACTTCCACCACCTCTTCGCATGTAAGTCCAAGACGGACACTGCCAATGTCACTGCCATGTTGGTTGGGCAACGGATACCGGCCAACAACTCCTGTATCGTGTCTAGCCATTCCTCTGTACGTACGGCTGACTCCGTCCCAAGGTAGATGGGAGGGGAGAGAGCTCGGAAGGTGCTCAGCCAGTTGGAGCTCGGGGCATGTTGTTGCACCGGAGCCTGCTGTGCCTTAAAAGCATCAAGAATGGCGGTGAGCGTCTGCCCCAACTCAGACTGTTCGAACTGAGTGGGTATGGGAGGGGTAGGAGTACCCCCCATCGGCTCAACATGCAGTGGAACCTACACATACACGACAAATTTGTGGTCAGGTTGGCTAAACTTAAGGTCAAAGTTGGACAAACTTAATGTGAATTACATATGGGCACACCACTGCTTCCGCTAAGTCAGTTTGTCCCCAAACTGACTAACCAAACGGGGGTGGCACCATTGTTGAATGACTTCTTAGTTGAGGATCGTGGCAAACTGATACCATTTGATACCATTTGTAAGACTCCCCCTACCCGGATCCCAAAACACAGCACGAAGAGGGAGTCTTATGCCCGGAACAGCCGCCTTGCGGTAACGTTAGCACACGGGCTAACCTGTACCACAAGTCGCCTATTCCGCCGGCTACAACAATATCAATATATCATGCCAACCCAACCAAATAAATAAGCAAGAGAAGTCAAAATCCACACTAAGTTATAATGTCCAAATACATCAATAAATAGAAGCTAAAACATGCTTCTACAATATATCAGAGTACAACTAAACATTGCCCAAACGGGCTACAACAGAGTAATAGAACTAACATCGGTAACCGACGGCATCGATGACACCGTCACTTCAGGCCCTATCTCCTTGGCCTGGCTGTCCTGCTGCGTAGTCTGCGGCTGCTCTACCTGCGGCGTGACCTCCTAAAAAGGAAGACGTAGCAACCGTTAGTCGAAACGACTAAGTGGTTTCACATCCGCTCCCCCGGCGACTCCTCGGCACCGGGCGGAGAAAAGGAACAAGAGTATAGTATATAACAAGTATGCAAGTAAAGGAAGTACAAGCAGGTGGCAGTAGTGTAAGAGTAACAGCATCATAATCAGCATTTATGTAAAAGCTACACTAAACTAGCAAGTATAAGTAACAGCAGGAAAGTAACTTAACTTATAAGAATGCCCATATAAACTTATAAGTTAAGAATCGGGTTACATAAAAGTAACTCATCGTATAAGAGTGCCCATACAAACTTATACGATGAGGATCTTGTGGTGCAATGATATGAAATGCTATGAATGCTATGCAATGACTCACTCATGCACACCCATGCAATTGCTATGTCGACACAGACTATAGTTCCCACTTTTCGAGCAGGTAGCTAACCTCTCAGGCATCAGCCGCCGTGGCCAGGCGGTGACAGTAGAACAGACACTTCTACTACTAGGCGGGTATCACACTACTTCACCTAGGCCTCCGTACGCCTCAACGCTAAGAACACAACAGCGGAGCCCATGCGTACTATGGCCCAGCGGGGTCTTGGGTAGATGTGCACCAAGAACACAGCCCGAACTGGCCTTGCGTGACCCGGAAGGGTCCTCGGAAGAAAGCACGAGGACACAGCCCAACCGTTCACATGGTCGGAGGGGCCTCGGGACGTGAACACCGAGGACACAGCCCAAACCGACCAAGTCTAACTGCCAACTCCCGTCGGTGTGACGACTGGCGAGCCCGTAGACCTGCCACACTATCCTTAACCCAGGATTACGACACCGCGTGTCGACTCACACCACATGCAATTCACAACCTCATCATACCACGGAAGGGGCCTCGGAGTGAGCACGAGGACACAGCCCAACCATCCATCCACACCTTACCTCAACACGACCAGAACAGGTGGCGGTCAACACCGCACTTGCCCATTTACTATAATATGCCAATAGGAGACGACCCACTATTGTTGGACTCCTAAATTCAATCCGATATATAACATATGCATGGCCATGGGTTACCCATCTATATATCATCCCAAGTGATTTCAACATGATATAAACAAGATTTGCTCTTACGACAACCTACCGAAGTATTATCAAATCAATCCAATTAAACATAAGGAAATCAACAGGCCTCAAGCTATCTTGCAATAATAAATTGATTTCTAAAACAGTAAATATTATCATCCATAACACTTTGGTGGTTAACAAAAAATTATTTCACCAAAACCACGAATTAATTGCGACATTGGATCCACCAATTTCAAATCCACAATGTATGTAGAGACCCAGAATTTCAGCGCAGGATTAGCACTGGACAGCAACTTCGACCGGAGTTTCCTGAAGTTACAGGAATCCGGTGGAGGCGTGTAACCCCTCGTTGGAAAGGTATTTCCATGATCTACAACTTTCATATTCAGGTCACAACCCATATCTGAAAATAACTTACGCAAAATCGGCTTCAAAGTTCACTGCGCACAAAACACAATTTCTGTGTACAGGAATTGCCGGACAGCAGACTCGATTAGGTTTTCCCGGGGCCACAGACATCACCTGAAGTCGTGCAACCACTCGTTGGAAAGGTATTTCCGAGGGCTACAACTTTCGTGTTTAGCCAAAAGCCCAGATCTGCACATATCCTACAAGAAAATGGCCTAGAAGATCGCTACGCGCAGAATACAGATTCTGCGCGCATCTTAAAGAAAATGAACGGCATCGGTCCGTCTTCCTCCTCAAGCGATCCTTCCTAAATTTTCCAGAAATGTCCTCCTCCCTTATTCAACCTCAAGGGCCAAAACTCCTCACGAAACCATTCACCCATCGTCGTATTGAAGAAAAGGGGAAGGGTTGAAGATATCTAAAATCTAGGATTCAAATCCTAGCATGGCCAAACCTAGAAATCTTCTCCTCTCCATCAAGCTCTCTTGAACCGATGTCTCTCCTAAATATCTAAGATCTAGCACCAAGGGAGAGGGTAGGAAACTCACATTGGCTCCAGCGGTACCACCATTTCCGGCCATGGATCTCGTAGTTCTCCTTGGCGGCATTTTCTCTTTCACGGCGATGGCGGATCTCCTTCGGTAGAACTTGCTCCTGCAGTTTTCCCTCTCACAGGAGATCTCACAGAAAATAGGGGAAGAATGAGAATGAAAACGGCTAGGGTTTTCTCTCCCCCCTTATATATAAAATGTGACACGGGTAGGGACACGACCGTGTCCGTACCCGTGTCCTGCTTCCGTGAAACGGCCGTGGCGGTTTCCATGTCGGTTCAATGTTTGACACGGGTAGGGACACGCCCGTGTCCCGACCCGTGTCCCCATGACACGGCCGTGTGCATGGCCGTGTACTTCTCGGGTTGCATCTCGACACTTCTCGTCGAGCTCAACTCGACGCACACGGGTAGGGACACGACCGTGTCACTACCCGTGTCACTTGGTGTCGACACAGCTCGTCGGTCTCGACACGGCTCGTCGAGCTCAACTCGACGCACACGGGTAGGGACACGGCCGTGTCACTACCCGTGTCACTTAGTGTCGACACAGTTCGACGATCTCGACACGCCTCGTCGAGCTCAACTCGACGCACACGGGTAGGGACACGGCCGTGTCACTACCCGTGTCACTTGGTGTCGATACAGCTCGTCAGTCTCGACACGGCTCGTCGAGCTCAACTCGATGCACACGGGTAGGGACACGCCCGTGTCGCTACCCGTGTCGCTACCCGTGTCACTACCCGTGTCACTACCCGTGTCACTACCCGTGTCACTACCCGTGTCACTACCCGTGTCACTACCCGTGTCTTTTTACACTGATTTCTCCACTTCGCCACAAGTGCAGTCCAATTCCCTGCACTTCTCAGGACTCGAGTCAACCCCCCTGACTCAAAAACACACACACTAGGGGCCTAGAGCGATTCGGGACGTTACACGGGTTGTTTTCGGGATAAATCGATGGCGGTACACGGCCGGCCACACGGCCGTGTCAGGTGGCACACAGGCGTGTCAGGTCGAACACGGGCGTGTTCGTTGCCCGTGTGTTATTCCAGGCGAGTTGATTTTGACGGCAAATGAGGCACACGACCCTGGACACGGGCGTGTGCCAGGCCGTGTGCGGTCCAGATTGGGCATTTCAGTCCCGAATCAAACCCATTCGTTTCTTTAATTAATGATCCAACAGCTGGGGGTTGTTCCTGAAGGGATATACCCGAAAGTGGGCCTTAGAAACCCTCACTTTTCATGAGTGGTTATCTTTCTAAAACTTAGAGAGAGAGGAGAGCCAAGGAAGGAATAAGAAGCTAGATCCGGCCATTGGAGGAGCTTCGAAGCTCCAAATCGCGAGCCGACTCCGGATCCACGGAGGCAAAGCTAGTGCGGTGCTTTTCATCCGCTTACTTTTCCATGGCGCCAAAGAAGAACGCAAGGGTAACGATTCTCTTCTTGAGCATGAGTAGCTCTCCTTCTTTGCATAGGAAGCCCGCTCTCGCGAGTTTGCGGTGAGTTGGAGGCGTTCCTTCGGGTAGATATGTGAAGTCCCCGTTGTTTAGAGTCCGTAAGCGAGAACGGACATATGCATGATGTGTGAAGCCTATCCGGACATGTTGGTCTGGATTGGTGATGTTGCATTGCATAATGCCAGAAAAGACTCTATGCTATTGGTTGTTTTTCGGGTTTTCTACACGGTAGATTGCAACAGGGAGCCTTGGGGATTAACCCAAAGGTGCACCCGAAAAACTGGGCGGATGCGTGATCTTGCCAACTTGGTGGCCTGAGAGCCAACTTGAACATAACCGGGTTATGTGAATTGTGATGGAAATGAGACTCGGTAGAAGTTTGACCCGCGCAAATGGCTTAAATTGTCATTGCGATGTGAGCACGGGTTAGATGGAACCGTACCCGTTCTATGTCATTCGGTTAAAGAGACCTAAGAGTACGTGACACTTGTCGTTGGCATAGATTAGGGTCTTCGGCAGTCTATGGCTTAAATTATCGTGACCCAGGCCAAGAAGATAAAATGCTCATAGGTTTGGCCGTCAAAGTGACGGTGGTGAGTCCGGAATGTCTATGGCTTTAATTGACGTGACATCGACCGGTTCACCGAGAATGTGCCTTGAGAGCACGGGGCGTGTGGCCGTGCGAGCCAACGTGTGTGATGAAATGAATATTGATATATTGCTCGCTTATGCTAATGAAATGCAGGGAAGGAGCATCGCCGCCCCGAGCCGGGGGCGGGATCTTTATAATTTGGTCAGCATTGCTGACCGTTGCCTTGTTTTGCCACCGTGCGGTGGTTTGTTGCTTGCAGGTGCTGCTGGACCAAGCGGTCAATAGCGGGCTAAAGCCCAAAATGCGAAGCTGGCCCTCGAAGGCCTAATTGGAGTGTTTACTGTTTTTATTCATGTATGACCGGCCTGCGTGCCGTGGTTGGTAAAACATGTAATATGAAGTGAACAATTTTGTAAGGCCTTAAGGCCTATAATTGTGTATGTACAACATTCCTATTTTGGTATTAGTGGACATTCATGCTTTAGTGCTGGGTTCTTTGTTGCCACTTTTATAAACTGCTTCCGCTAGAATGCTCTGTGTAGGACGCTATGATTGGTTGGATGGTTTCCATGAGTAACCACCCGGTCTGTCTGTAGTATATGGCGTCGGGCCCCGACCGGACCTACTGTTATATGCTATGCGACGGATAGGGGGTGTTACATGAAAATGGTATTGTCTGGGGTTCAACGAACGTCGAGCGGGTTCGAGGAACGTCGACCGGGTTCGACGAACGTCGAGCGGGTTCGACGAACGTCGACCGGGTTCGACGAACGTCGAGCGGGTTCGACGAACATCGAACGGGTTTCGGGAACGTCGAATGAGGTTCAACGAATATGGTGTTGTATGGAGTTCGACCATTGTCGAACTGATTTCTTGGGTTTGACGATTGGCTTCGTAACCGTCTGATTTCTCATCTAACCTGATCTAGGGGCCCAGGATCCTCCGCCCAATGGGCTTAAGAAGGGCTAAGCGGGATTTCTTCCACATTTCCCTCATTTTGGAGTTGTCTTAGGGTTTGAGCGAGAGAGTTAAGAGGAGGAAGAATAGAGCTTTATTCCACCATTGACAAAGCTTCAGAGCTTCGATCGTCGTTTCGAGTCCAGATCAGCGAAGAGGACTTGGAGGCACACGTTTTCATCCGTGCAAAGCAAAGTTTCCATGGCAATGAAGAGGAGTCGTAAGGTAACGATATTTCTCCTCTCGGTTTTAGGATGCGTGCATGACATATATTCTTTTCTTGCTTTCTTTCAAGCATTCTAGGCATCAGATCTCTCAAATGAGAGGAATTCGGGTTGTCTTGGTTCAAGAGGAGCCACGGGACGATTGTGTCCGTCCCCGACATGATATTGCACTAGAAATATGCTTCGTTAGTGGATTAGGCATTGTGGGTGAAGCCGTAGTCGCGACCGTTAGTCTGACTCGGTGATGTTGCATAGCGAGCCTTACGGATTTTGTTAGAAATCCTTTAGCGACAAGACGTCGTTTGTAATGTTGTATGTCCCATTTTTCCGCACGAGTATGCGTAATCGGAACCGGACATGGTTAGCTCCGTTGTAACGACAAATGGTTTCCATGGGGCACGAGAACGTTACGATACGAATGATGGATTGGGGAGGGAAAGACTTGGGATTGTGATGTGTTAAGGTGTGGTTTGTCTCTGTGGTCGGCTGGCTAGCCTATGACTTGCAAGTCACGCGTGGAGAGTGTCCCGACGAGACAAGTCCCCTTCTATGAAACTGACGAGAATGTCAAGCTTAGGACAAGCCCGGGCGATGAAGCCCACGAGCGGGTGGAGTCCAGCAAGGGTTCTTAGAATCGGTTTGTGTTTGTGGCGGAATCCTGACGAGAGAAGTCAGAGGTTGCAGGTAAGCCCGAGTTTTGAGACCCACAAGCGGGTGGGTCGAGGCAAGAGTTCTGTGTGGCGGCTTGTATGTCATTGGGGGAATTAGAGTATCCTTGTGTTTGTGGATTGAACGTCGATGGGGAAATTGGAAGTACCCGATGTGATGATGTGTTAGAAGCATACGCTTTAGGATGCTTTGAGTGAAACCCATTATTGCATTCACGCTGCATTGTAGACCTCTTTATATTACGTCCTTAACTTAGAAATATGTTTGTTGTATGTGACATCCAAACCTGTTTTATAGCTTTACATGCTATTGTATATTGCATACAAATTGCTAACCTGCAGGGTGACGGTGTACCTCGGAGTCTTTTAGGGATGGTCGGCAGGAGATGTGTTGGTTACACAGTTGAGGTCAGCCTTTGCTGACCCACGTTACCACCAATATTTACAGGGCAATGATCGCAAGTAGGAGCAAGCTCGCCGGCCAAAAAGGCCTAAGCCTCATGAAGTAAACTTTCTTATATTTACATATATTTTGATTGAATGATATGCTCCATGAAATGTAATTCGGCTTGCATGTCGAGGTAGCCTAGGAGTGCATATGCACGTTACTATTGTTTAATGTTGTTTCAGTCTTGGATTTATGCTGTGCAAGGCCTTAAGACCATTTTGATACTCTTGGTTTGGTGTATAACTTCTAGTTTTGATTGTATGTTTCCGCTGTTGATGTTTGAGTTTTGAGGTTGGGTAGTTTATATCATCTTATAATGCTGAATCTGTGGAGTCTGTATGTTGTGGGGCCCCGGCCGGACCTATATTATACGATCATTATAGGGGAGGAATTACAACACATCACGAACGAATGCAATCATCTGAAGGAGGAGATATCATCAAAGCTTCCTCGGTCGTCCCCTCCCTCGGCCGCCGGCGCGACCGCCCGAGACTCTCCCTTCCTCGACCGCCCACGCGGTCGAGGGGGCGGCCGCCCGGGCCGCCCCTTCCTCAGCCGCCCATGTAGCCAAGGGGGCGGCCGGCCCGGCCGCCCCTCCCTCGGCCGCCGGCGCACGGCCCAAGGGAGCGGTCGCTATGCCCCGGTCGTCGTCGGCGGTCCTCCCCTCGGCGATGAAATTGGAGGTGAGTTCACCGGCCGCCCGTGGAGTCTCGCTCCCATCGTCCAATCAATGGGGAGCATTCCCGACCGTCTGATTTACGCGTAACAACCCACTAACCACCGGGTTAGTGGGGGATGATTTAATTAATATTTTATAATTTATTTAAATGGTCTCCAAATAGCGAAATACGCGCATTTAAACTATACTAAAAGTACTTATGATGACGTTTATGTTGTGCGGATAGCCGCATAACCACCATAACCACCATAACCACCACCCGGAGTCTATAAAAGGAGCCCAAGCGTCCTCATTTCTCACCTTTTTCCTCGGAGTCTTCTTCCTCAGGTTGAAGCTCTGCTGAATTCCTTCTATGAGCCACACCCGAGCTACAAGCGAGTCAATTCAAATCCATCTGTCGAAGCGAAATCTCTCAAGTTTCTAGTGGCCCCCGCAACCGCGAGTTCAGGCACTCCGCTCCCGCGTTCAGAATCGGCAAGCCACTATCCGAAGACCGCCCGTGCGAATGGCAATTTGAAACAACTCCTGACGCGACGGCATGTCGTCTGCCACGTGCTAAGTGTTCTCTTACTACAAAGCTGTAATGAGAGGTGGCTTGTCACCCTCGACTTCACGAACAAGTTGTAACAACTCGAAGATAATGGACTTTGACAGGCACAGACCCGGTCACGTGGTTTTTTACCCAGTTGAGGGGTTTTCCCACATTAAAGCTGCTTGTGTACAATCGAACTACTCTTTTGACTGTGTGCACGCTCGACCGTTTCGAGAGCGAAGACGGTCCAGGTATTCCGGTCTGACTGGGACGTCGAGTTAGACCACAACAATAGTATTTGCCCCCCCCCCCAGCTTGTTGGAAATTATCATGGCAAGAGCTATTCTTCTATAGTGGTGTTAACCCTTACTTTCGCTGTCTTTTGGAGTTCTTCTCGAACTGCTTGCGGTGCATTTCAACTGCATCATCGAGATCAAACTGGACATCGATCTAACGAACGAGATCGAGATAGTTGGGCACAGTCTCCCGTACTATTGTAGAGTGAAAGCTACCAGTGTAGAGCCCTCAGAGAAGAAACCCTTATAGGAGCTCTGGTTTTACCCGTGGGATTTGTCGTGCCTTAGTGGTGAAATGTCAGAAGAAGTCTTTAAGAGTTTCCCCTTTGCTTTGACGGATCCCAAACAGGTGGGAGGGATCTTTGACCATGCGATGACTGGCAATGAGATGGTTCGTGAACTGTTATGTACTTGTGTTAGCTCCGCAAAATCCTAGATTTCTCCCTCCTTCAGAGATAGGAATCAGGTGCGAGCCTGTACTTTCAAAGTCGCCGGAAATTCCGGACACATCAGTGGATTTGGGGCATTGTAGAGTGTCATCATGATTGCAAAGTGCCTGACTTGCTCTGATGGATCGCTAGTTACGTCGTATGTCTCGATCTTTGGGAGTTTGAAGCATGTGGATTGGATGGGTCGAGATCTCAGTTGCGAATGACGAGCAATTATGGAGAGGGCGAGGGACCAAAATGGCACGTTGCCTAGTTCGTTCGTGCTCTTCAGCAATTATGTCACGAACTTCTTTATGTGTGAGCCTTCCATCTGCAGGTTTGAGGCCTTGTGCTTCAGGATGGTTACAGTGATACTAAGCTTCAGGTCGTCCGTCAGGATGGGCTTCATGGTTTGGGCTATCTATGCTGGGGAGTATTGCTTCAGGCATGTTGTTGAGCAAGTGAGGAAGAACTGAATCAATGTGCCTCCCAGGGACTAATCCTTTAGTTGTGCGGATGACTTTTCCTGCCAGGATTTCTAGTCGCGAGTACCGTTGTGCAGTGGGTGTTATCTTTAGATTCTTTTAAGAATGCTGGGAACCGTGTTCCTACTGACGACGCCAAACTATTATGGATAGCTCAAGGCTCTGGGAGACCTGACTAAATTGAACCGCCTTAGCCCAGGAGCGATCAAGCTGAGAAGGCACTTTTTTAACGTGGAAAACCATGTCAACTAGGTGAAAAACCACATGGTCAGATCTATGCCAGCCAAATCTCCATTACTTGTTAGTTGTTGTAATGCCACAAAGTTCCCGAAAATAACAAGAAGTTGATTTCTGGGAGTTATTGACAGACGGTGGCATTAACGCTGGCGGTATCTAGCTGAATTAAATCAACCTTCATTTCAGGAAGGTACCGCACGACGATACCACTCGACGAATCGTTGAGAGCCTACCACGTGGCGGTAGTGCGATATTGCGTGGCGGTAGTGCGATATCGCATGACGATAACCGAATTAAAGTAACATTCGTCACTGGACGGTACCGCCCAGCAGCAGTCGGTACCGCCGACAGTAGCTTGCCTCGTGTTAGAGAAGGTGAGGCTGTATTGAGCGGCAGAGCAGCGTTGATTGGGTCAAGCGGCCAACGCTTATGATACCACACAGCTATAGCAAGATACCATGCGGTGGTAGCTTCCTGATAAAGGCTTGAAATGAGATTTATTTCTCATTTTCTCTCATTCTCACACACACACACTCTCTCTCTCTCTCTTGGTTCTTAAGGAAGGAGAAGAGAAAATCCAGGAAGCAAGGGCAAGGGTGATCCAACCCTATTGTGAAGGCGTTCGTGTGGTCGGATTCGGGAGTCGAAGACAGATCCGCGGAGAGGAAATTGTGGTGATCAGTTCCATCCGGATCAAGTGCAAGTGCATGGCTCCTAAGCGATCGACAAGGGTAATGACTTTTCTCCAGGACAAGTGAAGTCCTCAATTTGCATAAGTGCATGGAACCCGTCACCAAAAAGGTGAAGAAAAAAGGTGGTTTCCAACGGGTAGATCGTTGTGATCCCGGTAGAAATTGCATATAAAATCCGGAATTGAAGTACGAAATAAGCATGTTGTGTGAAGCCCATCTGGACAAGTTGGTCTGAATTGGTGATGATTGTTGTGTGACAGAGAAGACTGCATGGATAAACATGTAGTTTTGGGGGTCAGTGGGTGTGCGAGATGCTACAATGATAGTACTGGAGATACTCTCTAGGAAAACACCAAAAAGTGGGGAAGAAACAAGATTATGTCCCCTACCATGCAGTAACAGTGATACCGCGGGTAATCGCTCCCAATGAGCTATGAGAGGTCTGTCTCTTGGAGACCTGGGGGGGGGGGGGGGGGGCATTGTTTGAAGCTGAGAACCTTAAACCCCTAGCTAAGGTGGCGCTTGAAGTGCCTATATATTATGTCCATGAGAGTCATTAATGTGATCATTGCAAGCTCGGGTCATGGGGACAATATGAGCGGCAATTGAAGCTGAGAGCTTGACGTGCCCAGCCAAAAGACCAGAGCGCCGAACGGGTAAGGGGAGGCTGACCCGCGTCTTATCATTCGTAATGATGGCTTTGACCGTCGGCGTTGGCATGACGATTTGAGCAACGGGCAAGAGCTGACCGTACTCACGTTATGTCATTCCTGGCTAGATCGCCTAGGGTAACTGGCTTTCGTTATTGACATAATGAGAGTCATAGGCTACGGGCCGAAAAGACAAAAATGCACAAGTTAAGACCATCAAGTCTGAGACTGTGGATGGTGGTGGTACCAAGGGAAATCCGGTACAACGTTAATATGTCGTGAGTGCATGGGTCGTGTGGCCGATCGATCCTACGTGTGTGTCGAATGGTGCTTAAATGCAAGGACTTAAGGGCAGAACATGTTGTGTATGAAATATTATTCCTATGTTTTGTAATGGACATTTCTGGTATTTGGGTTATATAACTAAGTTAACTGCTTCTGCAAGAATGCACTCTTAGTTAGAATGCATAAATGAATTGGTTTCAATAAGTAACTCCACTGACTGTCCGTGACATATGGTGTGGGGCCCCGACCGGTCCTTCTGTTAAATTCTACGTGACGGATGAAGGTGTTACAGTTATTGTACCGGGCTTTTTGAGGAACTCGAGGGCAACAGATCGCTTTTCATTACAATTGTTGAGAGAGAGAAAGAATACTAAGCTCGGAGGGTGACATGACACCTCTTGCCGAGCCAATTCTTTTCTTGCCACAATCGGGCGACCATGTTGCTGCCCGTCCTTGCAAAGAAACTGACAGCCCGGGTTGGGCGGCCAGAGGGCCGCCCAACTTGGGAGGCCTTCCCCTTGACACGAGGGCTGGCAAGGGGCGGGCGGCCATGTTGTCGTCCGCCCCTGCAGAGAACTGGCCTCCTCGGTCGGGCGGCCTTGGGCGGCCTTGCCCTCGGTGCTGGGGGCCGGCGAGGGGTTGGTAGCTATGTCGCCACCCGCCTCTTGCGAAGGACAGGCCGCCCCTACCATGGGCGGCGGCTGAAGTCGCGCGGCCTTGGGGCCGTGCGGTGGACTCGAGCACGCCGGCCGGCGAGGGGCCGACCGGGCCATGCAGCGGAGAAGACAGCGGCCACCATGATGGGTATCGCAGTGGTTACGTTGTTAACGCAAAAAATTGGAAACCCGTACCCCAAGCATGGGGTGCGGTTAGCGCTCTCAAGGAGACCTATCAAGTATCAACTCAAAAAAATCTCTCTTATTTTACTCGATAATGGAAGTAGGATGGCGATAAATAATGTGTGTGTAATTAATGTGAACCGCGTAATAATGTCAATACCAACTCATGAAGCACGATTAACCAACCGCGCCCAAGTCATGGGAAAAGGGCTCAAACTCAACAAATAAAATTGACAGATAACCAGCAATTAAAGAGCTGTCTTCGCAAATTATACAGAAGTGATGTTATGTGCATTTAAAGAATTTGGTGAGGAGAGAGCCGTGCATTTAAGGAGTAAAGGGCTTTTGCCGCTTTTAAAATTAACTAGGAACAACTGCAAAATTAAGGTTTCATTTGACACCGTGGCGGCGGTCATGAAAGTAGGGTTTTAATTGTCATTCGTTAACGTCTATCTTAAAAACTTCATTCACTATCATATTCGATGAAATTTGTTAGATGATCTTTAACCAATAACGGTTTAACTCATGTGTTTATGACCGCCACTAATATGTCAAATGAAGGCTCAGTTTGGGAGAACTTATTTTCACCGGTCAAGCGGTCACGACCGCATGAATCGGGACTTAATTAAGGTCCGGTTCATGCGATCGTGACTGTTTGACCGGTGAAAATAAGTCCCCTCAAACGGAGCCGGAGTCTAAATAATTGACGTTACTTTCCTGACCATTTGATATTAGTAATAAATATGCATATGCATGTAGAATAGTTTGATGCTGCTTTTGATGCATGTTCCTTAATTCACTAGACAACAACATAGTTGGGGCCAACTCAACCCTCCTGATAAATTAGATTAAATTAGGCTGTCTTAACCCGTAGATCGGTCGAGCCCGCACACAGTTACAAAATAAGTAGAGCAGAACACAAAGTGATTTTAACGTGAAAAACCTTTCAACTTGGTAAAAAAATCACATGACCGGTACAATACTGGTCAAACTTCACTATTGGCGGTAGTTTACAGATTATCAATGAAATCGAGGGTAACAAGTCACTCTTCGTTACAACTTGAAGGTGAGAGAGATTGTAGGTGCGCTCGGTGGGCGATAAGCCGCCTCACGCGAAGCTCATTTTCTATCACTTTCTGGCGGTGACAGATGCCCATGGACGCCACTCGGATGTTGAGCACGACAACGCGGTAGCAAGGCGTGCAGAGATGCGTTGGCAGAGACTTGCGGAATGTTGCACACGTAGGAGATTGCTTGCAGTGGCTGGCTGTCGATCGTCTTCTTCCTCGGATCATCGTGGACTTGGTCGAATTTTCGGGTGGCTCGACGGGAGGAGGGGGTTCGTAGGAAGATTTCGACAGAGCTCCGACCTGAGAAAGAAGAAAGTTGAGAGGAGAGAGTTAGAAATGAGAGAGGTCCTGATGTCTTTTATAGGCTCCAGGGGATGGTTACTGTAGTTATGCGACTATCCACACACCGTAACCCACAAATTTACTAAGTACATACCGTATTTTATATAGTTTATGCGTATATTAATTTATACATTTTTATACGTACATCATGATTAATTTAACAAACACTTTCCCCACTAACTATGATGGTGATATGAGTGGTTACGTGGGTGGTTACCCACGTAACGTACGACACTGATTATGATGAGGTGATTAGATGGTGGAGAGGGCTCGCAATCAACAGACGGTCAACCTAACGACAGACGGCCGCCGGAGGAGTCGTTGCCGGCGGAAGAGTCGGCCGCGATGAGCATGGAGGGTGGTCGGCCTTAGTGCCGGTCGTGACCTTGCTGCCAATAGAGGCGGTCACGGGGGGAGGTCGCGAAGTGCGGACGCACCTAGGGAGAGGGCGACCTCGCGGCCGCAGGAGGCGGCTTCAGAATGTGGCCTCCTCTAGCGGGTGCGGCCTCGCGACTGCATGAGGCGGCCGCCCTTAGCGGGTGCGGCCTTGAGGAAGCAGGAAGAGGCAGCGGGGTGCGACCACGGGGTGCGGCGGCCGGGAGCCCCCGGTTGGTGGTGATCGGTCGCTGTGTAGCTAAGGCGGCCGACCATTTTGGCCGGCCGCGGGAGATTTGCGTGCATGGTGGGATTTTGCGTGTGGGGGATCGGGCGTGCCGATTGTGTACATGATAGTTAGCCCCATAATCACACCAAGTTAGTGGGGATCATGAGTGATTGGTCATTGACACCTACATTTCCCTATAAATTTTACCTTGTCCTCATCATATGCCCCCAAAATTCTCGGTACTTAGAGACGGAGCGCGAGAAGATCAATGATATTTACGAGAGGCTTTTTCTGTGGTGATCATGGTGGGGACAAATAGAGAGACACCAAAGAAGGTGAACGACGACGGCACGCGTGCCAAGGTACTTTGTAAAGTGGCGGAACGATTGAGCGTGAAGGGCCCGCCCAAGCGGGGTTCACCCGTGCACGAGGGTAGAGGGAAGACTCGCGTGAGCGGGGTCGCGCTTGCGTGCTAGTGAGGCCTCACGTACGCACAGAGGATAGACCGCGCACACACACACACACACACACCTGCGCGCGGGTTTGCGCACACGGGCCAGCGCGCACCTAGGTTTATGTGTGCACGGGCCAGCGCACACCTACACGCAGTTTGTGAGAGAGTGCATGCACGCACTCGCAAGCACCTGTGCGTCGGCATGCATGGGTTTGCGCACACGGGGCTCCGTGCACCCTCATGTAGGTTTTTCCTATACAGGCTAACTTGCGCGTCTGTGCGTGTGTTGCAGTATGGAGGTCGGGCGGTCTGTTGCTGTTCGGAGACCGGGCGGCCTGACGGTTTATCCATACCGTCCTGTCTGCCGGGCTGTTGCTGTTTGGTGTCCCAGCGGTCTGGCAGCTTGTCTCAGACGACTTGAAGACCCGGCGGTCTAGCGGTCACCTGTGGCGGATTGTTCTCTGTGGCCTTGTTATCTCCTCTTGTTTGTTATCGGGCGGTTAGGCGGCTTGACTAACCGCATGACTTGTCCGCTTTGACTGTTAGTAAAGCCGCAACATTCTTGTAAATTTTTAGTCCCACATTGCTTATTTGTAATCTCTCTCATCTCCTCCATTCTATAAAAGGGAGGTCATACCATTGTATTTAATACCTTTTTGGATAATAAAAGTTTACATTACTCCAATTTTCGGTCTGTTATTTTTTTTCTAACATGGTATCAGAGCACTCGATCCTTTCCTCCTGATTGTGTGCGCTCTCTCTGATCTCACGACTTGTTTCTTCTTTCCGCGACCTGTCTTCGCGGCTTGTTTACTCTTCTGCCCGTTGCACTATTCGTGCATCTTGTTCCTACCCACGACCTGTTCTCGCGGCTTGTTTCTGCTTTCCGCGACCTGTATTCGAGGTTTGTTTCCTCGTCTAAACGCTGCCCTGTTCGCGCGGCTTGGTGCTTCCCTTCCCTATCCACTCATCTTATTTGTTGCCGCGACCTGTTCTTTAAGTCGCAGTGACCCGTTCTAGCCTCTCTCCCCCTTCCTTGCCACTGGTGTGTTGTCACCGTGACCGCTGCCGATCTATTCTCAGTCCGCTGCGGCCTTCTTAGCCGCTCATCCTGCTTCTGTTCGCCCGGCTTGCGACTTGTTATAGTCGCCGCGGCTTGCGGTTCTCTCGCCGTCTCTCTTCAATGGATTCCACCTCCTCCGAGCTGTCCGCCTTGGTGGTCACCTCTTCTGGTAGTGCCCACGTTGTTACTCGCGGAAGATGGTTGATCGACTCTGGTGCTACAAATCATATGACAGACAATCCTCAATGTTTCTCTCATCTAGAAACACATGATCGGTTGTCCCCGGTCATTGTTGCGGATGGCTCTCCCTCCCCGGTCAATGAGACAGTCATGGTTCAAGTCACTCCTTCTCTCTGTCTTGCAGATACCCTTTATGTGCCCAAGTTTCCTTGCAATTTATTATCAGTTACCTTTTTATGCAAGCAACTACAGTGCTCCGTCACATTCACTCCTACCTCTTGTTCTTTTCAGGATCCGGACTCCCAACGAACGATTGCTACTGGGAATGAGAGCAGCGGCCTCTACTTCCTCGATAACGTCACTGCTCTATCCGCCTTCTCCTCCTCCTCTACAGATCTTCTCCAATAGCATCTTCGCCTTGGTCATGCTCCACCCCGCCTTCTTAGCCAACTTCTGCCCCACCTCCCTTCGCATCATCCTCCTCTTAATTGTGACACATGTCAACTTGGCAAGCATCACCGCTCCTCCTTTCCGCCAAAGCAAGATCGTGGCTCTACCCGTCCGTTTGATCTTGTTCACTCCGACATCTGGGATCCTGCTCCTACCCTTACCGTTGGTCAGGGTAGTTCTTACTTTGTTACTTTCATTGATGACTTTTCTCGCTGTACTTGGGTCTATCTCTTACGAGACCGTTCTGAACTTTTTGATGTATGGACATCCTTTTACAATTCAATTCAAACTCAGTTTGATGTTTCCATAAAAATCTTACGCTCGGATAATGCAAAAGAATATCTTAGTCAAGCTTTTTTCTCTTTTTGTACGCAATATGAGATTATTCATCAAACCAGTTGTGTTTACACCTCCCAACAAAATGGAGTGGCGGAACGCAAAAACCGTCACCTCCTTGATGTCGCTCTCACTCTGCTAACGCAAATGTATGTCACTCGCTCCTACTGAGGCTATGTGATATGCCCAGAATGATCTACGTATTTAAACGCAAGTGCACGCGCCGTGTCAAGTAATAAAAGTGAGTAAGAATCGTTTCCACAGAGAGGTGATTGGTTCAGTGATTGCAAATACTAGTTAGGCCTTTTCCTTAAATCTAAGTAAAATGATATATGTGATTTTCTTGAATTACTAAAGATAAAAATGCAAACTTCTAAATGAAACTACTATGAATCTTAGGAAAAATACTTTTCTTATCAAGGGAGAGATATAATCTTATATTATGATTTCCTAGGTTTAGTACGATGAATAAGTGAATGAGTCGTTGTGAAAAAGCGCGGTGAGCGTGCCTTGCAACGATCTTAAAATAGAGAACCGTATCTCTCGATATCGTCAATCCCTAGTTCTATACTTCCTCCCGGGTGAAATAGGAACCGCTCAAAGAAAAAAGACTTAAGTTGTCAACACCAAGAGGAAGCCTCCTTCTCTCTTCAAATGCTATATCAAAATTATGATATACTATCGTAACTCCTCTCTCGATTTATGAAGCGTAGCATAAAAGTGAAACATTGGCCAAACATTTCAAAAATAAAGATCATAAGATTGATAAAGAATATTCACCAAGTATTCTCAACAAGATAAACTAGAAAATATCCATCAAACCCAACCTAGTACTCTCATAATACAAGATTAAGGAAGAATTAGTTCATGGCATTGGAGAAATCACACAAAATGTTGAAATAGATCTTACAAAACATAGTGGTTCACGCTTATTCGCTGCAGGAATCTATTCCTAGAGTCGCTTCTTCGATCCGCACGAAGATCTCCTTCTTCTTCCTCTAGCCGTCGCTCTCCAATGGAGTTTTTCTTCCCAAGCCAGCCCTAGATGGTGCTCTCCTCCCTAGATCCGAAATTAAAAATCATTCTTCCCATTTGGTCAGTTTCTAGCATTAAAAACGTCCATCCTCCTGAAGAGACGCATCCTTCCATAATTAAAAATGACGGCAATTCAAATTTAAAATTTTGAATTTCGGACAAACAAATGTTGCAGTTTCAGAATTGGATGTTGCAGTAACTGGTCCAGGCCGAAAATAATAATTCTGCATTACACTTCCAAGTTGATTTCTTCGACGAATCTTGCATAAAAATCATGGAATAAGACCAACCTAGTACATAATCATTAAAACAATAATTTATCATATTTTATGACCATTTAAGCTCCTTATTACTAATTATGAAGTAGAAATATTAGTCAAAGATAACTTCATTTGAGAAGTTATCACATCTCCACACTTAAATTTTGCTAGTACCTAGCAAAGATAAGTTCACAACAATAACCTGGGTGAAGGACAATATGCAGTGCACGATTCAATGATACTTAAAATTTTTGTTTTTCTTGAAAAATCAATTAATGGTGGCAAACTCACAAGATTTGCTTTACTAAAATGATAGGTTTAACAATCAATAGAAATCCAACCATTCACAAATCTCTTAGTTAGATGGTGGATTAGAGCTCAAATAAAAATCATAGTGTGATGTGTGATTTTTTGAAAATAAATAATGTACTTTTCTTGCAATCCTTCCTTTTGAACCCCCGCATCTACAGGAAACGATAAGTATATGCTAAGCAATTGATTTAGTCTCCATATGAGTTAGTAGTTTCAATAAAACTTGGAAATGTTTAAGCTTGGATCAACATTTATGGAAACTTTGATGATGGAATGGTGTTCCCTTGTTAATGATCTTAAAAGTTCGCCATATTGTGAGGTTTGTTATGCTTTTCTAAGACTAATCATAGTAGGGATCTTTCCAAATATAAGTGCACATACCTAGGCCACATGTCACTATGAATTCTCTCTCTTTTTTTTTCATTTTTTTATACATTATAGTTGTGATCATTCCGAGTATGCATTCACATACTAAGGCCGCATATCACTATGAATTTTCATCATTTTTTTACTCTTCACCTTTTTTATCATAGTTGAGATCATTCTAAGTATGTGTACATATATTCGGGCCGCATATCACTATGAATTCTCTTTCTTTTTTTAGTTTGTTTTTTTAAGACACTCACAATAGGCTAACTTATTAAGACACGACTAGTAGGAACATATGGAATTTAGTCATGGAATGATGTGTATCAACTGGTTCAAGCTCAACTAAAGTAGTGAATGATCAAAATGAACTAACTGACTATTCTCATGTTTTGGTGTACATCATTTACTTAGTTCTTACTCACCACTCCCCGTTGGATTTAGAGGACAATGTAGGAAAGCATGCAATGGAAGTACACAATAAACTTTTTTTGTGCATGAAAACAATTTCTTAAGTGAGCTCAAACCAACATCCTTCTAGCTTCAAATGCATTAGTTGGGTTCTTAAGATTGACATGCCCTACCGATCATTGAATAAATCTAGAGTGACCCATAGATTAATCAAGATCACAAGTTAGTATCGTTGAAGCAAAGTAGCCCTTACCCAGTGTGTAAGGGATACACCCCTCCACACTTAAAGCGTTGCTAGGCCCTAGCAACTCTACTTCAAGAGCACTAGTGATGAAAACAATACACCCTTCCATACTTAAAGCGTTGCTATAATCAATTACGTTATCGAATGAGCATTCAGATATCAGAAATAAAATAGTTAAAAGTAAATAACTCCCCTGAAGAAGTGAAGACGTGTGTGGAGTGATCCACATGTCCGCAAGATAACCAACCCTTCCATAAATTGTGCTTCTCAATGTGCGTAAGGAGTTTCATTGTCGAACACAGTTGTATTACCTGCACTTGTAATGACATAGGACACAACGGAATAAAAGTACTACTAGGGTTATATCAAGATAAGTATTCATCGAATAATAGAAGCAAGCATACTGGAGATGTAGATCAGTATAAACATTCATAAGACATACTTGTAATAGTATAACCTGGGACAAAACATTCCAACCAATACTATATTCAGGCCTCAGAGTGTACCAGTAATGAACAAAAGCACATCCATAATAACATAGCAACATATCTACGTCAAAACCATGCTTCTACATAATAACAAAAGCACCTCATAAAATCATATATGAGTGTCTATGTCAAAACCATGCTTCTACACAACAACAAAAGCACCTCAGAAAATCATATATGAGTGTCTATGTCAAAATAATACTTTCATGCACCAACAAAGAGTTTCACCGCACATGAGAGCAAGCAAAATATAAGTTGTCCCAAACATAAACTGTCCAAAACCATAAACTGTCCAAAACATAATTCAACCAAAACATAAATTATAAACCATAAACCAAACCAAAATAAATCAGGGGTGCCTATTCACCATCTTCATCCGCATCATCGGCACCATCTGCATCACCGCCTTCCTCATCTTCAGCATCGTCGTCCTCATCTCCAGCAGCTTCGCCTTCCTCATCAGTGTCATTGTCAGCATTGCCTTCTGCATCGTCCTCAACTTTGCCTTCTTCATCATCCTCAGCGGTTCTACGAATGTGAGGATCCACTCGAATGCAGTCGGAGTTAAGCAAATACCCTTCATTATCAAACTGCTTTCTCATTGTCGACTTCGATGGTGGAGTAGGGAGCTTGGCTTTCTCTAATAACTTGTAAAGGATTGCTCTTTGATCATCTAATTCTTCTTGCACATGTAGATGGTGGCACCTCAAGTAAGCCTTCATATATCGCATCTCCTCTATCAAATCATCGGGATCACCGCCTCCATCTTCTTCCTGAATTTCAATGTCCATAGGTTTATCATCTTGTGCCTTAGATGGCTTTACCCTGAGAGAATCATCAACAACCTTTATGCACACCTCCACCACCGTCTTGGTTATGTGGCCCTTCAACTTCTTTATCACATCTTCTTCCTTTTTCGGCACGCCAACTACACGACAGAGATCCGTGATAAGGACAGGAAACCATAGTTGTTTAGGGTTCTTCTCCCATATCTTCTCCTTCAGCCTATACACGATGACATTCCCCACATTAAACCTTATGCCTTTGAGTATACAATATAGGATATCAACTTTATGGATAGGCACATTATTGAGATGCTTTGTTGGAAGTATGGTGACGTTGATGAACAGGAGCCAAACCTTGGCTTGTCTAGTTAAGCAAGTTGCTTTCATGCACTTTGATGTCACGTTGGTCCATACCGGTCCTGACGGAATGCAAACTACCTCTGCCATTTCTTGTATGGTGACCTTCATTAGGACTGTAGTGTAGTCATGTTGATCTTGGTCATCCAATGCAAACAGTTCAGAAATTCGCTCAGCCGAAAACACTACCTCCTTCCCTCTCACAATGACCGTCTCTTCCTCCACTGATATCGCATTTGCGTAGAACTCGTAGACGAGGGAAAGAGCAGCTTCAGTTCTTGGGTGGCAGAAATATTCCCAGTTTAGGGCACATATCTAGTTGGCGTATGGTAGATTCCACGCTCGTTTATCCATTTTAAATCCTCTCTCCATGATGAATGGAGTGGTTCTCAACTCCTTAAACCTTAACTCTGCCTTTTCATTTTGAAATCTTATACCTTTCCTGCTACTCGATTTTGCCCTTTTTTGTTTCTCCCTTTTCAACCCCTTTTCTAAAATTTGTGTTCGCTTAGGCGTGGATTCAAATGAAGGAGTTCTTCTAGTGAAAATGAGATGCATTAGGTTTTACCTGTAGAAGCTTTAGCAACATTCTTCGGCGCATCCGTCGTTGCCCGCCGCGTCTCTCTCATCTTTTTCGCACGCACTGTCTCCCCGCTTCCTCTTGACTGGTGGTCGGCGTCCGACGAACTGGGAGATGATGTCGCAGTAGCCTCCAGCCGCCCGTCGCTTCAGCAGAAGCCAATCGAATGGTCGTCGGCCACCGTGTATCTCCAGCTCAAAGGGGAATGTTGTGACCTAGACGGGGGTTTGGGAAAGAAATCGGGTTGGGGAAGATTTTAGGGAAGGTTACTTTTATATTTTAATTTAATTAAATCTTATGTGATTTAGGTTTAGAAAGTCTTAATCCTGATTAATTAACCTAACCGCCTCATTTGAACTTGAACTCAAGCGTCTGCCTGGATCGTCCGCAGCGGTTCACCCAAACCGGCGCCGGTTCACCACCCAGTACAATTCCGCCTAGGCAATCAGCAAAAAGAAAATGACAACATCCTTTTTACGATGTTGTGATAACTTGCTGAACCAGTTATATGGCGGTTCAGTTAGACCAGTTCTCGGTCCAACTCCCAAGCATAATGACGCCTGTCCAGGCAGAGCACGGAAAATGACAACTTCGCATTTACGCTGTTGCAACACCCTGTTTTTCTCAAATGGCCGAATTTTTCCAGAATCTCATGCTCATCCAGCAGCTTTCCTCCATTCTAATCTTAAAGCTACAAAAACAACTAAATTATGAAAACTGATATATATATATTTTTAAAACAAAACTCAAACATGCAAATATATATATTTTATACTAAGATGTAATGGGTTGCCTCCCACCAAGCGCCTGATTTATGAGTCCCGGCAGGACTTTCCTTGATTAGACAAGCTCTACACGTGACACTACTCGGTCAATGTCGCCTCCCAGATATAACTTCAATCGCTCTCCATTTACCTTGAATTCGGTTCCATCACTTTCATTTAAAATAGTCACAGCTCCATAGGGGTGCACGATTTTAACCTTGAACGGGCCCGACCAGCGTGACTTGAGCTTACCAGGGAACAATTTCAAGCGAGAATTGAATAAAAGAACAAGTTGTCCCGGCTCAAAGTGTTTCTCCTTCATCCGTCGATCATGCCATCGTTTCGTACGCTCTTTGTAAATTCTTGAGTTCTCGTATGCTTGCATCCGAATCTCCTCTAGTTCATTTAATTGTAAAAGTCTCTTCTTGCCGGCATCACGGAAATCGTAATTAATTTTCTTAATTGCCCAAAATGCCCGGTGTTCTAATTCTAGTGGTAGATGACAAGACTTCCCATAAACCATCCGGTACGGGGTTAGTCCAATGGGAGTTTTGAAAGCAGTGCGATACGCCCACAATCCATCAACAAGCTTTTGTGACCAGTCTCTACGGTTGTTGCTCACTGTCTTTTCTAAAATTTTCTTAATCTCCCTATTGGATACTTCCGCTAACCCATTCGTCTGGGGATGATATGCTAATGCGACTTTATGAGTTATCCCAAATTTGTTTAGTAATGCGGTGAACTGATTATTGCAGAAATGACTTCCGCCGTCACTAAGGATTGCCCTCAGGATTCCGAATCGACTGAATATATGGTGTCTTAAGAAATTAAGGACTACCTTCGCGTCATTCCTGGGCGTCGCGATTGCTTCCACCCATTTAGATACGTAGTCCACAACCAATAATATGAATAGATTACCATTCGAGTTCACGAACGGTCCCATGAAATCTATACCCCATACGTCAAATAGTTCGACTTCCAGCATTATATTCATGGGCATCCCTTCGTTCTTATGTATATTCTCGCTTCGTTGGCATCTATCGCATTGCTTCACGAATACATTGGCATCCCTAAATAAATTAGGCCAATAGAATCCAGCCTCTAACACCTTCATTGTCGTCCTTGTTCCCTTAAAATGACCTCCGTAGGGAGAGCTATGACATTTCTCTAATATTGCTCTCATCTCCTCCTCGGGTATGCATCTCCGTACAATTCCGTCAGCACCAACCTTGAACAACAAGGGATCATCCCACATGTAAGACCTTACCTGATGTAAAAATCGCTTCTTTTGTTGGTAGGTAGTTCAGGTGGAAAAATATTGCGTGCTAAATAGTTTATAAAGTCCGCATACCAAGGTTCAGGGCTTTCAGCTATGGCTAACAACCACTCATCGGGAAATTTCTCATCGATCGCAAGAGGTGTCGATTCGGCAGTGTTCTCAATCCTAGAAAGATGGTCTGCAATCAGATTTTCCGTTCCTTTCCTATCTTTGATCTCCACATCAAACTCTTGCAGTAGAAGTACCCACCGGATCAATTGAGGTTTCACATCTCGTTTCTCCATAAGATAACGAATTGCGGCATGATCGGTATATACTATAACCTTCGTGCATAGAAGATATGACCTAAACTTTTCAAACGCAAAGACTACTGCCAATAATTCTTTTTCTGTGGTAGTGTAGTTGACTTGGGCGTCAATGAGGGTCTTGCTAGCGTAGGCTATTGTATGGAATATTTTCTCCCACATTTGACCCAAGACAACTCCCACCGCATATTCACTCGCATCGCACATCAAAACAAACGGCTCTTCCCAATTAGGTGTCACAACAATAGGTGTTGTAGTCAAACGTTTTTTAAGCTCAATGAACGCTTCCAAACACTCATTACTGAAATAAAACTTCACATCCTTTTCTAATAAACCACTCAATGGCTTTGCTATCTTTGCAAAGTCTTTGATAAATCGATGATAAAAACCGGCGTGTCCTAAGAAGCTCCTCAACATTTTTATATTTTTGGGTGGAGGTAACTGCTCTATCGCGCCTAATTTCGCCTTATCCACTCCTAGCCCTGTTCTAGAGACATGATGCCCAAACACCATCCCTTCACGAACCATGAAGTGACATTTCTCTCAATTCAATACTAAATTAGTCTCCACACACCGTGCGAGCACCTTCTCTAAACAGATCAAGCAAGTATCAAAAGATTTGCCAAAGATGGAGAAGTCATCCATGTAGACCTCGATCCCATAATCTTCGGGGCCATCACCCTCTTCTAAAAGATCCGCGATGAGCGCTATTACGCAACGTTGGAAAGTAGCCGGTGCATTGCATAGGCCAAATGGAAGCATTCTAAATGCAAACGTCCCAAAGAGGCAAGTGAAGGTAGTCTTCTCTTGATCCTCTGAGTCTACCATAATCTGGTTATACCCTGAGTAACCATCTAGAAAGCAGAAGAAGTCAATCCCCGCCAGTCTATCCAAGATTTGATCGATGAAAGGAAGGAGGAAATGATCCTTCCTGGTGGCTTTGTTCAGTTTCCTGTAGTCTATGCAAATCCGCCAACCAGTAACTGTTCTAGTAGATATTAACTCTCCATTTTCATTCCTTACTATCGTCAGTCCTCCTTTCTTTGGGTCACAATGCACTGGCAACACCCACAAGCTATCAGAGATAGGGTAGATGACACATACGTCTAGCCATTTTATAATTTATTTCCTTACTACTTCCTTCATCGGTGGGCTTAAACGGCGTTGGGGCTCAATAGATCCCTTGCATGGCTCCTCTAAGCGGATCTTATGCATGCACAGTGATGGGCTGATCCCTTTGATATCCGCTATCGTCCAACCTATCGCCGACTTGTATCTCTTTAACAACCCAATAAGCCTTAGAAGTTGTTCAGATTCTAATTTGGAATTGACAATGATCGGTAAAGTGTCGTTCTCACCTAGGAACACATAAGAAAGATGCTCGGGAAGGGGTTTTAACTCTAACAGTGGTGGCTCTTCGATGGAGGATTTTACTGAGACGGTTTTCTCTGATATCTCTAATGGTTCCGGTTTTTGAACCCAAGCAATCTGCCTCTCAAATGCTTGTAAGCATTCTTGCATTTCTTCTTCCCCTCAGATGAATCCTCCCCAGTCAATAGGTGAGTCAATTGAACTTCTTGTTCATTGGACAGTAGACGAGTCGATTCATAGTCATAAATGGACACGTGATTGACCACCTCCATGTTGTCTTCCTCTCTATGGGGGAATTTCATTGCCTTAAGCAAGTTAAATGTTACTTGCTCGTCATTCACCCTCATTGTCAATTCTACCTTCTGTACATCAATCAACGTCCTACCTGTGGCTAGGAACGGTCTCCCTACAATGATTGGTACCTCTTTGTCCTCCTCCATATCTAATACCACAAAATCTGCTGGGAAAATAAACTTATCCACCTTTACTAACACATCCTCAACTATCCCCTTCGGAAACGCTAGGGTCCTATCGGCCAACTGCAGGGTTATGGAAGTCTTAGAGATTTCTCCCAAACCTAGCTTTCTATATATCGATAATGGCATTAAGTTTATGCTCGCCCCTAGATCACATAATGCCTTGCCCTCGAATTTGTATCCTATGGAACATGGAATAGTGAAACTCCCCGGATCTTTCAACTTGGGTGGGAGTCATTTTGGAGAATGGCGCTGCACTCTTGCGTGAGTGCTACCGTCTCATTCGTTCCAAATCTTCTCTTCTTCGATAGGATATCCTTCATGAATTTCACATAGCTTGGCATTTGTTCCAACGCTTCCGCAAAAGGGATATTGATTTGCAATTTCTTAAATATCTCCACAAACTTTTGGAATTGATTGTCTAATTTACTTTTCCTTATTCGTTGAGGGAATGGTGGTGGTGGATAGACTATCGCACTACTCTTCTTTTTTGAATTTTCAACGATTGGCTCGCGTTCCTTTTCTCCTAACAACTCCACACCTTCGCTAACATTCTCTTCTTTTCTCAACTCCTCACTAGGCACCTCAGAACTAGCCACCTCCAACTCATTTCCTTCATCATTCATCCTAGATTGTTCTTTCTCCAGTGCTCCCACCAACTCCTTCCACTCCTTAAAGTGACAGCCTTACAATGAGGATTTTCTCCCTTCGGATTTGGAATGGTATCCGTTGGGAGTGTTCCTTGGGGTCTAAGACTCAATGCACTCGCAATCTGTCCTAATTGCGTTTCAATTACCCGTAAGAAACCCTCTAAACTAGTGATGCGGCGTCACTCTTTTGGATTGATTCAATAATCATCTCTTCAGAATATTTTCTAGAAGCACCTTGGTGATTATAGTTGTTGTTATGGGGTGGATTCGAGTGTGGATTCGAATTAAAAACTGGTGGGTGTGCCAAACCGTGTTGTTCTTCCACGAGAAGTTTGGGTGATTACGCACTTCAGGATTATAATAGTTAGAAAATGCATTGTTGTTATTATGATTGTGATGATGATTATTATTATACCTTGGTTGTCCCCCTACATAGTTAACCTCCTCATTATGGTAAACAAGTTGTTCTACGGTAAGAGATGAGTTCATGGGGAATGAAGGGGCAACTATGCTATTTATCTGTGGGTGTGGTTGAGTTTGACATAGAGTCAAGACATCTAATCTCTTGTTCATAGAGTTGAACTGCGCTGATATTTGTGCGGTGAAAGATGTCAACTGATCTACTTGGTAAAGACCTCCTACCGAAGAAGAAGGATCCTGTCGATCGAATGACTGATAATTATTTGAAGATAAATCTTCAAGGATAGCGTATGCGTCCTCAGGGTACTTGTTCATAAGAGATCCTCCTGCGGCTCCATCTACTTGGATCATCGTACATGTCTGGAGGCCATTATAAAACGTCCACACTTGTTGGTGCATCGCCAAACCGTGGTGAGGACACTTTCTTAAGAGTTCTTTGAATCGTTCCCATGCGTCATACAACGTTTCCCCATTCCCTTGCATAAATGTACTAATGTCTCTCATTAGTTTCGCTGTTTTTGCGGGCGGGAAGTACTTGGCTAAGAACAAGTCAACCACTTGCATCCAAGTGGTGAGACCATATTGGGAATCAAGCCACTCCTTCGCTCTACCCGACAGAGAGAATGGAAATAGGCGGAGTTTAATCGCTTCGTCTGACGCACCATTAATCTTGAATGTGTCGCACACATCCATGAAAGTTCGTAAATGGGAGTTTGGGTCCTCATGATTCAGTCCACTGAATTGCTTCTGTTGCACTAGGTTCATGGCCATGGAGTCAATTTTGAAGTTATTGGCTTCAATGGCAGGCTTGATAATGCTATACTGCAGTCCACCCCTATAAGGCATATTGTACTCGCGACAGGTTCGCCTAACTTCAGCAGGTTGTCCATTCTGTTCTACCTGACCCTCTTGACCTAAGCCTTCCTGGTCAACTTCATTAGGAGCGTTCTGATTATTAGGATTCATTGTTATCACGTTATTGTTTCCTAATCGAAACGTTCTCCTATTCTGTCTACACGTCCGTTCGATCTCTAGGTTTAAAGGTAGTAAATCAGGTGATCGATATCTGAACATAAAATGCACACACCAACAATTGATAATAACTACTCAAAAAAACAATCACAAAACAACACAGCAATAATAATAAGAAAATTAACAATGACAAAAACAAA
Source organism: Platanthera guangdongensis (assembly GCA_039583875.1). NCBI lineage: Eukaryota > Viridiplantae > Streptophyta > Magnoliopsida > Asparagales > Orchidaceae > Platanthera > Platanthera guangdongensis. Next base: position 35,875,192 of record CM077158.1, on the reverse strand, counting down.
AATTGATCTCTAATTACTAGGGATTCACTAATATTGCAAGAAATAAACACTAACTCTCGCACCTCCCCGGCAACGGTGCCAAAAACTTGATACGCCCAGAATGATCTACGTATTTAAACGCAAGTGCACGTGCCGTGTCAAGTAATAAAAGTGAGTAAGAATCGTTTCCACAGAGAGGTGATTGGTTCAGTGATTGCAAATACTAGTTAGGCCTTTTCTTTAAATCCAAGTAAAATGATATAAGTGATTTTCTTGAATTACTAAAGATAAGAATGCAAACTTCTAAATGAAACTACTATGAATCTTAGGAAAAATACTTTTCTTATCAAGGGAGAGATATAATCTTATATTATGATTTCCTAGGTTTAGTACGATGAATAAGTGAATGAGTCGTTGTGAAAATACGTGGTGAGCGTGCCTTGCAACGATCTTAAAATAGAGAACCGTATCTCTCGATATCGACAATCCCTAGTTCTATACTTCCCCTCGGGTGAAATAAAAACCGCTCAAAGAACAAAGACCTAAGTTGCTAACACCAAGAGGAAGCCTCTTTCTCCCTTCAAATGCTATATCAAAATTATGATATACTATCGCAACTCCTCTCTCGATTTATGAAGCGTAGCATAAAAGTGAAACATTGGCCAAACATTTCAGAAATAAAGATCATAAGATTGATAAAGAACATTCACCAAGTATTCTCAACAAGATAAACTAGAAAATATCCATCAAACCCAACCTAGTACTCTCATAATACAAGATTAAGGAAGAATTAGTTCATGGCGTTGGAGAAATCACACAAAATGTTGAAATAGATCTTACAAAACATAGTGGTTCACGCTTATTCGCTACAGGAATATCCGCACAAAGATCTCCTTCTTCTTCCTCTAGCCGTCGCTCTCCAATGGAGTTTTTCTTCCCAAGCCAGCCCTAGATGGTGCTCTCCTCCCTAGATCCGAAATTAAAAATCATTCTTCCCATTTGGTCAGTTTCTAGCATTAAAAATGTCCATCCTCCTGAAGAGACGCATCCTTCCATAATTAAAAATGACGGCAATTCAAATTTAAAATTTTGAAATTTCAGACAGGCGTCCACAAATGTTGCAGTCAGAGGTGGGGTCAGAATTGGATGAAGGGAAATTGCAGTAACTGGTCCAGGCCGAAAATAATAATTCTGCATTACACTTCCAAGTTGATTTCTTCAAAGAATCTTGCATAAAAACCATGAATAAGACCAACTTAGTACCATAATCATTAAAATAATAATTAATCATATTTTATGACCATTTAGGCTCCTTATTACTAATTATGAAGTAGAAATATTAGGCAAAGATAACTTCATTTGAGAAGTTATCACTATGCTGTTCTCATCGCTTGCTATCTCATCAATCGCATTCCCTCCACCGTTCTCCGTGGTCAAACTCCTTTCTCCATTCTCTATCCGGGCAAAGAACTCTTTCCCCTTTCCTCTACGTATCTTTGGCTGCACAGCCTTTGTGCATGCTCCCTCTACCACCTGCGACAAACTCTCCCCTCGGTTCACCAAATGTATCTTTCTGGGGTACTCTACCACTCAGAAAGGTTATTGTTGCTTTGACCCCGTTACCAGCAAATAATTTATCTCTGTGGATATCACCTTCTTTGAAAATGCCTCTTATTTCTCTTCCGCTTCTTCCTCTACTCCTGCAATCCTCCTTATATCACCAACCCCACCATTCCCTATACTCCTACTGATGTTCCACCACCTCTCCCATATCCACCATCTCCACTATCTCCACCATCTATCCACGCTCCTTCTCCTCCACCTTCCTCCTCTTCAATGTTCGTCGCTCTCTCCTCTCGGGCCAGCTTTCTCCACCACGGATGCTCCGGATACTGGGGCACCTGCTGACCTGGACCTCCTCATTGACCTTCGCAAAGGGGTTCGGGCTTGTACCCAGCATCCTCTTACTACAGTTGTTTCCTATGATCGTCTGACGCCTGCTCGCAGGGACTTTGACTCTGGCTATCTCTTCTACTTCTACCCCCCGTTCCTATCAGGAAGCTCTTACCCTTCCGCATTAGAAGGCTGCCATGGATGAAGAGATCGCTACTCTCACTGAACCGGGTACCTGGACCCTTGTTCCTCCTCCTGTTAGCATAGATGTTGTTGGCTGTCGCTGGGTTTCTGTGGTGAAATTCCTCCCGATGGCAGTGTGGATCGCTACAAGCCCGCCTTAGTGGCTAAAGGATTCACTCAGACCTATGGTGTTGATTACTTCGACACCTTCTCTCCAGTTGCTCGCATTAGCACCATTCAGATCCTTCTCTCTGTTGTTGTCAACGGGATTGACTCATTTCCCACCTGGATGTTAAGAATGCTTTCCTCTACGGTGATCTATAGGAAGATGTTTACATGGAGCAACCTCCTGGGTATGTTGCTCAGGGGGAGACACGATTATGCCGGCTTAAGAAGGCTATCTATGGCCTCAAGCAGAGTCCCGTGCCTGGTTTGACAAGTTTAGCGGCATTGTTGCGGTAATTGGTTTTAGAAGGAGCTCAGCCGATCACTCCCTGTTTGTTCGGAAAACCGCCTCTGCTCTGGTTGTTCTTGCGGTTTATGTTGATGACATTCTTCTTACTGGCGATGACCAGGAGGGGGTAACGTTGACAAAAAAACACCTCCGTCAACACCTGGTTACAAAGGATATGGGATCCCCGAAATACTTTCTGGGCATTGAAATAACTAGGAAGCCCAACTCCATGGTTCTTTCCAAAGGAAGTATGCCCTTGATCTTTTAAAGGAGGTAGGATTGACAGGTGCTAAACCTACCTGTTGTCCTATGATTACTGAGAAGACAAAACTTGGACAGATGACTCGCCTCTTCTATCCGATATTACGAGGTACGGCGTCTGGTGAGCAAACTCATTTATCTCACGGTAACCAGACCCGACATCTCTTATGCTGTTGGCAAGGTGAGCCCAGTTTATACAAGGTCCTAGAGAGTGCCATCTTCAATCTGCCTTGAGGATATTTGAGTACATTAAAGCAGCACCAGGGAAAGGTCTCCTCTTTCAGAAGAATGGTCACCTAAGGATTGAAGCGTACTCTGATTCGAGTTATGCTCATGACAAAGGGGACCGCAAGTCGACATCAGATTTTTGCACGCTTATTGGAGGCAATCTTGTGAGTTGGAAGAGCAAGAAACAGTCTGTGGTCTCCAGGTTTAGTGCAGAGGCGGAATATTGTAGTATGATGTCGGCCACGTGTGAGCTGAAATGGTTACGGGCTCTCATGTTTGATTTAGGAGAGTTCTACAACTATCCTCTTCCCTTGTTCTGTGACAATAAGGCCCAATATACATCTCCAAAAATCCAGTCTTTCATTAGAGAACGAAACACATAAAAGTCGACTGTCATTTTATTCGGGAGGAGATCTTGAAGAAACAGATTTGTACTCCGTTCGTCACCTCAGACAACGAGTTGGCTGACATCTTCACCAAGCCGGTATCCGCTTCCTTTTTCCACATTTGCGACAAGCTGGACATGATTGATATCTATGCTCCAGCTTGAGGGGGAGTGTTGCAGTATGGAGGCCGGGCGGTCTGTTGCTGTTCGGAGACCGGACGGCCTGACGGTTTATCCATGCTGGCATGTCTGCCGGGCTGTTGCTGTTTGGTGTCCCAGTGGTCTAGCAGCTTGTCTCAGATGACTTGGAGACCGGGCGGTCTAGCGGTCTCCTGTGGCGGATTGTTCTCTGTGGCCTTGTTATCTCCTCTTGTTTGCTATCGGGCGGTTAGGCGGCTTGACTAACGACACGACTTGTCCGATTTGCCTGTTTGTAAAGCCGCAACATTCTTGTAAATTTTTAATCACACATTGCTTATTTGTAATCTCTCTCATCTCCTCCATTCTATAAAAGGGAGGCCATGCCATTATATTTGATACCTTTTTGGATAATAAAAGTTTACATTACTCCAATTTTCGGTCTGTTATTTTCTAATCTAACATCGTGGTCCTGCGCACACCCTCTTGTGTTTTCGTGCTATATTTTGATGCAAGTCTATGCTCTCTTGCGTGCTTGTGTGGCATTACATGCTTGTGATTGGGTTGTGAATGCTTGCGTTCGTGCGTAGGGGCTCTTTTGAGCATCCAAAGCATGATTATCATGCCTACGGGGCGGCCCTCTTTTGTCATGCGTGACCATTTTTGGTGTTCTTTTTTTGTGATTGTTGACTTGTCTTACTTTTTAAATTTTGAAGCACAATGCGCAAAGTCGTCCGATGCGATTGCGCTCCACACTTACCGTTGAGCAGATTGTGGTTTGGAGAAAAAGATACAGAATATCTGCCGATCATGAACTAAGGATACCCCATATTGAAGAAACAGTTCAGAATCTGCTAAATGGTTGGCTGACGGTGTGTGAGACAATACTGTAGTCTGGATTCTGACTTGCGCCTTGCAAAGAAGTGGTTGATATCTTGAAATTTTGTGACGTCTCGATATCCCAATTTACAGCTCTTGGGATGATTCGCATCATGGGACTGGTTGCTTTTTTCAGGGAGCATGACTCGAGATTTTTTTTGGACTTGTTCGGACATTAGTGCGAGGTCCTTGTTGACGGTGGCAGTTGTATTGAGATTTATAGCAACAAGAGTTGACTTGGATTCGAGAGTCGGACCGATTGTCACCATGGGAACACCTTATTTGATTATGTTCAAAATTCTTGGGGGCCTTCCAGTGCTTTATAATTTGTTACCTGACCATTATCGTCGTCCGAAGGGGTGAGAGCATGTGTTTTCTCCAATACTGGGAATTATAGAGCCTCGAGAGTTGGCAAATCGTTTATTCAATATTTCTTTATTTGTGGAGGAGAAACGTTTGTTGTTGTACGAGCTCCCTGTTGATTCCAAGCGTGTTATTGATGTACCTTTGGCTCGTGATAAGAAGAGGAAGCTTGCGCTGAAAGGCAGTAGCGATGCGGATGCGGAGCCTTGATCTTTTTCAATATAGAGAGATTGTCAGGTTGAATAGGTTCCCCGAGACGAGAATACATAGGTTGATCCTGATCTTGAGGTGTTGGGTTCTTCTGCCCCCTGAGTTCCCCACTCAGCGATTCCTTCACCCGAGTGTCTTCTTCTTTGAAGGCGATGACCGATGTGGTAAGTGAGGTTCTTTTTCTGGTCTTTAGTTTGGCTACTTTATGCAATTCTAACCCCTTTCTTCTTGGTTGCAGATTGAAGCTCAAACTCATATAGCGTTTACTTGGAATGATCATTATGTGAGCTTGAAGAATGGATATATGACTCTTTAGGAGAGTATTGGAACACCCTATTACTAATTTGGGTCAGGATCACTATGTCTCTAGGAAACCTATTTTTGACCTCCTGTATAGATCTAAAGGTCAATTAGAGTTGAGTCTAAGGGTTAGAAGTCTAGGTTTGGAAGCTGCCCTCAAGACCAAGGATTTTCAGTTTGAGACTAAGTCATATCGTCGAGCTCAATACGACGATTCGTCAAACTCCAATCGATGATCGTTTAGCTCAACTTCGACAGATCGTCGAACTCCATTCGACGATCGCTGAGCTCAACTTCAACAAATCGTCGAACTCCATTCGACGATCTGCGAGCTTAGTTCGACGATCTTGACTCAGTTTTGGATCTTTATCTCTGAGCTCAGTTCGACGATCTTTGAGCTCAGATCGACATTTTTTTGTTGTTGTATAAGTCCAAATCGCTGAGCTCAGTTCGACGATTTTCTGATGACTTCAAGGATTTTTTTAAGATTCAAATTCAGATCAGTTAAGGAGTTATTCAGCAATTAATTCTGAGAATTTTCTAGCCGTTTTCATTTATTCCTAGACCAAGTTTCAAGGGATTATCAAGGAATGTTTTTTTGGACTTTCCTACAGAAGACAATTGCAATTAAGGATGCAATTAATGACAGGCCAACGACTATTCTTGACAGAGGATGTTTTTCTATTCAGTATCAGAGAATAAAAGATAAGATTTTTTAAATCTCTCCGTCACTTAGAACACAGAGAAGAAGAACAAGAACAAAATATTCTCTGTCTCAAAGAATTCTCTCAAGAACACACATCCAAGGAGATCAAACATTCTGAAATCTTCTGATCTCTCTTGTCTCAAGTGTTCAAGGCCAACATCTTTCAAAGACTCCAGACACCTAACATTTCAGATGTTGCTGAAATCATCATTTGCTGGAGATCAACTTCTGAAGGCCTATCACCCTACAACAAAGTTTCATTTCCTGAACATCTCAAGGACTCAGGGGGAGCTTTGATATCATCAAATCCATATAGTCTTCTCAGCTGCTCTGAGAAAGAGAAGACTTCCATAACTCTCTCATCTCCATCTCTGTAAAGGGTTTCTCAAACTCCCTTCAAAAGTTTGTGTTTGGTTTTTGAGCACCTTGTCAAAAGCTCATTGGTGGCAAGACACCTGATCAAAAAATCTGATTTGGTTTTTGAGCACCTTATCAAAAGCTCATTGGTGCCCAGGACACCTGATCAACTCACCCTGCAGTGGATTCCTACCTAGGGTGGTAGAAGAGTGGATGTACCCAAGTTTAGGGGAACCACTATAGCTCCTTGTGTCTTCTGGCTTGCTTGTCTTTATCTTTTGTTTCTGGCTATGATTATTTTGTGATTAGTTTAGATCTGTGATTAATTTCTGTTGTAAGTTATTCTGTGATTAGAATTAATAGTTGCTTTCCTGTTCACTCAGATTACAACAATTGTTGTAAAAAATTTTCAAGCACCATATACTCTATTCACCCCCCTCTAGAGTATATCAGATCTAGCTGCACTGGTATCAGAGCAGCTAGATCAAGCACCATATATCAGATCTAGCTGCACTGGTATCAGAGCTGCACTTGGAATGATCATTATGTGAGCTTGAAGAATGGATATATGACTCTTTAGGAGAGGCTTCGGGCGACAGAGGGTTTCACTCGCTTCCATGAGGAAGAACATGATTGAGATTCATCTCGATTTTGGCGGATCGGGTCGGAGTTGAAGGAGGAGTTGGAGGAGCTCCGAGAGGCGTTGCTGATCGAGTAATCCTTAGTGGATAAGACGACGTAGTTATTGAAGACTACTTAGGAGGAGACTTCTTGTTTAGAGAATGGACCAGAGGATTCAAAAGTTGGGGTGGAGTGACTTTCATCGAGGATCGGGCATCAGAGCTGAAGGCTACCGGGCTCGCTGAGTACATGAATTAATTGGACTACATGCGTGATCATTATTTACTTGGAGAGGAGATCTATGATGAGATCTGTACTAGAGAGGTAGAGCCCCAGAAAGAAGATGTTTGCGAGGTTGCTCTTAGACGTGGAGTGTCGAAAGAGCTTCAGATGGTGGCCAGGAGGCTTGAGAGTGATGTAATTGTCCTTGACTTCGATGACATTTCTGATGATGATTGCTTAAGATCTGATTTTGATGTAGATGTAGTTGGCGAGTAGTGGTCTCTCCTTTGTTTGTTTGTGTGTGCTTGCTTTATTTATTTGAGTTTTTGTATTATCTTGTTGACTTGCAGAGGACTTTGTATTTATTTTTGAGTTCTTGTAGCAGCTTTTGAATGCGCATGAGCATTTCTTTGAATTGCCTTTATAACTTTTTTCCAACATTGAAATTAGCTTGCGTGATGGCTTTTGGTGTGTTCACATCGTTGATTGGTTTACTATTGGAGGATGGGACCCGATGACATCTTAATCTGACGGCCAAGCAAAAACTAAGATATCTGGATTAGGGGGTATCACTAACTGTGATGTTGAAGTACCAACCTTCAAACTGAGGCAACCACGAGCGGGGGGGGGGGGGGGGGCAGGCACTGATGATGTTGTAACCGAATGCTGGGGAGAATGACACGCCTTCGATCCGAGGCAGTGAGTGGTCGACTGGAGACAATAAGGGGTAGGCCCTACCAGCCGTTTGTTGATTGATATGGTGAAGTACCAACCTTCGAACCGAGGCAGCCGTGAAGGGGCAGGCCCTGACGGTGTCATGACCTACCGCAAGGGAGAAGGGCGCACCTTCGATCAAGTGCAGTGGAGGCCATTTGGAGATGGCATGGGGTAGGCCCTACCAGGCATTTGGTGTACATGAGGGGGCTTGCTCTAGCGTCACCATAACCTACCATGGGGGGACACCTTTGACCAGGGGCGATGAGAGGTCATTTGAGGCATAGCCCTGCGACATGTCCTTACCACAGGGGAGAAGGGTTCACCTTTTATCTGGGGCAAATAAGGACTTCCGTGATGTTGACTGTTGGCGGTCGGACATATGAGCTTTGACTATTCCTTTAGTAGCAAAGTCAGAAAAAAAAGAGAGATGTCATTTTAGAATGAGTGCAAAGCAAAGTGTGTACAAATGTATTTTGCTGAATTTGAAATATAGTTGGCGACCACTAGATTAGACAAGCAGGGATAAAATTGCAAAGTTGGTGCGTAGCATAGTGTTCTCTGTTTCACTTTGAGTTTTCCTTTTGAACACCTTAGCTAGGGAAATGTCGACATGTGTGAGTTTTATAAACATCAAGAAGTGACATCTGAAGTATTGTGGTATAATCGGACTTTGCTTGAATGACAACAAACTGTACATCATAGGTTGCATGCAGAGGTTCTTCGCATAGAGTGAGTGGAAGAGTGATGGTATCGAGGACCGGTGCTGGAGTGCTTCCAGGGATGCGTGCACTAGTTGACTTGAGCTTTAGGTTATGACTTGTCAGATTTGGTAAGAGCAATGTTGAAAGAAATAATATGTTTACCGTGATCCCTTCGTCTACCAAGACTTGGCTTCTTTTGATTGAGGGTTCTCCGATAACTATAGTGACACTTCTTAGACTTTGATGAGGGGATTGATCCTTTTTCCTTAGCAGAAATTGATCTATTGCTCCTAGGTAAGCAAATCGCTGAATATCCTCTCTTAGGAGAGTGCACACTTCAGTGTCGTGTCTAGGTCCTTGGTGATATTCGCAATATTTCGAGAGATCTTCTAGATTTGGAGTGAATGGCCTGGGTCTCAGCAAGGCAAGATGATTGTGAATGGCTTGAAAGTTGTCATCTTAGGCGGCGTTGAGTGGTGCGAACCCTTGGTGTCGACGATGTTCTCTTGGTTGACATGCATCTTCATGACCCTTGCAATTCCTTTTGGGTTCCAGATGAGAACTATTCTCCTACTTCCTTTTCTTTGTCTGTGATTTGCCTAATTCATTAGATGTGATCTTGTTGTTGCTTGAAGTGAACTGATTGGCAAAAAGATGTGCTAGTTCTACGAAACTGTCAATTCTCCCTTCTTTCATAGATCGAAATCAAGTCAGGGCTTGCCATTTCAGCACAACAGGGAATACTTGACACAGTAGCTCGTTTGAGGCCTGACAGGTGTGCATTGCGACCACATAATGTCTTATGTGTATGCAGATTGCCTACCCCATCAAACTTCTTACTATTTGTTTACTTAAAGCCCTTTGGAATGGACTTGCCAAGAAGGCTGGTGTGAATGGCGAGCATTCGTGCTTTTGCTCTCTGACAGTTGGGCTGTGAACTTCCTCACATCTGAGCTCATTGTGTCTGGTACTTTTGTCATTTGATGGATAACAATGATAACTGCTTTCCGTATCCTGAATTGATTTGATGGGAGTCGACGAACTACTTGAATTAGAGAATTCTTTTTCTATGTCATAGGTTTTGTGTGTGGAGTGTTTGGATGGAGCGCGATCTAGAGCTGGTGGAGGCATACTGCCTATTCCGAGGGTAGGAATATAGGCTTGCAATGCTCCTCTGCTTTTTCGGAGCGTGATGATCTCTGTTTGATGCACTTCAACCTGACGCATGTGTTCTTCCAATGCCATATCATGTGCATTCATGGCTTCTATCGCAAGAGGTGCGCTGATGAGTGAGCGAGAGAGAGATGAATGGAGTTTCCCCCCATGAATTGATCTTTCAGTAGTGTGGGTGGCTCTTCCTGCCATATTCACTAGTCACGGGTACCGTTGTGCAGATGATATTGTCTCTAGGGTCTTTTTCAAGCTTTGCGGCACTCGTTTCCCACAGACAGTGCCAAACTGTTGCAGCCAACTCAACCCTCCAGGTAGACCAGACTAAAATAGATCGTCTTAGCCCTTGGATCGGTCGAGCATGTACACAGTCACAAAACAAGTAGAGCAGAACACAGAGCGATTTTAACTGGGTAAAAAACCATGTAACTGGTATGGTCCCGGTCAAACTTCACTATTGATGGCAGTTTACAGATTATCAAGAGAATCGAGGGCGACAAGCCACTCCTCGTTACAACTTGGAGGTGAGAGAGATTGCAAGTGCGTTTGGTGGACGATAAGCCGCCTCACACGAAGTGCGCTTTCTATCACTTTCTTGCAGTGACGGATGCCCTTGGACACAACTTGGATGTCGAGCAAGGCAACGTGGCAGAAAGGCATGCATAGATTTGTCGGCGGAGACTTGCAAAATGTTGCGCACGTAGGAAATTGCTTGGAGTGGCTGGCTGGCGATCATCTTCTTCCTTGGATCGTCGTGGACTTGGATGAATTTTCAGGTGGCTCGACGGGAGGAGGAGGCTCGTAGGAAGATTTCGGCAGAGCTCCAATCTAAGGAAAAAGAAAACTGAGAGGAGAGAAAGTTAGAAACGAGAGGGGTCCTGGAGCCTTTTTATAGGCTCAAGGGGGTGATTATGATAGTTATGTGGCTATCCGCACACCGTAACCACCCAATTTACTAAGTGCATACCGTATTTTACATAGTTTTATGCACCTATTAATTTATACATTTTATACACACACCATGATTAATTTAACAAACATTTTTCTCACTAACTATGGTGGTTACATGGGTGGTTACGTGGGTGGTTACCCACGTAACAGACGACTCCGATTATAGCGGGGTGATTAGACGATGGAGAGGGCCCGCCATCAACTGGCAGTCTACCTGACGGCGGACGGCCGTCAGAGGATTAGGAGCCGCAACGGCTGACGGGAGGGCCGTCCGCGACGAGCAAGGAGGGCGGCTGGCCCTAGCGCCGGTCGTGACCTTTCGGTCGCGGGAGACGGCCGCGAGGGGAGGTCGCGGGGTGCGCCCGCCCCAAGGGAGCGCGACCTCGCGGCCTCGGGAGGCTGCCGCGAGATGTGGCCGCCTATCCGCTAGCAGGTATGGCCTTGCGGTCGCGGGGAGCGACCTCCCCTAGCGGGTGCGCCCTTTCGGCCGCGGGAGGCGACCGCGAGGGGTAAGGAAGGCGGCTGGCCCTAGCGCCGGTCGTGACCTTGCGGCCGGGCGGGAGGCGGCCGCAGGGGGAGGCCTTCCCTAGGGAGCGCGACCTCGCGGCCGCGGGAAGCGGCCGCCTCTAGCGGGTGTGGCCTCACGGTCGCAGGGGGCGACCACCCCTAGCTGGTGCGGCCTTGCGGCCCGAGAGGTTTCCGCGGGGTGTGGCCGCGAGGTGAGGCGGCCCCTACCTGGTGTGCCGGCCGGGGTTCCCCGGTTGTGGGTGGTTGGTCGCTGGGGAGCGAAGGCGGCTGGTCATTTTAGCATGCATGGCGGGATTCCACGTGCATGGGATTGGGCGTGCCGATTGCGTGCGTTGTAGTTAGCCCTATGATCCCACCAAGTTAGTGGTGATCATGAGTGATGGACTATTGACACCAAAATTTCTTTATAAATTTTACCTTATCCTGATCCAGCACCAATGTGTATAAATAAATAATATTAACCCTGTTTACCTTGGGGTAAATAAGTACATACCGCAAAATCAATAGCACTAATGATTTTGCTCGGCACATCTGAGGCATTATTTTGGATATCTAAGATATCACATGCGGGCAAAATTGTTCAACTTTTGCATACGGATGTAGCTTCAGTCTTCTTTTTAACATTGTTTTTTTAACAATAAGCTCAAATTCTCTCCTTTGAGCACTTTCAAAAACAAAGTCAACTTTCATTCTTACTGGGGTTCCCCTGAATTTTGTAAATCAAATCGGGAGGATTTCTGATCACGCGGATGGACAAATAGAAAAGCCTGAATTCGAGCATATGGATCATCAATTTTTGAAAAATTATTACTCTGCCCCAAGGGCCAAAAAAACCCGCCGGGGGAAGAGGCCGGTCCGGCAAACGCAGGGGGGCGGACAAGGCCGGCGGCCAGGGCACACTACTAGAAAAAATGATCATTAGCTACACTTGTTTTGCCATGGTTCAAAAACAATGGTTAATACAATAGTACAAAAAAAAACAAGGACTTCCAATCAATATAAAATGGTTCAAAAATAGCAGCAAACAATGATTATGACGGCAATCATAAAAAAATTAATTTGAATATAAAGTGGATGAAATTTCTTAGGTGATGAGGTGAGGTTGGGCAGTGACAAACCACAGTTCATAATCGCCGCGTTCACAATTGCCACCGTGACAAACGAAGTCTCCTTCTTGGTTTAATTGCTTTTGATGATTTATGTAATACCTTACCAGTAAAATAATTTAGACAGCATACAAATATATCATTAATGAGAATTGCTATTAGCAGTCCATAAATGACTATTCGCAGTCCATTTCTAAACCCCTTATTATTTAGCTCGCAGTCCTTAAATGGATATTAGCAGTCCAAAATGAAATGAAAAGTTCTCCTTTATAAACCCCTTATTATTTAGCTCGCACCTCATATTTCACCGTAGGTTTTACTGTTTCCCACCCCCGAATGCCGTCTCCTTCGCGATCCCAAACTCGTCGGCCTCTGTTCGCCCCGGACGCCGCCTCCTCCTCAATCGACTTCGCCCTCCCCGAACAGCGGCTTCTCGTCTTTCCACCTGGACGTCGTCGCCCCTGCTGAAATGTTGGACGTCTTTCCACCTGGAAGCCGTCGCCCCTGCGTCCTCTTCTTCCCCGAACGTCGTCCTCTGATAGAGCTTGGCCAGAAGCATTAAAAAAGCTCTGTATATGTAGTGATTTGGCGGCAGCAGAGCACAGGCAAAATGAAGAATCATCTTCATTAACGTGTGCTATTCCTCTCCCGTTAATTCTCATTCACCGGCTCCAAGGCTTCTTTTGCTGGCGATCTAAACTTTTTTGGTATGGACAAGTTCTGCTTGTGCTCAAGTTTTTATGGTTTAGAAGTCATGTTTCTCTCCGGATATCTTTTGCTTGCGATCTTCATGTCCATGCTTAATCATACCAAAATTTGTCATCCTCATGCTAGCATCGTGACTGCTCTTGCTTGTTCTCTGCAGCAAATGTCCTCCCAAAAACTCATGAAGCCCTAAATCAACACTTTTGCTCATTTTAAAAATTTTGTATTTAATTGGATTTTTATTTATTTTTTATTCTACCTAAGAATTTTGTTTGTACTGCGAGTTTTATTTTGCACTACCATTATCATTTATGGACTGCGAATAAAAATGGACTGCGAATAGTCATTTATGGACTGCTAATAGCAATTCTCATAATATAAAGTGATAAAAAAGAAACCATTCAACCATTTGAGAGTTTACAATAAAGCTTGCAGAAGCTTAATATATAGGTAAATCTACCAAAATAAGATAACAATTATAAGTAAATCTACCAAAATAAGATAGCAATTATCTGCAACTAATACATGACTAATCAAAGTGTTTTGCTTTATGATAGTTACAATAATCCATTCAAATTAGTAGTACAAACAAAATACAAATAAATATTTTATGGTCATTTCTTTTTTTCTTTTAAATTACTTTGTTTGTGAGCACAACCACTCAGTTTCGGACCTGCAACTAATTGCTCATGAGAAGTAAATTAACGAGGACTAGCTATTGGCGAATCACAATTCACATAGCAACTTCACTTCTTTCGCCCGTCCTAGCAGACATTGGGGAGAGTTATCTCAGTTCTACAAGCATGCATATGAAACATCATGCAATATAATAACAACTCTAGTACTCATATATATATAGATTTGAAGAATTTTGATCTTTTAAAAGTGATCTAAAAAGAGAATGAGAGAAATAAAATTTTATAGTTTAGAATCGAGTCCGGGTAAGGCATGTGATCACTGCCCTAAAGAAGTTGCACCACCCTCCGGCAGGGCTTTCAACCGATGCTCACTCCTCCAAGGTACAACACCCGGCTAGATCCCGAAACTCCGATGTGCGCGGACACCGAAGAAGCACAGAGCACCCCGAACCACCACTTGATGAAGCAAATGTAAGAGGAAGAAGAAAACCAAATCAGCCTGTTTTTTTTTCCGCAACAGCTAGAATGAAAAAATATATCGTCTCTAAAACGATTCCTGAAAAGGCGTTTTTTCAAATCCCGGTAAATAGTAAGAAAATTAATTCGTCATAAATTTTGACGGTTATGAATGCTCACGTTGGAAACGTCAGCGTAATTAAAGCCCGACGAAAAAACGGCTGACGAAATCGCTGGCAAAAGCGGTCGACGAAAAAAGGCGGTCGACGATCGACGAAGAGCGGTCGACGATCGATGAAAAGCGGTCGACGAAACCGCTGGCGAAAGCGGTCGACGAAACGCGGTCGACGATCGACGAAAAGCGGTCGACGAAAAACGGTCGACGAAAGAGACGGTCGACGATCGACGAAGAGCGGACAACGAAAACCGATCGACGAAAAGCGGTCGACGAATCCGCTGGCGAAAGCGGTCGACGATCGACGAAAAGCGGTCGACGAAACCGGTCGACGAAAAGCGGTCGACGAAGAGCGGTCGACGAAAACCGGTCGACGATCCTGAGCAGCCAAGACAAAACAAATTGGAACAAAATTAACAATTCAATTCAATTATTCCCGAAATCCGAAATCCGAAATCCGAAATCCGATCCGGTGCGCGCGTGTGTGTGGTGCATAGTTTCTCCTTATGTTCTTTTGAACATGTAGAAATGAAGAACTTTACTTATATACACTCATACATGAAAGGAGGTAGACAAAGTGGGATTAAAGGATTTCATCCTTAGGGAAAGAGGGGTTCCCTCCAATATTTTGGTTTTGGAGCTTTTCCCTTTAAATATGGAGCCCAAATACCAAACACCTAAATGCTCCAATAAATTCGTTTCATATAAGAAATGTAATATATAAATATATACAAATTTCTAACAATCCCTCACAAAAGCGAAAAACCAAAAGCGAACTTCATATATTATAATATTACTTATAAATAAAATCAAATACAGATTTGCTTCATCAAGTTGCATCTAATGTAATGAGTATAGGTGGAGTGGTTACCTTGAACCTATACTTAGTACTTATTTCCTCTACCGAAGTGTTGAAACCGAAATCTCAGTCTCTCGTGGAGTTTACCCTCGGGGAAGGGGTGGTCGCGCACCTACTTCACTCCTGCAAGCAAAACATCAAAAGAAATAAAGAAAACTGACCCAAGGGCTCGGCAGGGAGGACCCACCACACACCCGAAAGATCTTATAGCGTTTCCCCTCCTTAGACAAAGGCCGGGCTAAGGTACCCTCAAAAAGCACTTGAAGACTGGAGCAAGTAGACAGGAGATGAGTGCCTTTTGGGGTACCTCTTGGGTCCTATTTATAGATTTCAGGATATGGACTACCAATAACCAAACTGAACTGACATGAAGTTTCCAAAGTACCCTGGGCTGGGTCTGCCAACAGCCAAATTCCGTTGTTCTGAAGGGTTATGGGCAGACCAGCGGGGACAAAACAGTAAAAAGTACCTTCTGGACCTGGGCGAGGTGAGGAGCTCGGCAACCTCTGAAGGTCGTGCTCCCCTACTGCACGCCGAGATCCATAGGGCGAGTGCGGGCTAGCCACGGTGTGAGCTGGCCACGATGCGAGCTGGCTATGGTGCTCGTCATTCCATCAGCTTACTTTAGTCGAGCTCAGCTCGACGATTTCTGGGAGAGTTCGACGAGTCGACGATCCTGTGGTCGACGAATGTCGAGCTCGGGCTCGGCAGGGCTCGACGATTTCTGGGGGAGTTCGACGAGTCATCGATCCCGCGGTCGATGAATGCCGAGCTCGGGCTCGGCAGGTACCGAGCTCGGGCTGCTGATCCCCTGCCGAGCTCGCCAAGCCTTTGAGCGATCAGTGCTGCCGGGTCTGCCTCCAGTGGGCCGTACTCACCGGATACGGGGTTGTACACAATCTCCGCTCTTTTCAAGCTTGACAAAGTTTGTAAAGAAACATCCAACCCCAAGTGTTCGGCGAGTGCGAGGCGGACCAGAGGGAATCTTCGGGTGAGGTCCACCTGCAGCTATATAATGCACCTGCATACCTGCCTGCCTCTTGCCCTTCCCTCTGTTACTGCCTTGCCGTGATGCCGATCCCAAAAGAGATCTAGGAACGCCTTGACCGAGATCGCCAAGCCTCTGCTGCTCGCGTGGCCGTGTTGACTGCGATTCCGCTCGCCGTGCCGCAGTGTGGCTCGGCCGGGCCCGACTCCGCTAAGAGGGCGAAGTTATTTCCTCCAGCCGCCGAGCCTATCTTGGCAGACCTGACGACTGCCCTGGAGCATGGCGCCGGCTCCTCGAATTTGCCCGCCCTTGACAAGGGCAAAAGTATCGTGGACCTATGCGGTGACCCGGACAGAGAGCCAGATGGCGATGGGGGCGCCATGCCGCGAGACCTCACCCCGCGAGTTGAAGACGCGGCCGGCGAGTCGCGATTTAGAACTCCGGAAAATTGCCCCCGGGGGTCATCGTCCCCCTTTGGGACATTGGGGGTGAGCTCGCAGAAGCCGAGCTCGCCAGTTCGCGCCTCATCGCCCCAGCAACCTGCCGTGACCGCGGGAACGAGTGTAGAGACCATCCCCATCCCGAGATTCGACTTCCTCTCGCGCAGTGCGCCGCCCAGGTCTCGGGAAGGACTTGAGATTCTCCCTCCCCGCAGCTTCGTCGAGATCTGAGCTCGTCAGGTATGCTTGGCTTTATGCTGTTGTTATGCCTTCTCGCGGTTGTTTCCCTTTGTTGATGTACCCGTACTAGCAGGTCCTCCCAGTCAGTCCGCGGCAGAAGAGTCCTCGCGGTCAGCTCGTTATTCTCCCCTCCCTTCCCCGAGCTCGATAGATTCTTACCTGGGCCCTGACGTGGAGGATGGTGAGCTCGTGAGAAGGGGGGCTAAGCTATTCAAGAAGCTCGTGTGCGGCCTGCGTGAGGTGCAAGAGGTAAACGAGGCACTGCAGTGAGATTATGTGCGGCTCGCCGATGAGGTTCGAGGTGTCCAGGCTGCCGAGTTGATGTCTCCCTCCCGGATCTTGGACGAGATCGATGAAGGACTCCTGGCGGCGCAGCGGAATTCAGGGCGGATTCGCGACTTCCTTCGCGCGCGTCAGTCTGGGGGGCGAGGGGCGCGAGGCCGGGGTAGATAGGAAGCGGCTCTTCCGCTGAGCCGACCGGCACTCACCTCCTGGTTTCCGCTGCCCGCGCCCTGCTTTTTATTTCTAAAACTCTGTAATAATTTGCAAACATTTTTAGACTGTCATTTTATCATCTGAATAATGTTACGAATGCGTTCCTGATTTTTACATTCGTGCGAGATGAAATGTATTGGAGGTCGGCAAGCCGAGTGGCGAGCTTGGGTGGCGAGCTGGGGTGGCGAGCTGGGCCGATTGGACAGCCCTCCCCCAACTTTATTTTTCTATAAATAGCCCTCATCTTTTATCTAACCCCGTACGCTGTATTAACTGTTAGCTTTCTCTTTCTTCTCGTGCTTTTTCTTCTCCCTACTCGCGCTCCCCTTCACACTGCGAGCATGGGCAAGGGCAACCCTGATGCCGACGGCCGCGGCAAGTGCGCCCAGCACTTTGTCGACTACAGCTTCTTTGAGGGGCACATCAGCGAGGACGAACTCGCTGAATTTGTGGCCGGGTTCTGCCGCCAGGTTTCCGAGGCGCTGGCCGCCAAGGGAGGGTGAGGCCATCAATACCTTTTACGAGGACGAGCTCGCGTTTCCCATCTCTCATTTTGAGGTGGGGTTGCGCCTCCCCTTGTGGCCGAAAATCCGGTAAATTCTGAAATATTACGGCGCGGTGCCCGCGCAGCTGAACTCCAATGCCATCGCCATGATGGTTGCATACACGAGCTATCTCCGACGAGAGAGGATTGAGTTCAACCTGACAGTGTTCAGGAAGCTCTTCTCCTATAAGGCGACGCCGGATGGGGTCACCTACTTTGGCGGCTCGCTGATCAAGGTTCGCGAGATCGCGAACAAAAACCATAACTGGATGACCAAGATCGTCTTCGTCAAAGGCGATCTCGACAACATCCCGTACTCGCCGCAATAGAAGGGTGAGGATGTTTACCGCCCCCCCCCCCCCCCCAGCATGTCCGACAACGATGCCGAGCTCCACAGATACTTTCTCCATAAAGACTTCGAGGTCGCCTTCTTGCGAAGGGGCCGTGACTCGCTGCTCCCCGTCCTGCCCGGCGAAGGTACAACTCGCTTGATGTTCAGCTCGCCATTTTTCCCGGGAAATCTTTCTAACTCATTTTTCGTAGGAGAGCGGCTGATCCCCGTGAACCCGTCGTTCGCGGATCCGGTGTTATATCCTAACCCTCTTGCCCGCGAGAAGGCGGAGGCGGCGGCTTGCCGAGATAAGGCGGCTTTCTCCCAGCCCTCCTCCAGCAAGAGGCGACCAGAGGACGCGGGGCCGAACCCGCTCCATCGCCAACAAGCGACCAAGAAGATGAAGAGGGCCCTGCTGGCTCCGCGATCAAGACAACATCAACAACATCAACAACAGTCCCCCAAGTACATGAGCTCGCCAGAGCTCGTTCCCGACGCGTCGCCGGAGAGCCCGCTGAAGGAAACTTTTATCAAGAGGCGTAACGGAGACGGATCTCGCGCTCCCGCTGCGGCGGTCTCTCCACCTCCTTCGGCAAAAGGACGGATCGCGAGCGCAGCACGCCAAAAGAGCACCCCCTGTTCATCTTTGGGGGGCGGTGGAAGGACTTGGCGGGCGAGCCCATGGTGAGGTGGGATGAGATGGCCCACCGGGTGTCCATCTCCACCCTGCACCCCTCATGGCATGACCGCGAGCCCGCCATCGGTCACGCCTATTCCCTCGGCTTCGGCCTCTATGGCCAGGAGGATGTCGATGCTTACAAGGGCATGAACCTGCTGCAGCTCGGCCATGAGGGCCTGCAGGCCCATATGCGAGCCATGGAGCTCCACTATATGTTGGTTCGCCGCGGCTTCTGTCTCAGCAACCAACTTCAAAAGGCCGAGCAGGCCCGCGATGTCGCCAAGGACAAGGTTGCCGACCAGGCGAGGCAACTCGGCATCGCTGAAGGTCTCCTCGCCCAGGCCGCCGGCGGGCTGGTGAGTATCAAACCTCTCCTTTTTACTTAGAATATACCGTGATGCGGCTAATGGACTTTTTCTCTATCAGGATGCCAAGGCTGCCGGAGAGTTGCGGGCTCGCAATGCCGAGCAAGGGGAGGAGATCATCCAGCTGCGCACCTGCCTTGCCGAGCTGGAGGCGGCAAATGCAAAACTGAAAGAGGAGAATGAGGGCCTCAGCCGCGAGGTCTGCCGACAAGCGGATGTCTTTCTGTCGGCCCGCGGTGCCGATCTCACCCTCCCTTACAAGAGGCCGAGGATCTTTGGCGAGGCCGACCTCGTCGAGAGGCTGCGGATCAACTCCATCGAGGCCGCCGCGTGCACCCTCCAGATGATGAAGGACACCAGAGTGCTGGTGGAAGGGTGCGAGGAGATCTCAGCGAGAGACCTGATGCCGAGCCTGTTCCAGGCGACGCCGCCCAGCGAGAAGGAAGATAGCATGGACGCGTTGTTCGGGCAGGGCTTCCAGGATCTATCCGGCGAAGGAGACGAAGACCATCAGTCCGGGGGGGGGGGGGTGGGGGGGGGGGAAGGGCTGACGCCGCATTTTTTTCTTTCATCATCATTTTTTGTGATCTCACCAAGGCGAGCCCCGCGTGTAATTATTGACTTTTAATGAAATACATTTTTTTGATATAGCATGTTTATTCCCTTTTGCTTGTGTTCTTGTGTTGTGCCCCGCTTGCTTGCGAACTACTCCTCGAGGGATCTCGCATTGATATGAGTATATGTTGCGGGCGGGAGGATAGTTAGAGATCGCAAGGGAGAGCCTTCTGGAGCTCGTTGGGTCCTGGATGATCCAGGGGCGGGCTGCCCTTTGTGCTGGGTGCGTCATCGCCAGCTCGCGCCCGACCTCCTCTTAGCCTTATCAATGTAAGACATAATTTATGGAATTTTCTCAAGTAAAACAAGTGGGGGGGGGGGGGAGACTTCCTGGCGGGACTCGCTTCCCCTTAGCGAGATCCAAAGGCTTGGTTCACCGGCTTTTTGCTGAGGCCGAGCTGGACTGCGGAGTTCCTACTCGCCCATGCCGAGCTCTCTTCCTTTTCCTTATTCCCGAAAAAATCTCAAACTCTTTGGTTATTTGTCTGACGCGTATAGGACTTCCCTGAGTGACCTCCTGCCCTACCGGCTAGGTGAGAGCCTGACAGCGGGATCTGCTCGGGGTCCAGAGTTGCTTTCATCGAGTGACTTCCTGCCCTGCCAGCTAGGTGAGAGTCTGATAGCGGGATCTGCTCGAGGTCTAAGGATGACACCGAGTGACTTCCTGCCCTGCCAGCTAGGTGAAAGCCTGACAGCGCGATCTGCTCGAGGTCTAAGGATGACACCGAGTGACTTCCTGCCCTGCCAGCTAGGTGAGAGCCTGACAGCGGGATCTGCTCGGGGTCCAGAGTTGCTTCCATTGAGTGACTTCCTGCCCTGCCAACTAGGTGGGAGCCTAACAGCGGGATCTGCTCGAGGTCTAAGGATGACACCGAGTGACTTCCTGCCCTGCCAGCTAGGTGAGAGCCTGACAGCGGGATCTGCTCGGGGTCGAGAGTTGCTACCATCGAGTGACTTTCTGCCTTGCCAGCTAGGTGGGAGCCTGACACCAAGATCTGCTCGAGGTCTAAGGATGACACTGAGTGACTTCCTGCCCATGCCAGCTAGGTGAGAGCCTGACATCGGGATCTGCTCGGGGTCCAGAGTTGCTTCCATCGAGTGACTTCCTGCCCTACCAGTTCCAGCTAGGGAGCCTGACAGCGGGATCTGCTCGAGGTCTAAGGATGACACCGAGTGACTTCCTGCCCTGCCAGCTAGGTGAGAGCCTGAACAACGGATCTACTCGGGTCCAGAGTTGCTTCCATCGAGTGACTTCCTGCCCTACCAGCTAGGTGGGAGCCTGACAGCGGGATCTGCTCGAGGTCTAAGGATGACACCGAGTGACTTCCTGCCCTGCCAGCTAGGTGAGAGCCTGACAGCGGGATCTGCTTGGGGTCTAGAGTTGCTTCCATCGTGTGACTTCCTGCCCTACCATCTAGGTGAGAGCCTGACAACGGGATCTGCTCGAGGTCTAAGGATGACACCGAGTGACTTCCTGCCCTGCCAGCTAGGTGAGAGCGTGACAGCGGGATCTGCTCGGGGTACAGAGTTGCTTCCATCGAGTGACTTCCTGCCCTGCCAGCTAGGTGAGAGCCTGACAGCGGGATCTGCTCGAGGTCTAAGGATGACACCGAGTGACTTCCTGCCCTGCCAGCTAGGTGAGAGCCTGACAGCGGGATCTACTCGGGGTCCAGAGTTGCTTCCATCGAGTGACTTCCTGCCCTGCCAGCTAGGTGAGAGCCTGACAACAGGATCTGCTCGAGGTCTAAGGATGACACCGAGTGACTTCCTGCCCTGCCAACTAGGTGAGAGCCTGGCAGCGGGATCTGCTCGGGGTCCAGAGTTGAGTATCTCTTCCTATCACGCAACTTGCTGAAGTTCAAACATCATGCCAATAAATTTTATTAAGAATAACACGTCACTTACAGGCTTCATGGGTTAAAGCGTTTCAAGTCATCACCGCTCCAGGTGAGACTCAGGGTCTCGCCCTTCATATTTTGGAGTCGATACCCTCCTGATCTCAACGTCTCTTTTATAATGAATGGCCCCTCCCAGCTGGGGTTGAGCTTTCCCACGACTGTTGATCTTCCCGCCGCGTCCACCTTCTTTAAGACCAGATCTCCTTCCACGAACTGTTTTACCCGGACGTGCTTGTCAAAGTACTTGGTCATTCTTCTTTTCACCTCCTCTTATCTGATGGCGGAGAGGTCGCGCAGCTCTTCCACCATGTCCAGGGAGAGCCGCAGCTCCTCCTCATTCTCGGCCTGCCACTCCTCCCTGTCTTCTGCCGCCGCAGCCACTCGAGGTGTTTGGACTTCAATTTCTACGGGGAGTACTAATTCGCATCTGTGGGAGAGCTTGAAAGGAGTCTCCCCTGTTGTCGTGTTGGGGGTGGTCCTCAAAGCCTAGAGGACCGAAGGAAGCTGTTCCACCCAGCTCCCTTTCAGGTTTTCAATTTTTTTCTTCAAGAGACTCACAATGATTTTATTGGCGGCCTCCACCTGCCTGTTGCTCCTAGGGTGGTGGACCGAGGCGAACCTGAGATCGATCCCTAGCTGCTCGCAGAAGCTAGTGAACTCTACACTGGCGAACTGAGGCCCATTGTTCGTGACAATGGCTTGGGGCAGCCCATGACGGCAGATGATCTATCCCCATACAAAATTTCTGATGATCTGGGAGGTTATCTTGGCCAGCGCCTTCACCTCCAACCACTTAGAGAAATAGTCGATCATCACCAACAGGAACCTCCTTTGTCCACTGGCCTGGGGGAACAGTCCAACCAAATCCATTCCCCAAATCGCGAAGGGTCAGGGGGCGATGATGCTTTTGAGGCGCTGGGCCAGCTGTAATTGGAGAGGGGCAAACAACTGGCACTTGTGATACCTCTTCGCGAATTCCCCCGCATCACGGCCCAAGGTTGGCCAGAAGTACCCTTGCCTGACAATTCTCCCTTCCAAGGTCCGACTCCCGGAGTGGCTCCCACACTCCTCGGAGTGGACTTCTTCCAAGACCTTCTGCACTTCTCTCTCGGCCACACAACGGGCCAGCACCCCCGAGAGGGTCTTTTTGTACAACTGCCCGTCTCGGAGGAGGTAGTAGGCCGATTTGATCCTGAGCTTCTTATTATCTACCCCCTCTGGATACTCCCCCGTGGAGAGGAAGGCTGCAATTGGGTCCATCCACGAGGAGCGCTGATCGATATCCATGAGCTCTCCCTCTTCAATGGAAGGGCGGAACAAATCGGTAATGGTGCCCCCCATCCGGGGGCCGTGCTTGGCGAGCTGATCGGCCTGCTCGTTTTCTTCCCTTTACCTTGGCTAAGTACAATCGCAGGGTAGGCTCTCTTGCCTCGAACTCCCCGTTGATCTGGGAAGCTACTACCATGGAGTCAGTGAGGACCTCCACGTCTAACACCCCCAGCTCCCTGGTTAGGCGCAGACCTGCTATTACAACTTCATACTCGGCTTGGTTGTTGGTAATGGGAAAGTGCACCACCACTGTTTGTTCAATCTTAGTTCCCTGGGGACTCTCCAAGAGCACCACCACCCCCAAGGAATGTCTCCCCGAAGCGCCGTCTACCTTCACCTTCTAGGGGGTCGGGCGAGTGAGCTCTTCCTCCGCCACCTCAATTACGTAGTCAGCCAAGAAGTCGTCCATTGCTTGGGCCTTGATTGAGAGGCAGGGGACAAAGGTGATGTCGAACTCGCTCAACTCCACGGACCACTTGGCCAACCTGCTTGAATGCTACACCCCCTCGAAGATGTTACAAAGGGGATGGTAAGTCACCACTCGGATGGAGTGTGCCTGGAAATAGGGTCGGAGTCTTCGGGCCGAGATGACCAGGGCAAAGGCCAACTTCTCCAAGATTGGATATCGGAGCTCGGCCTTCCTCAGAACCCGGCTCACATAGTATATGGGGAGCTGCTTTCTCCCCTCCTCACGCACCAGGACCGAGCTCAAAGCCTCCGCCCCAACCCCGAGATACAAGAACAGGTCCTCCCCCTCCTTAGGTCCTTGGAGCAATGGAGCATGCGTTAATTGTATTTTGAGAGCCCGGAATGCCTCCTCGCACTCCTTGGTCCATTCGAACTTCTGACCTCCCCTCAGAGTTTTGAAGAAGGGGGAACATTTCTCCCCAACTCGGGAGAGGATCTGACTCAGCCCCGCCAGCTTCCCCGTCAGCCGTTGCACTTCCTTAGTATTCCGCGGAGACCCCAGCTCCATGATGGATTTGACCTTGTCCGGGTTCGGCTCGACCATTGCGGGAGTGAGGAGATGTCCCAGGAACTTCCCCCTACTGGCCCCGAAGACACACTTCAGGGGGTTGAGCCGCATTCTGTACTTGCGCAGGGTGGCGAAGGTTTCCTCCAGGTCCCGGAGGTGAGAGTCCACATCCCGACTCTTTATCATGATGTCATCTACGTACACCTCCAGGTTCCTCCCCTTTTGCTCCCGGAAGACCCTGTCCATCATTTTTTGATAGGTCGCCTCTGCGTTCTTTAGCCCGAAGGGCATCATCTTGTAACAATAGCATCCATCCCCAGTGATGAAAGAAACGTCCCTGACGTCCGGAGGGTGCATCCTGATCTGATGATAACCTGAAAATGCATTTAAAAAACTCATCACAGGAAAACAAACGGCTGAGTCAACCAGCGCGTCGATCCGAGGCAAAGGGTAACAATCCTTATGACATGATTTATTAAGTAAAGAAAAATCAATACACATGCGCCATCAGCCGTCTCCTTTCTTCACCATCACCACATTGGAGACCCAACCAGGATACTGGATCTCAGATATGAAGCCGGCCCTGAGAAGCTTTGCCACCTCTTCCCGGATAGGCTCAGCCAGCTTCTCCGCCATGGACCTTTTCTTCTGCTGGATAGGACGTGCTTCCGGGTCCAGGTTGAGGCGGTGGCAAGCCACATCCGCGTCAACCCCCGACATCTCCGCGGCGCTCCATGCGAAGACGTCCACATTCTTCTGGATGCACTCCAGCATCCTGCCCTGAGCCTCCAGGGTTAGCCCTCCGCTGACGCGGACCTTCTCCACCCTGCCTCCGAGGGTGAGAACTTCCAACTCCACCACCTCTTCCGCGGCCTCCAACCGAGACTGCTCCCCCCATTCTTCCACATCCCTCTCCTCTGGGACAAGGACCTCTACCTCCACCTCTTCCTCCACGGCCATGACCTCGGCCAACTCCTCCCGAACTTCTTCCGCCACCTCTAGCCCGGTGCAGCCTCCTATCTCCATCTCCTCTCTGTCAGCTTCTAACTCCGCCTCCTACATCCTTCGTTCCATCTCCTCGGCCCCCCTTGTCAAGAGATGGAGTTGACGACGGTGACGTAGCACTCCCTCGCTATCTTGGGGTCACCCCGAACTCGGACCTGAATCCCCTCCGCATTGAACTTCAAGCATTGGTGGAATGATGAGGGGATGTAGCGGAAGGAGCTGATGAGGGGCCTCCCGAAAATGGCGTTGTAGCTGCTGGGGGAATCCACAATGACGAACCTGCAGCTTCTGGACTGCCCCCCCTAGGGAGATATGGAGCCCTACTCCTCCTTCCACTTCCTTCCTCTCCCCTGAGAATCCAAACAAAGGCTCATCCGAGTCCAACACCCTCTTTGCCTCCACCTTTATCATGTCGAACGCATTCTTGAAAATGACGTTGACGGAGCTTCCATTGTCAATGAGGATCCGGGCGATGGTGAAGTTCTCGATGGCTGTCTGGATGACCAGCGCATCGCAAAATGGATCTTCGTGATCTGGCATATCCCCAATGGTGAAGGTTATCTTCTCTTCTGGGGGTGGGGTCTGGGATGTGGAGCCAACGCTCTGGCGGTACATGGTGTGGAGCCTCGCCTTCCGCGAGGCCTCTACCCCTACACCCCCCCCCCCCCCCCCCCCCCCGTGGATCACTCTGATCCCTCCTCGGGTCACCACATGTGCCCGGTCTTCACATCGGTCCTCCTCCACCCGAGGCAGGACCTCCTCTATCCGCACCTCCTGGCGTCCTTGCTGCTGCTGCTGCTCCCTGTTCCCTCTCATCTCGAGAAACTCTGGGCACGTAGCTGTGGCGTGCCCCTCTTCCTGGTGGAAGTCGCAATAGGGCAACTCCACCTTGACTTCTCTTCTCCTCCTTCGCATCACTCTCCTCCTCTCCCCGTGGGCTATGGCCATAGCCTGCTCTTGATCGGAGAGGGGAGGTCTGTGCGCTTGCCTCCAACCTGGGGGGTGGTACTGACCCTGGCCCCCCTGATGATGATCCCTTCCTTGATACCCTCTCCTTCTCCCCCTCTGTGGCCCACCTGGTCAGCTTTCGAGCGAACTCCGGGTTCGACGCCTCCCCGTCAACTTCCCTCGCCGCCCTCTCCATCAGCTCCTCATAGGAGAGGGGGGGGGGGGGGGGGGGGGGGGGGAACTCTCTTCAGCTCCATCCGGAAGAACCGCTGCTGCAGCCCTAGGGTGAAGGCCATCATCAGGCTATGATCTGACATCTCCTGGACCTGGGTGACCTCCTCTTGGAACCGGTCAACGTAGCTTCCCAGGGTCTCATTCAATCCCTGTTTGATGTGAAACCGGGACTCCAACTCCTTCTTCCTTTTCTTAGAAGTAGTGAACCTTAGCATGAAGCCCCAGCGCAGGTCATCGAAGGAGTAGATGGAGCTGGCCGGTAACTGGTGGAACCACTCTCTTGCCTTCTCCTTGAGGGTGATGGCGAAGAGTCGGCACTTGAAGCCGTCCGACATCTGCCTAATGGATACCACGTCCTCAAACCATTGGACGTGCTGGACCGGGTCTCCCTTCCCAGTATAGTAGGACATCTCGGGTTCCCTGAACCCATCTGGAACTGGGGCAGAAGAGACCAAGTCGCTGAAAGGACTGCCTCCTCCCACTGGGCAAGTTGGCCCATCTCGTAACCCCAGCTCGCCGACTCGGCCTCCTCCTGCCGAGCCGGGGAACAACACGCGGCCGGGGAGCTCGCTCCCCCGGCCCTCCTCTGCGACCTCCTTCCCAGCTTGCCTGTCGGGGGCGTCCTCGCCCAGAGAAGGGGCGGCGGCGATCTGGACAGCTGGAGTCGAGCACTCGGCCCGCGTGTCGAGTGCGAACTTGACAAGGTTCAGAACCTCGCTCCTGAGATCCTCGAACATCCCCACCGTGGCTAGAGGTGGGGGGGGGGGAATCCGACCTGTCAGATCCTTGTCCTCCTGTCATCGAGCTTGTTGGAGACTTTTCTGTGCTTATCACTCTCCACGCTCACCGCACCAAAATGTTGAAACCGAAATCTCGGTCTCTCGTGGAGTTCACCCTCGGGGAAGGGGTGATCGCGCACCTACTTCACTCCTGCAAGCAAAACAGCAAAAGAAACAAGGAAAACTGACCCAAGGGCTCGACAGGGAGGACCCACCACACACCCGGAATATTTTAGAGCGCTTTCCCTCCTTAGCCAAAGGCAGGGCTAAGATACCCTCAAAAAGCACTTGAAGACTGGAGCAAGTGGACAGGAGATGAGTGCCTTTTGGGGTACCTCTTGGGTCCTATTAATAGATTTTAGGATATGGACTGTCAATAACCAAACTGAACTGACATGAAGTTACCAAAGTACCCTGGGCTGGGTCTGCCAACAGCCAAACTCCGCTGTTCTAAAGGGTTATGGGCAGACCAGCGGGGACAAAACAGTAAAAGTACCTTCTGGACCTGGGCGAGCTGAGGAGCTCGGCAACCTCTGAAGGTCGTGCTTGCCTACTGCACGCCGAGCTCCATAGAGCGAGTGTGGGCTAGGCATGGTGTGAGCTGGCCACGATGCGAGCTGGCTATGGCGCACGTCATTCCATCAGCTTACTTTAGTCGAGCTCAGCTCGACGATTTCTAGGAGAGTTCGACGAGTCGTCGATCCTGTGATCTACGAATGCCGAGCTCAGGCTCGGCATGGCTCAACGATTTCTGGGAGAGTTTGACGAGTCGTCGATCCTGCGGTCGATGAATGCCGAGCTCGGGCTGTTGATCCACTACCGAGCTCGCCAAGCCTTTGAGCGATCGGTGCTGTCGAGTCTGCCTCCAGTGGGCCGTACTCGCCGGATATAGGGTTGTACACGAAGAGTATAATGTGCCAGAGTCTTTGAATTATAAACTTTTCCCGGTAAATTAGATAAGCACACAGAAGATTGGTTGTTATTGGGTTATGGCGGTGGACACGTTAATGACCATGCACATTCCTTGATTTTTCATGAGGGTTCTTAGGGTGCAGCCAGGATCCCAAAGTCGCGGCCTCACGACTATCCCCCACATAGATGATGCCTCAAGAGATATTCGTAACCATATCTCGTAAAGGTATATGCCTTTGGCAACCATTCAGAACTTGACGTTCATCATATCATGTTACGTAGAGCACAACATCATAGGAATGGGGAGAAAGTTTTCTCAACCTTCAAATTTATGCTCCCAACTACGCCACATCAACGGTTTCGTTTGTACCGTATTGAACCCAATTCATGGAATCTCCAATCACATGGGTTGGGTATCCACCGTTGGTAGCAAATCATGTGGGCTTAAGCCCCATTCCCCTCGATGACAATAAAACCTCCCTTCGGGACAATCCCTTGGTAAGATTATCAGCCAGATTCAATTCTAACTTGACATAGTTGAGTGATATCACATCTTTTCTTCTTTGCTTCACTGATTTGTACCTGATTCTCATGAACTTGTTCATTTTGGAATTAGTACTATTAGATGCAGTTAAATCAATAACAAATTTATTATCACAATGCAAAGCAATAGCAGGTATAGGTTTTTCAAGTAAATGAATTTCTGAAAGTAAATTTTTGATCCATTCAGCTTCGGCACAAGTTGTGTCTAAGGCTATAAGCTCTGATTCCATGGTACTCCTAGAAATGACTGTTTGTTTTGTAGAAGCCCATGAAATGGCGGCTCCTCCATGGAGGAACACGTATCCAGTCGTTGACTTAACGTCTAACGAATCAGTTATCCAATTGGCATCTGAAAATCCTTCTAGTACTTCGGGAAATCCCGGGTACACTAAACTATAATCTATAGTTCCAAGAAGGTATTTAAATATTCTATTTAATGCTATCCAATGGTCATCACTTGGATTACTAGTATATCTACTAAGTCGGCCTACGACATTGGAAATGTCGGGCCTAGTGCGGTTAGCTATGTAAAGGAGTGATCCTATCATTTGTGCATACTTATGTTGATCAACCGGTTCACCCATATTTTTACAAAGTTTTGTGCTAGCGTCATATGGAGTAGAGGCGGGAGCGGAATCGTATAAATTAAATTTATTTAACATTTTCTCAATCGAATGTGATAGAGATAAAGAAACACTAGAATCAGTTTTAACTACTTTCATTCCTAATATGATATTTGCTACTCCCAAATCTTTCATATCAAACTTGGAAGAGAGATTATATTTAGTTTCATTAATTAATTCAATTGTATTTCCAAAAATTAAGATATCATCTACATAAAGGCATAATAAGACACTTCCATTTCCGTCTTGTTTGACATAGATGCATTTGTCAAATTCATTAGATTTGAAACCAAGAAGTGAGACTACGAAGTCGAGTTTTTGATACCATTGCTTAGGATCTTGTTTCAATCCATAAAGAGATTTAATTAATTTGCAGACTTTAGATTCCTGACCTTTGACTACAAAACTTTCGGGTTGAGACATGTAGACTTCTTCTTCTAAGTCTCCATGTAAGAAGGTGGTCATGACGTCCATTTGATGGATAAGCAACTTAAAGATCGATGCTAAGGTGACTAGAATACGAAGAGAGGTTATCCTAGCTACTGGAGCATATGTATCTAAAAAGTCTATTCCTTATTTTTGAGCATATCCTTTAGCTACAAGGCGGGCCTTATATTTGTCTATGGAGCCATCCAGTTTTAATTTCTTCTTAAAAATCCATTTACAACCTATGGCTTTAGCACCAGGAGGTAAATCGGTTAGAATCCATGTTTTATTTTCAAGTATAGAATTAATTTCTATATTTATAGCTTCTTTCCAAAAAGGATAATCAGATGAGGTCATAGCTTCCTCAAATGTATTGGGATCTCCTTCAACTAGATAGGTGAAATAGTCCTCCCCAAAGGTTCTTTCAGTTCTAACTCTCTTACTTCTTTTAGGTTCATCAATTCCTAATGGTTCTAAAGAAGAAGTTGAAGGTTGGTTTGAGCTAGAAGAAGGTTGAGATGAGTTGTTAAATTTAAAAAGGATATTATCCTCAAAGTAGACTGCATCTCTAGATTCTATAATAGTGTTATTAGATATTTCATTAATTTGTGAATTAGTAATTAAAAATCTATTAACACTACTATCTGACGCATAACCTATGAAAATGGAGTCCAAGGTTTTAGGTCTTATTTTCTTCCTCTTTGGTTCAGGGATTGCTACATTAGCTAAACACCCCCACACTCTAAGAATTTGGAGGTTAGACTTTCTTACTTTAAATAGTTCAAACTGTGTTTTATCACAATGTTTTGAAGGAATCCTATTAAGGACAAACGAGGAGGTGAGCAACGCTTCTCCCCAAAGATTCTCTAGGGCACCGGACTCGGCTAACATGACATTGACCATATTCATCAAGGTCCGATTTTTACGTTCAGCCACCCCATTAGATTGAGGCGAATATGGAGCAGTCACTTGATGAATTATCCCATGTTCTTGGCAATATTGGGTTAGTTCATTCGAAGTGTATTCTCCACCTCGGTCAGATTTAAAGATTTTGATGGAGGTTCCTAATTGATTTTCTACCTCAGCCTTGAAAATCTTAAAATACGGGAAAACTTCATCTTTAGTGTTTAATAAGTATATGTAACAAAATTTGGTGAAATCATCTATGAATGTTACAAAATATTTATTTCCACCTCTGGTAGTTTGGCGGTTTGAATCGCATACATCTGAATGTATTAATTCTAAAGATTTTGAAGTTCTATCCACTGATTTAAAAAGTTTCCTAAAAAATTTGGCTTGCACGCAAATTTCACATTTGGCACTTGATCCAATATTAGTTTTAGGAATTAAATTCAAGGACATCATTCTTTTCATACAATCAGAATTTACATGTCCTAATCTAGCATGACAAAAATCAGGAGAAGAACTTTGTACTAAAGAAGAAGATATTTGATTAACTTCTAAATCAGCAACATTCAATTTAAATAATCCATCACAAACAGAACCTTTATGTAACGCCCCGAAACTCAAAAGAGCGACGGGAGGTGTTCTGTACCAAATTTGGAATTTGGTAGGGGTACACGGCCTGGGACACGGGCGTGTCCCCGGGCGTGTCGGGGTCGTTCAACGATCTGGCCAGCGATTTCCGTTCGACGATTTCGCCAGCGATCTGCGTTCGACGATCTGGCAGCATTCGACAATTTGGGCAGCGATCTGCGTTCGACGATGTGGCAGCGTTCGATGATTTCGCCAGCGATCTTCGTTCCACGATCTGGCAACATTCGACGATTTTGCCAACGATCTGCTTTCGACGATCTGACATCGTTCGACGATTTCGCCAGCGATCTGCGTTCGACGATCTGGCAGCGTTCGGCGATTTGGTAGACGATCTTGGATCGACGATCTGGCAGCGGTCGATGATCTTGGTTCGACGATCGTCGAGCTGCCAATACAACTGGTTGATACGGGCGTGTCGGTACCTGTGTCCTTGACGAGTTGTGGCGCGTTTGGCGCAGAGTGTTCGTCACTGAGTGGCGACACAGGGTTTTTAGCAGGATCTCGACTTTATGTACCGACATAGTAAGCTTATCGCGGATGTGTCCTGCTCCGGTTTGAGAACCATGCGGTGTTTGGCTCTATTTGTCCAGGTCAGACTCGGATCACAGCTGTGCATTCCTTTATGTGGGATCCGACGTCTGGTGGTTATTCCGATTGGGATATACTCGAGAGTAGGGTTTCAAAACCCTTAACTTTTGTCGCTGGTTCTCTGTCTAAGTTCTAGAGAGAAGGGAGAGCAACGAGAAAGAGGAAGGCTAGATCCGGCCATTGGAGGAGTTTCAGAGCTCCAAATCGCGAGCCAACTTCGGATCTATGAAGGCAAGGAGATTGCGGTGCTTTTCATCCGCATAGATTTCCATGGAGCCAAGGAAGAACGCTAGGGTAACGATTCTCTACTTGAGCATCTAAAGCTCTCCTTCTTTTGTATTGGAGCCCGCTCTCGCGAGTTTGAAGTGAGTTGGAGGCGTTCCTTCGGGTAGATATGTGAAGTCCCCGTTGTGTAGAGTCCGTAATCGAGAACAGATATAGGCATGATGTGTGAAGCCTATCCGAACATGTTGGTATGGATCGGTGATGTTGCATTGCATAAATGCCGGAGAAGAATCTGTGCGAATGTTTGTTTTTCGGGTTTTCTACGTGGTAGATTGCAACAGGGAGCCTTAGGGATTAACTCCAAGGTGCACCCGGAAAACTGGGCGGACGCGTGGTTCTGCCGTCTTGGTGGCCTGGGAGCCAACTTGTACATAAATGTGTTATGTAATATTGTGTGTTCGATTCACGGGCTTCGGGGAAGCTTAACCCGCGCCGATAACTTTAAATGGCATGGCAAGTGAGCAACAGGTTGATTGGAACCGTTCCTGCTCTATACGGTTCGGTGTTAGAGACCTACCGATGGCATAGAGGTCGGGTCTTAGGCTGTTGATGATTTCAAGTGTCATGATTTCTGCCTGAAAGACTCAAATGCTCACGAGATGTGTTGTCCAAGTGGCGGTGGTGCGACCGCGGTATTGACCGGGTTCACCGAGAATGTGCCCTGAGTGCACGGGGTGTGTGGTCGTGCATGCCTACGCCTGTGATGTTGTGACATTACTCTACTGCTTGATTATACTAATAAAGTGCAGGGAAGGAGTATCACCGCCCCGAGTTGGGGGTGGTATCGTTATAATTTGGTCAGCATTGCTGACTGTTGCTTTTGTTTGCCACCGTACGGTGGATTGTGCTTGCAGGTGCTGCTGGACCAAGCGGTCAATAGCGGGCTAAAGCCCAAGTTGCTGTGTCGGCCCTCGAAGGCCTAAATTTTGGATGTTTTCTTTTATTCACGTATGGCCATCCTGCGTGACGATGTTGGAAAACATGTAATTTTGAGAAAACAATTGTAAGGCCATAAGGCCAGTACTTGTGTATGTACTTCATTACTTTTTGGCTTTGTAGTGGACATTCATGCTAGTTGCTGAGTTCTTTTATTTGCAACTCTTTAAAACTGCTTCCGCTAGAATGCTCTGTGTAGGATGTTATGTTTGGTTGGATGGTTTCCATTGAGTAACCTTCTAGTCTGTCTGTGGTATATGACGTCGAGTCCCGGCCGGACCTACTGATATATGCTATGTGACAGATAGGGGGTGTTACAATTTGGTATCAGACTACTGGTTTCGGTCAGGCTTAAATGAATTCGTGGGCAAATTCTTTTTAAGGGGTGGTGAGCACATGTGTGTGCATCATCATTATAACAACAAAAGAACCCATGAATGTCCACTTATGAATGAAAATACACATGTTTGGGGAACATGCGTATTCCTATAATTGTTGTTTGCAATTTTGTTTGGTCGCTTAACAGTGTTTTGTACCACTATAGGTGACTAGAAGCGGTGTTGGGCCGTCGGAATGTCGAGTTTCTGAGGCTAGTAGTGCACCAAATAATGCTCCTGCAACACCTCCTTCTGCGGAGACCATACGATTGGTGGCAGAAGCAGTGTTTGCCATGATCAATGCGCAGCCTGCAAGGCAAATGCAGCAGCCCGCTCCTGCGATGGAGCAGGTACCACTCCAAGCGGCTGAGCAGAGAAGGGTGGAGCAGGTAGTGGAGGAACCGTTGGTGCCAAGGAGGGCAACAGAGAGACAGCTCAAACATGTTATGAGCTTCAATCCTCCTGTATTCTCGGGGTTGGGAACCTCATCCCAAGCTGAAGACTGGCTCTCCAGGGTGAAGAGAATCCTGACAGCGACGGAGACGAAAGAGTGGCAGATGACCACTATTGCTGCGTTCCTTCTGCACGGTGAAGCTAGATTGTGGTGGGAAGGCTTGAATCTACACCACTTGAGGGGTAGGCAACTTACAGAGGTCTCGATAGAAGAGTTTTCAAGATTGTTCCTGTCAAGGTACCTCCCTTCGGCGCACAGGATAGCTTTGGAGAATGAGTTCCTGAAATTGGTACAAGGGGGGAGTAGCGTGGATGAGTATCTCCACGAGTTTACTTGGTTGGTTCGTTATGCTTGCTCTATCTTCGCGGATGAGGAGCGTAAGACGAACCAATTTTACGAAGGTCTGAGAGATGACTTGAGGCTACTGCTCTCGGGGCCTATGACGCAGGGTTTCTTGACCCTGGTCAACACGACCCGCTCTTTGGAAAAGGATATGAAGAATGTGCAAGCAAATAAGAGCTCGGGTGATAAGAGGTCGGAGTTCAAAGTGCCGAACTCCTCAAAGTCTGTGTTCCGGAAGTCGAACAAGAAAGCTCGGACGTCGGGTCCAGCCCCCTCTTCTGGTGCTTCTGGGGCGACTACAGGTCGGACCCCTGGCGCATGTTACAACTGTGGGAAGTCAGGGCATTATGCCCATGAGTGCCAGGGTGGACAGCCAAAGTCTGAGTTGAGGCATGGAGCAACTTATGAAGAGAAGGGCAAGGCGGGGGAGTCGACCGTGTCCCATTACGCTCCGGCTCAACTGAGGGTGTATAATCTTGGCCAACAGGAGACCATTAAACAGGCGGAAGTGGTGACAGGTACAGTTTAATTTATAACAAGTTAATCTTTTAAATACTTGTTATGTGCATGTTACCTTACCACTGCTTATTTAGGTTTTGTTTTGATTTGTGAGAATCCGGCAAGAGCACTCTTTGATACGGGAGCTTCACACTCTTTCTTGTTCGAAAGATTCATATCACGCATCGGAGTACCTTCTTCGATGGCGAAAGACAAGTTGGATGTGTTGTTACCGAATGGGTGTTCAATGCGCGCGGATAAAATCTGTGGCATTAAGGTTCGCATTGGGAGCTAAGAGTTCGAGCTACAAGCGTCGTTACTACCGCTGGTGGAGTTCGACGTCATATTTGGCATGGACTGGCTCTCGGAGCAACAAGCCTATATTGATTGCGGTAGCAAGGAAGTCAAGTTGGGAACAAGTCGTGAGACGACTTTTATGGGCTTGAAAGGGGCGAGCAGGACTTTGATGTCTGCTCTTCAGGTGGTGAAGGCTGTTCGTGCTGGAGCAGAGCTGTTCTTTACACTAGTGGAGGTTGCGAAGCCTAAGCCTACATTGGATAGTATTTCAGTGGTATCGGAGTACCCTGATGTGTTCCTTGGCGATCTTCCTGGAGCCCCGCCTCAAAGGGAGATAGATTTCACGATAGAGCTAGTGCCAGGTGCGAAACTAGTGTCACGCTCTCCTTATCGGCTAGCCCCTAAGGAGATGGCGGAGCTGAAGGTGCAAGTTTAGAAATTGTTGGAGCAAGGGTATGTGCGTCCAAGTTCTTCACCTTGGAGCGCACCGGTCCTCTTTGTTAAGAACAAGGATGGAAGCTTGAGGCTATGTATCGACTATCGGGAGCTCAACAAGTTAACAGAAAAGAACAAGTACCTGATCCCAAGGATTGATGATCTTTTTGATCAGTTAGTCGGGTCATCGGTGTACTCTAAATTGGATCTCAAGTCTGGTTACTATCAGCTGAGAATAAGGGAGAGTGATATTCCTAAAACAACGTTCAGTACGAGATACGGGCATTACGAGTTTACGGTCATGCCGTTTGAGCTGACTAATGTGCCGTCAGTGTTCATGGATCTGATGAACAGGACATTCAGGGAGTACTTGGACCATTTTGTGATCGTCTTCATCGACAATATTTTGGTGTACTCGCAGTGTGAGGAAGATCACTTCAAGCATCTTCATTTGGTTTTAGAGACGCTGAGGAGGAATCAATTGTACTCCAAGTTCTCAAAGTGCGAGTTTTGGTTGTCTTCATTGGCATTCCTCGATCATATAGTGAGTGGGGAGGGTATTGCTGTGGATCCGGCGAAGATTGTTGTAATACGAGAGTGACATGTGCTTTCTACGGTAGTGGAATTCCGGACCTTTCTGGGGCTTGCCGGCTATTATAGGCGCTTCGTGGAGAACTTCTCGCGGATAGTGTTACCTCTCACTACTTTGACGAGGAAAGAGTAAAAGTTTATTTGGACCCCAGAGTGCGCGCGAGCTTTTGAGGAGCTGAAATGTCGGTTGACCACGACGTCGGTTCTTAGTTTGCCGAGCGGGACCGAAGGCTTCGAGATATATAGTGATGCTTCGGGCAGCGGTTTGGGTTGCGTGCTGCTACAACATGGAAGTGTGATAGCTTATGGCTCGAGACAGCTTAAAGTGCAAGAGAGGAATTATCCGGTCCATGACTTGGAGTTAGCGGCTGTGATTTTTACCTTGAAGCTGTGGAGACATTATTTGTATGGAGTGAAGGTCAATATTTATACCGACCATAAGAGCCTGAAATATTTGTTGGATCAGAAAGATCTGAACATGCAGCAGCGTAGATGGATGGAGTTCCTGGGGGACTATACATTCAAGATCCATTACGTGCCGGGGAAAGGCAATGCGGTTGCGGACGCATTGAGTCGTCGGCCCCAGCTCAAGCTAATTGGCTGTCGGTCCATGACAAGCATTTGGTTCGGGAGTTGGAGGCATTAGAGATCTCTTGCGTAGACAAGCAGTCAAGTGCTGAAGCATTATTGAACTGGACTGAAGTTCAGTATGACCTGGCTGATTGTATTCGGCAGGCTTTGGATTTGGATGGTCACATGAAGCAACTCATGATAGAGGCTCTGGATGGGTCAAATTCCCAATATGAAGTTATGGATGGATTGCTTTGGAAAGACAGTCGTCTGTGCGTCCCAAGCGTGGGCAGTTTGCGGGTGGATTTGTTGTACGAGGCGCATCATACCAAGTACTCGATTCACCCGGGGAGCACGAAGATGTACCGCGATGTCAAGAAACTGTTTTGGTGGCCGGGACTGAAAAAGGATGTGGCACTGTACGTGGCAAAGTGCCAACTTGCGCATTGGTGAATGTGGAATGCCAAAAGACGGGAGGATTTCTGAAGTCCTTGCTTATTCCTGAGTGGAAATTTGACGACATCTCTATGGACTTTGTGCACGAGTTGCCAAGGTCGCAAAAGGGGAACGACGCCATCTGGGTGGTCGTAGATCGGCTAACGAAGGTGTCGTATTTCATTCCGCATAGTAAGGATGATCCCGTGGAGAAATTGACGAAGTTATATGTGGATAACATTGTGCGGCTTCACGGTGTGCTCCGCAGCATCGTGAGTGACCGAGATGGACGGTTCACATATAATGATTGGAGGTTGTTGCAGCAAATGTTGGGAACGAAGCTGAGTTTTAGCACAGCCTTCCATCCGCAGACGGATGTGCAGACCGAGAGGGTCAATAGGACTATGGAAGACATGTTCCGCATGGGTGTCTTGGACTTTGGAAAGAAATGGGAAGACCATCTTTTCTTGGTGGAATTTGCCTACAACAATAGCTACCAGGCGAGTATTCAAATAACGCCCTTCGAGGTCCTATATGGTAGAAGATGTCGCACGCCGTTGTCCTGGTTGGAAATGGGTGAGTCAAAGTTGTATAAGCGTCAAGAGGTGGAAGATGCTACTTCGTTGGTGTAAACCATTCAGGAGAGGTTGCTAATCGCTCAGGACCGTCAGGCGAAGTACTATAATGTCAAGCACAGGAACATGGAGTTCGCTGTGGGCGACTGGGTGTACTTAAAGATCAAGCCGTTCAAGGGTGTCTCGCGGGTGCGGCGCTTGAAAAAGCTAAGCCCGAGGTACCTTGGACCGTTTGAGGTTCTAGAGCAGATTGGCGAAGCGGCTTATCGGTTGAAGCTATCGGTGGACTTAGTGGTTTACACGATGTATTCTACATATCAGTGCTATGGAAGGTGGTGCTAGAGCCTTTGCAACTGATCACGGTCGATCAAGTGCGGGTGGATAGTGGGTTGACGATGAAGGTCAAGCCCGTACGGATTGAGGACTCGGAAGTCAAGCGGCTACGTAATAAAGAGATCAGGATGGTCAAGGTACGTTGGGACAATTGCGGTCGCGAAGAGCTCTCTTGGGAACAAGAGCAGACTATGCTTGACGAGTACCCGGAGTTGTTCCGCTCAGGTACAATTTTAGTTTTGTGCTTATCTTTCCTTTATGAAATTTCGTGGACGAAATTCTTTTAAGAGGGAGAGAGCTGTAACGCCCCGAAAATCAAAAGAGCGACGGGAGGTGTTCTGTACCAAATTTGGAATTTGGCAGGGGTACAGGGCCTGGGACACGGTCGTGTCCCCGGGCGTGTCAGGGTCGTTCAATGATCTGGCCAATGATCTCCGTTCGACGATTTCGCCAATGATCTGTGTTCGACGATTTGGCAGCGTTTGACGATTTGGCCAGCGATCTGCGTTCGACGATCTGGCAGCGTTCGACGATTTCGCCAGCGATCTGCGTTCGACGATCTGGCAGCGTTCGATGATTTCCCCAGCGATCTGCGTTCGACGATCTGACAGCGTTCGACGATTTGGTCGACGATCTTGGATCGACGATCTGGCAGCGGTCGACGATCTTGGTTCGACGATCGTCGAGCTGCCAATACATCTGGTTGACACGGGCGTGTCGGTACCCGTGTCCTTGACGGGTTGTGGCGCGTTTGGCGCAGAGTGTTCATCACTGAGTAGCGACACAGTAAGCTTATCACGGACGTATCCTACTCCGGTTTGAGAACCATGCGGTGTTCGGCTCTATTTGTCCAGGTCAGACTCGGATCACAGCCGTGCATTCCTTTATGTGGGATCCGACGGCTGGTGGTTATTCCGATTGGGATATACCCGAGAGTAGGGTTTCAAAACCTTTAACTTCTATCGCTGGTTCTCTGTCTAAGTTCTAAAGAGAAGGGAGATCAACGAGAAAGAGGAAGGCTAGATCCGGCCATCGGAGGAGTTTCAGAGCTCCAAATCGCGAGCTAACTTTGGATCTACGAAGGCAAGGAGATTGCGGTGTTTTTCATCCGCATAGATTTCCATGGCGCCAAGGAAGAACACTATGGTAACAATTCTCTACTTTAGCATATGAAGCTCTCCTTCTTTTGCATAAGAAGCCCGCTCTCGCGAGTTTGCGGTGAGTTGGAGGCGTTCCTTCGGGTAGATATGTGAAGTCCCCGTTGTGTAGAGTCCGTAATCGAGAACGGACATAGGCATGATGTGTGAAGCCTATCCGGACATGTTGGTCTGGATCGGTGATGTTACATTGCATAAATGTCGGAGAAGACTCCGTGCGAATGTTTGTTTTTCGGGTTTTCTACATGGTAGATTGCAACAGGGAGCCTTGGGGATTAACTCGAAGGTGCACCCGGTAAACTGGGCAGACGTGTGGTTCTGCCGTCTTGGTGGCCTGGGAGCCAACTTGTACATAACTGGGTTATGTAATATTGTGCGTTCCATTCACGGGCTTCGGGGAAGCTTAACCCGCACCGATAACTTTAAATGTCATGGCAAGTGAGCAGCTGGTTCAGTGGAACCATTCCTGCTCTATGCGGTTCGGTGTTAGAGGCCTACCGATGGCATAGAGGTCGGGTCTTAGGCTGTCGATGATTTCAAGTGTCATGATTTCTGCCTGAAAGACTCAAATGCTTACGAGATGTGTTGTCCAAGTGGCGGTGGTGCGACCGCGGTATTGACCGGGTTCACCGAGAATGTGCCCTGAGTGCACGGGATGTGTGACCGTGCGTGCCTATGTCTGTGATGTTGTGAAATTACTCTACTGCTTGATTATACTAATAAAGTGCAGGGAAGGAGTATCTCCGCCCCGAGTTGGGGGCGGAATCGTTATAATTTGGTTAGCATTGCTGACAGTTGCTTTTGTTTGTCACCGTGAGGTGAATTGTGCTTGCAGGTGCTGCTGGACCAAGCGGTCAATAGCGGGCTAAAGCCCAAGTTACTGTGCCGGCCCTCGAAGGCCTAAATTTTGGATGTTTTCTTTTATTCACGTATGGCCGGCCTGCGTGCCGATGTTGGAAAACATGTAATTTTGAGAAAACAATTATAAGGTCATAAGGCCAGTACTTGTGCATGTACTTCATTCTTTTTTGTCTTTGTAGTGGACATTCATGCTAGTTGCTGAGTTCTTTTATTTGCAACTCTTTAAAACTGCTTCCGCTAGAATGTTCTGTGTAGGACGTTATGTTTGGTTGGATGGTTTCCATTGAGTAACCTTCCGGTCTGTGTGTGGTATATGACGTCGGGCCCCGGCCGAACCTACTGCTATATGCTATGTGACAGATATGGGGTGTTACACTTTACCAATAAAAAGATCATTCAAAGTTATTACAACTTTATTAGATTCTAAAACTATCTTGTAGCCTTTCTTCACTAATAAAGAGTCACTAACAAGATTCTTCCTAACTCTCGGCACAAAGAGCACATCATGTAAGACTAGTGTCTTCCCGGATGTCAACCTAAGATCTACTCGCCCGCGTCCAAGAATTTGAGCCGAAGAGGCATCTCCTAATATCACGCTTCCTCCACTAATGTCCTGGAAGGTGGCAAAGCAAGAACGATCAAAACAAGTATGAACATTTGCTCCGGAATCAGACCACCAATCTGATGAGCAAGTGAGATGAAGACTAGGAGAATAATCTAACTTGAAGATAGGTTGGTTCGGAGCTTGAATCATATTTGCTTGTGGCTTGGAGCCATGAGATTTGCCGACCACCGGTTCAGTTTTCTTGTAGAAGCAATTGGTTGACAGGTGGTTGGTGCGGCCGCAAATGAAGCACCATTTCCCTTTACCTAGGTTTTGGTTTGAGGAACTAGGCTTGGATTGATTGGGTTTTTGATGACGGGAACCTTGACGGAAAGGTTTCTTATGGTTCTTTCCTTTGGCTTTAAAGTGATGGCGGGAAGAAGGATTGCCTTGCGATTCGGTGAGATTTACTTTAGAAGCAAGGTCTTTGGGAGTTTTAGAGTTTTTACTCTTATGTTCTTCCTCTATGTGGATTGCATTTTTGATTTGAACATAAGTAAGGTTGGATTGGTCATGCCTTAGTCTAGTGCTAAAGCCGGACCAGGAGTCGGGAAGAGCATCAATAAGACATGCCACTAAATAATTTTCAGAAAGGATTGAGCCATCGGCTCGGATCTTGGACAACATCTCATCTAGTTGATGGAGTTGGGGATTGATTGGCTTGGAAGCATCGATCTTGAATTTGTGGAGGTTGGAAACATTGTAGCGTTCTATACCCGCATTGTCAAGGTTATAGCGTGCTTCAAGTGCATACCACAAATCCTTAGCCGTACGATATTGAAGGAAGACATCGTAAAGGATGTCGGACAAGGCACTTAGGATTCTTTAGGGCAGTGATCAACACCGAAGAAGCACAGAGCACCCCGAACCACCACTTGATGAAGCAAATATAAAAGGAAGAAGAAAACCAAATCAGCATGTTTTTTTCCGCAACAACTAGAATGAAAAAAATATATCGTCTCTAAAACGATTCCTGAAAAAGCGTTTTTTCAAATCCTGGTAAATAGTAAGAAAATTAATTCGTCATAAATTTTGACGGTTATGAATGCACACGTTGGAAACGTCAGCGTAATTAAAGCCCGACGAAAAAGCGGCCGACGAAACCGCTGGCGAAAGCGGTCGACGAAAAAAGGCGGTCGACGATCGACGAAGAGCGGTCGACGAAAAGCGGTCGACGATCGACGAAAAGCGGTCGACGAAACCACTGGCGAAAGCGGTCGACGAAACCTCTGGCGAAAGCGGTCAACGAAAAGCGGTTGACAATCGACGAAAAGCAGTTGACATTGGGTTCGTTCGGAGACTCGTCATAACTCCTAGCATCGCAGATGAAGAATCTAACATAGCATTCTCACAACACAAAATCCCTATGCATATCATAATAATCTTGTAAGGTATTGCTTAAAGCCATAAGACATGTGTTTAAAGCCCCTCCGACGTGCATATAGAGCCCCTCCGGCTAATCACAACACCATATACATAACAATTCACCATCCTCAAAATTTGGAAGTCACCTACAATGTAGGCACTATCACGTTAAGACATCTTAATTGCCGCATCTAACTCTCAAACTAGGCACGTGAGGGATGACAAGTTGACAACACTCACCCTACGTCTTAAGTTCCGTTCACGTTATGACGGTAAAAAAACTGTTTTATAACGCAACCAAGTTAGCCTCAACCTCACCTTTGATCTTTTCTCTTAGAGCGTCTCCAATGGTTCTTCATTTTCTCCATTTCTCTATTTTTGGAGAACAAATTTCCTCCAACAGTCTCTATTTGGGGCTCCAAACATGGAGATGGTCCCTCTCCTCCTCTAATTTTAGAGGAGAGAGAGAAAATGGAATGTCTCCATTTCTTTTTTTAATATTTTAATATTTTTTAAAACTTTTCTATTAATATATTACCTACATAATTACTAATATACTTATCAAATGATAACATATAATATATTAATAAAATTATTTTTTAAGCCTACAAAATGATACAAATATGGCAATATTGATACCTTTTAATTTTTATTTTTCATATTATTATTATTGAATATCAACGTTGAAAACATTAAAAAATAGCACGTTCTTCAAATAAGAAGAATATGGTTGGAATTGAACAACCAAGTTCTCCATATTTGAAGAACCTACTACAATGTGATCTTTAATATAAGGACGGAACTACACATATATAAATCATACCTAAAAATCAAAAAAAATGGGCCACATACATAATAAAATATATTATTTGACATTTTTCACATCACCTAAAACACACAAAAAGTAGGGATTGAATTATTGTATTGTGTGTGGGGCCCAATTTTTGTAATATTTAGATGAAATTTAGATGATTTAATTAAATATTTGGAAACTCTGTCTTTTTCCCTTTAATAATAAAGCCGGCAAGGCAGGCCATTTGTTTACCGCTCATCCAAAGTAGAGGTCAGATGCCAACGGTTGTGGTTTTTTTAATGCTAATATAATAATATCAAATAATAAGGCTCAAATTATAATAATATCATTGTTATTACCAACCACATTTAATATATATATATATATATATATATATATATATATATATATATATATATATATATATATATATATATATATATATATATATATATATATATATATATATATATATATATATATATAATATATATATATATATATATATATATATACACGAGCATCTTCGCACGGGCTACGCCCGTGCTCAATGCTCTCGGGCGGCCTTCGGCCGCATCAGGCGGGCTTCGCCCGCTTGCACACAGTATTTGTCTGCTTGCACCCAGGCTTCAATTGCGCCAGATCCTTTTGGCGGCCTCTGCCAGCAAAGAGTTTTCACGCGTTTCAACACAATTGAAAGTCTTGGTGCCACAACTGGAAATCGATGCAACACGGCGCATCCCGCCTGCACACGGTGTTCGCCTGCTTGCACCCAGGCTTTGACTGCGCTTGATCCTATGGGCGGCCTCTGGCCGCAAAGAATTGCCACGTGCTTCAACACAATTGAAAGTCTCGGTGCCACAAATGCCAATTGTTGCAACTCGGCGCAACTCGCCTGCACACGGTATTCGTTTGCTTGCACCCAGGCTTTGACTGCGCCTGATCCTCCGGGCGGCCTCCGCCCGCAAAGAATCGCCACGCGCTTCAACACAATTCAAAGTCTCGGTCGCACAAACGTCAGTCGCTGCAACTCAGCGCGTATATATGTATGACTTTTTAGAGTGGGGTGTGGCCTCCTTCGGTGAGCTTAGCCTGGCCCCGTCGGGCTGCCGTTGAGTGTGTAATTTAATTTTTCATATTTAAATATTTCTCAATCTATAATGTAATAAGGTGTAATCAATATCAGAAGTTGTAAATGGTTAATTGAAATGGACACATAAAATATATGTTCATTATTTTAAAAACACATTCAATGATGAGCATATAAAGCAGCATATCCATCATAATTAATCAAGTAGCGATGGCGAGAGATATATACAATGAAATGTTATTACAGCATGTATTCTGATGTTCAATAAGCACAGAAGATACTGGTAGGAGCATGTTGGAATAATGGAGAAACGTTAATAATCAGCACAAACATAAGAACATGAGGGAAAAAATAAAATTTCCACATACAAACTAATAACAGTCGGGTATTGCAACTTTACAGAACACTCAAATTGTGAAGGATGCACACTTGATGGCCTATGGTTGAAGATCACAGAGAGTTGACAATTCTTTAACCATAGTAAATGGTACGTGCATATGTAGTTGGAAGCTCTCAGCAGTAACAACAGTGGTTGATGGCATATCTTATTCAGTG
The DNA here is from genome assembly GCA_039583875.1 of Platanthera guangdongensis. NCBI lineage: Eukaryota > Viridiplantae > Streptophyta > Magnoliopsida > Asparagales > Orchidaceae > Platanthera > Platanthera guangdongensis. The sequence continues at coordinate 35,830,939 of CM077158.1, read as the reverse complement.
GCCTTCGGAGATTCTGCATTGGTGGAACATGTACAGTGATATCAGGTAGTAGCAAACATTGATCGAGTTATGGTAGTAATGTTCGTCATGTAATGCATATTATTTGTTGAAGTTGGTGACCGGGCGGTCTGGCGGTCTGTCTTGGCGGGTTGAAGACCGCGCGGTCTGGCGGTTTGTCTCAGCCGGCTTGGAGACCGGGCGGTCTAGCGGTCTCCCTTGCCATCTCTCTTTCTCTCTGGAGGTAGCCGTGCGGTTAGCCCGTCTGTCTAACCGCGCGGCTTGTGCGGTTTGTTTTGTACAGTCCGCTTAGTCCTGTAAATTTTTAGTCCCACATCTCTTATTTGTATTCTCTCTTCTCTCCTCCATTCTATATAAGGGAGGGCATACCTTTGTAATAGACATCTTTTTTGGATAATAAAGTTTCAATTATTCAAAATTCTATCTGTTTGTTTCTACATGTTCGCTACTTCTAACATGGTATCAGAGGACACGGTCGTTTCCTCCTGATTGTGTGCGCTCTCTGACTCTCGCGGCTTGTTTTCCGCTTTCCCGCGACCTGTCTCGCGGCTTGCCTTCTCTTTTGTCCGCTGCCCTGTTCGCGCGGCTTGTTTCTGTCTGCTGCCCTGATCGCGCGAATTGCTTCTCCTTGGTTCCTTCTCCTGCTGCTATTCGTCGGCGCGACCTGTTTCTGTTCGCCTGGCCTGCGACTTGTTATAGTCGCTGCTCATTGCCTCCTCTTCTGTTCGCTCGGCCTTTTCAGTCCGTGCGACCTCTTCCCCGCTGTACTTTTGACTACTTTCTAGCCGCTTGTGTTCGCGCGGCTTCTTCCTTTTCTCTCCGCTGCGGTTTCTTGCTGCTCCTCTTAGTCGCTGCGGTTTCTTGCTGCTCCCTTTAACCCGCTGCGGTTTCACGCGGGTTGCTCTCTGTTCCTCCCCCCGCGGCTTTCTCTCTGTTCGCGCGGATTCTTCCTTGCTTGAGCGGCCTCTCTGCCTTTCTTCCTTTAGCCGCTCCTGCTTGTTAGTCGCCGCGACCTCCTGGTTCTCTCGCGCGGCTTGTGCTCTGCACCTTGGTCGTGGCCCTTCTTGCCGCTGGTGTGCTGTCACCGAGACCGCTGCCGTTTCTTATTCCTCTCTTCATGGCTTTCATATCCTCCTCCAAGCCATTCGCCTCGGTTGTCACGTCTTCTGGTCGTGCCCACGTTGTTACTCAGGGAAAATGGCTGATCGACACTGGTGCTACAAATCATATGACCGGCCATCTCCCGTGTTTCTCTCTCCTAGAAAAACATGATCGCTTGCCCCCGGTTATTCTCGCTGACGGCTCTTCATCATCAGTCCATGGAACGGGGATAGTTCATGTCACTCCGTCTCTTCACTTGGCGGATACTTTATACGTGCCCCAGTTCCCGTGCAACTTATTATCTGTTACCTCTCTTTGCAAGCAATTACAGTGTTCCGTCACATTTACTTCTACTTCTTGCTCTTTTCAGGATCCGGACTCCCAACGGACGATTGCTACTGGGACTGAGAGTGGCGGCCTATACTTCCTCGACAACATTTCTGCTTTTTCCACCTTCTCCTCCACCTCCACAGATATTCTCCAATGGCATCTCCGCCTTGGTCATGCTCCTCCTCGTCTTCTTCGTCAACTTCTTCCCCACCTTCCACCACAAAGTCCTCCGCTAAACTGTGAGGCCTGTCAGCTTGGCAAGCATCACCGCTCCTCCTTCCCTCCCAAGCACGTTCGTAGCTCTACCCGTCCGTTTGATCTTATCCACTCCGATATTTGGGGTCCTTCTCCTACTCTTACCATTGGTCGGGGTAGTTCATATTTTGTCACGTTCATTGATAATTTCTCTCGTTGTACGTGGGTGTATCTATTAAAAGATCGCTCCGAATTATTCTCTGTATGGACGTCCTTCTATCTCATGATCACAACTCAGTTTGGTGTTTCTATCAAAGTTTTTCGATCTGATAATGCCAAAGAATATCTCAGTCATGACTTCTCTACATTCTGCATGCAAAATGAGATTCTTCATCAAACTAGTTGTGTCTATACTTCACAACAAAATGGTGTGGCCGAACGCAAAAACCGTCACCTCCTCGATGTCGCTCGCACCTTGATGACCCAGATGCATGTTCCTCGCTCCTATTGGGGCTATGCTGTTCTCCTTGCCTGCTACCTCATCAATCGCATTCCCTCCACGGTTCTCCACGGCCAAACCCCGTTCTCCATTTTGTATCCGGGCAAGGAGCTGTTTCCTCTCCCTCTCCAAATCTTTGGATGCACTGCCTTTGTGCATACCCCTTCTGCCACCCGTGATAAGCTCTCCCCTCGCTCCACCAAATGTGTCTTTCTGGGGTACTCCACCACTCAGAAAGGCTATTGTTGCTTTGATCCCGTCCTTCGTAAGCAGTTCGTCTCTACTGACGTCACCTTCTTCGAGAATACCTCCTACTTCTCGGATGACAACTCTCCTCTTCTCCCCGCTTCTGATTCTCCTGCCGTTCCCTTCATTCCCTCGCCTCCTACTACACTCTCCACCCCTACACCGTCTCCATCCCATCCTCTTCCTCCGCCTCTCTCTCCTTCTCCACCATCCTCTCCCTCATCTCCGCTGCCGTCGCTCTCTACTCCCGGGCCAGCTTTCTCTACCACGGATGCTCCGGATGCCGCGGGCCCAGTTGACCTGGATCTTCCTATAGCTCTTCGCAAAGGGGTGCGGACGTGTACCCTACACCCCCTTGCTGCTGTTGTTTCCTATGATCGTCTTACCCCTTCTCGCAGGGCATTTGCACTGGCTATCTCTGCCACTGCCACACCCCGCTCCTACCAGGAGGCCCTTGCTATTCCTCATTGGAAGATGGCCATGGATGAGGAAATGGCGACCCTAACTGAGCGGGGTACCTGGACTCTTGTTCCTCCTCCCTTTGGCACTGATGTTGTTGGCTGTCGTTGGGTCTTTGTGGTCAAATTTGGCCCCGACGGCACTGTGGATCGTTATAAGGCTCGCCTGGTTGCTAAGGGCTTCACTCAGACCTATGTGGTTGATTACTTTGACACCTTCTCTCCCGTGGCTCGTCTCAGCACTATCCGGGTCCTTCTCTCTGTGGCGGTCAATAAGGATTGGCCGATTTCCCAGCTGGATGTCAAGAATGCCTTCCTTTATGGGGATCTTCATGAGGCCGTTTACATGGAGCAACCTCTTGGGTATGTTGCTCAGGGGGAGACACGCGTATGTCGGCTGAAGAAGGCAATCTATGGCCTCAAGCAGAGCCATCGAGCTTGGTTTGACAAGTTCAGCGGGATCGTGGCGGCCGTTGGTTTTGTGCGAAGCTCTGCCGATCACTCTCTCTTTATTCGCAAAACTCCTTCTGGGCTGGTTGTTCTTGCTGTGTACGTCGATGATATTCTTCTCACTGACGATGACCAGGAAGGGGTATCCCTAACAAAGCGTCATCTTCGCCAACATCTGATCACAAAAGATATGGGCTCTTCAAAGTACTTTCTGGGGATCGAAATCTCTCGGAAGCCCGACTCTTTAGTTCTCTCTCAGCGTAAGTATGCCCTTGATCTTTTAAAAGAGGCAGGATTGACTGGAGCAAAACCTGCCCGATGCCCCATGACAACTGGAGAAGACAAAACCTGGACAGATGATTCGCCTCCTCTTTCAGATAGTTCGCAGTACAGGCGTCTGGTTGGTAAGCTCATATATCTCACAGTGACCAGGCCTGATATTTCCTATGCTGTGGGCAAGGTGAGTCAATTCATGCAAGCACCTAGGGAGTGCCATCTACAGTCTGCCTTACGGATCTTGGAGTATATCAAAGCAGCGCTTGGGAAAGGATTACTTTTTCAGAGGAATGGTCATCTGAGGATTGAAGCATACTCAGATGCAAGTTATGCTGATGACAAAGGGGATCACAAGTCAACCTCAGGTTTTTGCACCTTTGTTGGGGGAAATCTGGTGAGCTGGAAGAGCAAGAAGCAGTCTGTTGTCTCCAGGTCCAGTGCAGAAGCTGAGTATCGCAGTATGGCATCGACCACTTGTGAGTTAAAATGGCTGCGAGCTCTCATGCTAGATTTAGGAGAGGTCTACAACTATCCTCTACCTATGTTCTGTGATAACAAGACCGCCATATACATCTCTAAAAATCTGGTATTCCATGAAAGAACAAAGCACATTGAGGTCGACTGTCATTTCATTCGTGAAGAGATCTTAAAGGAACAAATTTGCACTCCATTTGTCACTTCAGATAAAGAGCTAGCTGACATCTTCACCAAGCCAGTTTCCGCCTCATTTCTTCATGTTTGTGACAAGCTGGGCATGATCGATATATATGCTCCAGCTTGAGGGGGAGTGTTGAAGTTGGTGACCGGGCGGTCTGGCGGTCTGTCTTGGCGGGTTGAAGACCGCGCGGTCTGGCGGTTTGTCTCAGCCGGCTTGGAGACCGGGCGGTCTAGCGGTCTCCCTTGCCATCTCTCTTTCTCTCTGGAGGTAGCCGTGCGGTTAACCCGTCTGTCTAACCGCGCGGCTTGTGCGGTTTGTTTTGTACAGTCCGCTTAGTCCTGTAAATTTTTAGTCCCACATCTCTTATTTGTATTCTCTCTTCTCTCCTCCATTCTATATAAGGGAGGGCATACCTTTGTAATAAACATCTTTTTTGGATAATAAAGTTTCAATTATTCAAAACTCTATCTGTTTGTTTCTACATGTTCGCTACTTCTAACATTATTTTGTATGTGTTACCTTCTGATCATTATGAATACATAGTTCCACTCTTTCTGTGGTGTTAGACCTGCCGGCACAGCTGGGATACGTAGTCGAAAACCCAGAATTTCATTTCGCGGATGATCTGACCATCGGGTTGTGGTTGGCGAGTAAAGCTCATCATAGTAGTTGTCATCAGAGGCAGATGTAGTGGTGTTGTTGTCAGGGTTATCTGCGGAACACATGTTATAGACTCACTTTAAAATTTTTATGATAGTAAAGATATATACGTGAACAGTAGTAATCACTTACTAGGTTGCGCGACAGAATGATTATGTAATTGTAGCTGCTGATCTGATGAGTTGTTGTTTTCCATCTACACATTGTTCACAGTTATAAAAAAATAATCAATGACTGCAAAATGAATGCGTATTTTATAACATATATGAGAGAATGATTGTCTTGTTTAATGAGTAAATAAAGAATATTTATTACAATAAGGGAATGTATGTTTTCTGATCAGAGTATTTAACTCGGAAGGTGTATTTGCAAGATTGCTGTTGTTTGTGTTGAAACTTGATGTAGTTGTATTTGTTATGTCGAGTGACATTATCCATCAGTGTACATTGAAATTATTCTGCAGAAGAAGTTGTAAAATGTACGATAAACTCATATTGATTGTATACAGCAAAATGAATTGTATGTGATGACTTGCTATGTACCTGTAGGTGTGTTTGCATGAGAAGTTCTTTGAACACAACATTTTTGTGTACATACCCTGTTGAGAAGGCAGTGATCCTTTTTTAATTAGTAGTGTAGTACTTGATGAAGACATTCCTCTTTATAGAGCGACATATAGTTGACCATGAGTAAAAACATGACAGGATAAGTAGATTCCTACTTTGTTCACAATTTGTCCCTGTGATTTATTGATTGTCAGTGCAAAACTAAGACGAACTGAAAATTGCTTGCGCGTGAGTTCAAAAGGCATCTTTGAATCTTCAGGATTCTTCAAAGGTATACGCGGAAGAAATACTGTTTTCCCTTTATGTTCTCCAGTAAGAATTTCAGCCTCAATGATATTTTTGCTGAACTGACGACACAGAAGACATGACCCATTGCACAGGGCTATTGTGGTATTGAGATTTCGCAGTAGCATAATAGACACACCCTTTTTTAAAGACAGTTTGTGTGGGGGGAGATTTCCTGGTGATAAACTGTTCAAAAACTCTTGTGGATATAAATTGTATCTGTCATCATTCACAGAGTCAAATGAGTAGTAGGTGACCTCTTCTCCTGGAAATAGAGCTAGGCATTTACTGTTTAAATGATTGGCATCTTCATTTAGCGGAGTTAGTAAAACTCTATTTTCAAGATAATCTGAGCAGTGCATATGCTTATTGATGTCAGAGAATACTGAATTAATTAACATATCTATTGAATGTTCCCCTTACCAAGAAGTAGTCATAACATTTGGGATTCTGATCATTTCATCTTCAACAGTCATTTCGTCACCATCACCAACGCGTAGTAAGAAATTAGAGAAGTCATGATCAGAGGAAGCTCTCATATTTTTTGTTAAGGGAAGCACTCTTACAGTTGAACACAAAGGTGATTTGACAATGCTTGCGCTGATAATTTGAGACTTAGTTCCATTAATAACAACCAATGATATTTGACGAAAATCTCCGCCCATTATCATTATTTTACCACCGAAAGGTTCATTTATTCCAAGAACATCTCTCATTGAGCGATCAACTGCTTCAAATGCATGGCGATGTGTCATTGGAGCTTCATCCCAAATGATGGTCGAGCAGCGGTCCGCAGTTTATGCATATCAGATAGTTTCCCAAAATTACAGAACGATGTAGCGTGTACTTGTATGAGAATTTTAAAGCACAAATGTGCAGTCGTACCACCCGGAAGAAGAGTGGCTGCAATTCCAGATGAAGCTGTAGCTATAATAATATGGTCAATGCTTCGCATATTTGCAAGCAAACAACGATATAAAAATATTTTACCACTGCCTCCAGGTCCATCAACAAAGAAAAGAGAACATGCATTATGATGTATTGCTTCAGTAATGACGTAATATGCATTGCGTTAATAAACATTAAGTAATGCAATGGAATTTAAGTTAGATTCTGATATAGCAATTGATAATTCATGTTCTATTAAGTTGGAATAACCAATCATGTTGTCAAACAAAGTGTTGATTTGTGGGAGATCAAAATCAGTTATACTCTTACTATGTTGTTGAAGAATATAATTGATTTCATGAAGAAGTTTATTTGTGACATAGATATCATTCATAAAATGCGGCATGATGTAATCTTCAGTCATGGAGGAGTAGTTGTCATTCCACATTTCTCTTATATTAGTCGGTTGGCAATACATCAGAATAGTTGTGAAAAGAGTACGTAGTGCTGAAAGCATTCTAAATTGGCGAGCTTCATGTAAGCAATCGTGGAGACTATTGTCTCTTTCAACCAGACTGTACTGTTCAACAGCTTGTTTGAAAGTGGAGTAGTGAATACCATTTACTGTTAGAAGATAATCAAATGATTTTGGCGCAGGAACATGGTTTAATAGAAGACGTAAATAAAACCTCTCGCCTTCTACAGGATGGACAGAGTAAATTCGTCCAATAACTTGTTGTTTTGTTTTTCGTTTAGTCCATGCTTTTGAAGTGAAGTTCCATCTGTAGTGTTTAGGAAAGTCTCTATAGAAGTAATGGTGGGGTTCTTGGTCGTCATTGTACACGGTGAAGAATTCGGTGAGCATTGTCATTGAATTGCGCTTGTTTGACAGAACATCAGAAACAGATTCGTGGATGCGAAATTATACTTGATGCTTGTTTGGCAAATGAACCTGTTACTTATGAATTGTCAATATTTTGTAAGAAATGTTAACGTATGATGCGATCTCAAAAGAGAGCAATAATAACGTAATGTGAAATTTGTAAGCAGGTAATATGAGGTTGAAACAATAACCTATAAACGAACGACTGACGAATATATTTGATTCATATGAAATTTGAATAATTTCCAGCAGACCTCTTGAGGACATATCCAGCGCCCATTAACGTAATGAGAAAGTTCATCGTAGTTTGGAGCTGGTTGAACTTGAAACGAAATACAATCTGGGCCTTTGTGAATGTATTTGTATAAGTATTTGATACTTTTAATACTACTGCAAATTTCAACATTAATGTGACAGTCATATTTTATTAAAAGCCAGGGATTGTAAGGAACAATCCAACGATTGTCAATTGGAAAGTCTCCAGCACGCCGTGAAATAATAGATCTGACGTCATTGCGTCTGCGATATATTGGGTAAGAGTCTGTTCCTTGAATTGTATGCTCAGCATAACACTTTGGATATCCTTTTTTGCAATTACCATGTTTCATGCAAGGAGCATTGTAATTAATGTGGCCACATGGTCCGTGTATCATATGTTGTACAACTGCATTGTATAGTTTCGGTTCGTTTGAAAGTGAAGGAAGTTCGGCACTAACAATCTGGTCGTAGTCATCTGGAGTGTTTAGTTTGTCATTTTCATCAAACATGACCAACATATGTACATGCGGCAAGCCTCTTTTCTGAAATTCAATAACGTGTACATGACCCATTGTTTTTCCCAAGACATGTTTATGGAATATATCTTTTTTTAATTTTTCGTATTTTGCACGGAAAACCCGAGTTACTAAATCAGGTCGGTCTTGTGCTCGCTGACCTGGGAGAAGTTCATTAGTAATCTCTCGCCACGCAGAATTACAGGTCATTGTCAAAAATATATCTGGTCTTCTGTAATGCTGCACAATCGCCATTGCATCTTGATATCTTTGATACATATCTCTAGGGCTTCCAACAAATGATGATGGTAGTATAACACGTCGACCAATATTTTCTGTAGTATAAGCAAACAATATAAAGTGAAGTAGTAAGTGAGTACGTTAAAAACAATATGCGTAAGAATAACGTCGTACCGGTGTTATTTTCTCCAGCATTTAAACAGTCTTGGAGTTCGTTGTATAGTTCAGCGCGAATATTTTTTTGGTTGCTTTTTATCCAACGCAATTTTTGCGTTTTAACTTTAATGTAATTATCAACAACGTATTACTGTAAAAGTCGACATCCACGCAAAAGTAATGATTGAAGTGGTGAGCGAATCTGCATGGTTCCGACAGAAAATATTTAGGAGAGGAGAGTGACACTGAAAATAGTACATGATTGAAAATAGTAGATGAAACACAGAACCTGCAGAATATAGGAGTAGTAGTCACAACAGCTAACATGGAGGTTATTAAGGCCTTTATATTCAGCGTGCCAACCATATGTTCCGCAAGGAAAAAACAATGGATATTGCATAGGATCATAATAGCCTGTATATTCTGGAACAGTTACAAAGCCTGTGTCGATGCTTTCCACCATAATATTTCGGTCGTTCGACTCCATATATTCTTCAGCACCAACAATTATAGCAGCAACTTGTGATGCCATTGGTAATGTATATTGAAGTTCTGCAGATGATCGTTCTTTAATCAACAACTTGCAGTTTGGAATATCAGGTCTTTGCGCAATTTGGCGAAACATTGCTACAAACGGGTTGCACATATCTAAGATGGATGTTATTTTGTCAAGTAATTCACGGAGCAAATGTTCATTTTCTTGCAATCGGTAGTCAGTCTGATGATCACTATCATAAATAAATAACTGCAAATATCTTGGTCTTGTGTTTGCAGCAGGCAGTAAAGTTCTAATTTTATGATATATAGCACCATGAGCTCAAAATGTATACATCTGTTATGAATCTTTGGTAATCGGCAGAGTGTTTGCTGAAAAGAATCTGTAGTTCCGGTGGTGTTGGTATAGGTGGCATGACTGTTCTTCAATTATTGCAACACATAGTTTGTGGCATGACTGATCTTTGGTAATCGGCAGAGTGTTTGTGGCATGACTGTTCTTCAATTATTGCAACACATAGTTTGTGGCATGACTGTTCTTTGGTAATCGGCAGAGTGTTGGTAAAAGCAAAAACATGATTGTATGAGCGAACATCTGTTATGAATCTTTGGTAATCGGCAGAGTGTTTGCTGAAAAGAATCTGTAGTTCCGGTGGTGTTGGTATAGGTGGCATGACTGTTCTTCCATTATTGCAACACATAGTTTGTGTTTCACCATCGAACAATTTTGCTGTGCAGTAACGACACATATATGGTGTTTGTAGTTGCAAATGTGTAATTCGTTGCGGTAAAGCAGGAATTCTAGCTATATTATGGTATGGGGTCCGATAGCTTGTACTTAACATTCTGTGGGCATTTATGTCTACTTCATAATCTGTGCTTTGCTTATTGATTGTTTGCAGATGATGAGGTTGGGTTGTAGTAAAATCTGCGCGACACAGATCCGTATAGTGAAATGAAGCAGCGCAGAAAAGTATAAGAGATCAAGTAGAGGAGATGACATGGGAGAAAGATCAACTGTACCTGGTCTAATCATCGGTTCATGTTCGTTTGCAGTATGCACTGCGCCAAACTGGTGAGATGTTGATATAACATCTGTTGTCAATAATGTATCTTGTAGATTTGATGATGACACAGTGTATGGTCGATGTTGTAATGAAGTTCTGTCACATAAAGAGTATCTATGAATAATACTATTTTCCACGTGGCTGACTTTATGAGTGAAAAATCATAAAAGCAAGGTTCACATGATTACGTTTTGAGTGCAAACAATATGTACAGATATAAAAGTAGGAAACTGTAGATGTTTACCCCATGTAACATTCCCACTATGATGGTCCTGTAGCAAGCTTGATTGGTTGAGGTGCAGCGGAGGTGGATGTTGTAGTATAGCGTCTGAGTGTGTAGGAGCAGTCGGAATGTTTGATGCTTGGAGTTGCAGAGGATGAGTTTGTTGTCGTATAGGCTGTGGCTGTAACGGCAGAGCAGTAGATACATGATGACGTTGTGCGGACATGCGTGATCTTCTTGCTTGCGCATTTACTCTATTCCGTGCTCGCTGTGATGACCGTTGCTCTTCAGTGAGCTGTGCTCGCCATTGTCGCAAACGATCTCGTGCTCGCACTCGATGTATTTGACGTTCTTCTTCAGACATTTCGGATACTCTAACTCTCCGTGAAGACATTGTGTATATACAGTGTTTGCAAGTGGTGGTTTGGAGGAAAGTAACTGAAAATTAAAATACAAAATTTTTGTTGAGCATAACAAATAAATTAGAATGAGAAAGAGAGGTAGCTGTAATTTAGGTTGGAGTATGAGAAAAAGGTAATTACATGCTAAAATGAAATGGGCATAGCAATTACAAACTCATGGCTGGACAGACGTGGTTGCATCTAATATGTGTAATTGTAAGGAAAATGTAAATGTGAGAAACATTCAGTAAATTCGAATAAGATATGGATGAGAGCGTACGGTCAGAAGAAGTTGTGTGTATTGTGCATAAGTACTTTCAAATATAGTTCAACATGTACAATATTTAAAACTGTGAACTCGTCTATATATTTACAGCATAAACAACGTATTCAATACAAAGCAGATCTGACAGAACAACTATATTTACATGTAAATGCTTTCATATTATATTATAGTTCATATATTGTTGGTAGTATTCTCGGGTAACATCAAATAGGCGTAGCTCATGGGCTGAGATAGTGTTTCTGTCAATTATTTGCCCGTTTCTCACAGCTATAACAGCCTCCATCGATGCCTCATCTGCAAAGATCACCTCTCTTGTCCCAGTTGGGTTTCCCATTGTGTCCACATCGGCCTTCAGTAATAAATAAATGTTAAGCAGATTTGATTTTTAAAACAAAGCGGCTGCAATATGTTATGTTGCAGTGTTCAGCAGTAGTCCTTACGCTGGCATGCAGAAAGCCTGACAGAGTTTGGAATAGTGATCTTAATAAATCAGTGGTCGTAGCATGATTAAGGTTGCCGAGTAATACATCAAAGTAGTAGTAATCTTGTATATGTGGGGGTACATTGCTGTAGGAGTGAACAGAGTCCAATGTGATTGACATGTTATTTTCACGCGTCATGTTTGCTGAGGAATTGTATTCAGTCATCACAGATGGGCGGGTGTCTAATTTATCTGATGACAAACGACAATATGAGATTAAATTACGTAAAATTTCGAAGTTGACATAAGCAGTTGTTATTGTACAAAAAGGTCGAAACAGTGATATTCAGAAATGAGGTGGAATACAATAGAGTAGTGGACTATACAATAGTGGAGTAGTGGAGAATATCATGAGTAAAGCAACAACATATCAAAGCAGAAAGATATATTTGATCTATTATTCGACATAGTGAATTTTCAAAGTTTTGTTATTTTTTTTTTGTCCGAAACTATGATTATAATTTTAAATATTTGAGTTTGTCATGGTCACAGTGGGGGTGTTGTATGCGCATCAACGTATATTGCGTCATTTTTTTCAAATAGGTTCTATCATTATGCATGGTAATATACATGTGCAACATTTATGAATGCCTTACGGAAATAGATATACAAAACACAATCACACATTATGTTGGAAGTGGATCCGGAGAATAGTATGCTAGGTAAGCAAAAGCTAAAGAATGCAGTAATTGTCTGCAATTTAGAAGCTCGAGGAGGTGTTATTGAGATTGATTATCAAGTCAATGAGGGTTTATTGCTACGAGATTCTTGTAGTCATATCAAAGCAAACATTATAGTGGGTGTGGCGAGTAGTAATAAATTGCAGGTAACAGACAATGAGGAGATTGATTATCAAGTCAATGAGGTTTTATTGATAGGAGATTGTTGTAGTCATATCAAACTAAACATTATAGTGGGTGCAGCGAGTAGTAATAAATTTCACCGAGCAGACAATAACTATAATTGAAACACATTTTCTTATCATTTATGTATCACTTTTAAATACCTGTTTTGAGCTTCTACTCTACGTATAACTGAGCTTATAATCTACCGGACCTACAGTTTCCGGGCACATACACTGAGTGTAATTGGAACAGATGTCTTTATCATTTATGTATGCGTTTTGAATACATTTTGTGATCTCATAATCTACATATACCTGATATTATAATATGCGGAACAAACTTCTCTTTTCAATGACTTATGGAAATAAATACACAGAACACAGTCACAGAGTATAGTGCAAGCGGACAGTCATAGAGTATAGTGCAAGCGGATCCGGATAGTAATACGCTAGGTCAGCAGAAGCTAAAGAATGAAGTAATTGTTTGGAACTTAGAAGGTACAGGAGGTGTCATTGAGATTGATTATCAACTCAATGAGGATTTATTGGAAGTAATGGAGTAGTATGATTTTTGTAGGTGAAGTCGGAAGTTCAGGAACGGTAGTTCATGGCAAGGGCATTTACGACACATTAACCAGTTATTGCGATCACAAAATGTGAAAACATAAACACGTAAATTTTCGATACCGTGTCGGGAGAGTAAAATTTGTGGGACAAATCAATTACGGCACATTCAACAGTTATTGCGATCACAAAAGAGTTTCTTGTGAACAAAGTCTGAATGTAACACTATTTGAAGCTCTTAAATCCACGAAATAAATCGTAAAGCAAGTCATGGCTAAGATGCAGTGTCTGTTTAGGCAACTTTTAAGAGAGATTTCGTATGTTCTAGAAGGCGCCGACCCAAACGGTTGCAGCTTGTATTTATAATTTTCTTAGAATTGTTTAATGATGTGGGCAAGCAAGTCGTGGGTAGTTTAGATTTGCTAAACAAACTCAACAATCATGAACTTTAATTCTGAGCAAAACGATAAGCCCGCAATGAGTTAAATGCAATTATTACTATAGTTGAAACTGAAATATTAAATAAATGATCATAGAAGCTCTCAAGATGAGCAAACATGGAACTAATCATTCATATAGGAGGTTCATGTGAAATATATATTCATAGAAGCAAGGCATACACCCGCGTTTGCATGGAACTGTAGGTGAACATATATAAATTTTTTCCAAAACCGAGCAGTACACACAAAATATATGAGACAATGGCTAAGTGGATGCAATAGTCTGAGGAATCAAGGGAGAAACAATGCCGAAATCGAAGTAGGAAACCAAAACGAAATCAAAGTACCTAAATCGAAGAACCTCCGGACGATTATCGCTGACAGGAGATCAACTGAAAAAAACAATCATATTAGCCAAGCAAACATATATAAAATTTGTCCAAAACTGAGCAGCACACACAAAATATATGCGGCAATGGCGAAGTGGATGCAATAATTTGAGGAATCAACGGAGAAACATTGCCTAAATCGAAGTAGGAAACCAAAACGAAATCAAATTACCTAAATCGCAGAACGCACATATGGTTGAAGTCCATACCAGACTGGCACAGCGTTCAAATTTGATTTTGTGTAATCACTGTCTATGGGAAGGCGGTTACTGTTTCCCCCCAATTTAGCAGGCTGATCTTTGCTGGAATTTAAAGTGGATTACATATTTATATAAGCCCGAATGCTTCTCATTCCTGGTTTCGTTTGGCACATGGCAGTGGCAGCCGTGAACGTATAACATTTACATTCAATTATGTGTCAGGCTATAGTGTTTTTATTCCAACTAAAGTATAAATATTTATGCAGGTACTGTAGGAAGTTTTTGCTATTCTCTTTGGTCAGTCAAATGGATTCCGGGTTTTTTCGAGTTGTCTCTGCAGTTGGCAGAGAGGTGACAGTTGCAAACTCTTTTGAATCCTTTGCCCAGTTGTTGATCATAGTCCTTGGCGGATTTATCATATCTCAAAGTATGATTTTGCTCAGATATGCATGTACATAAAATGCAAATTTCTAGTTACATATAATGAAACCTTCTTTTGCAAACCAATTGGTGGGATATATATAACAGAAAAACCTTGACCTCTTTATTTTAGGATTAAACTTTTCAGCACCTCTATTGCAGCAAATTATGGAAGGAAAATGAAATTCAAAATGGAAGTGCAAAAGTAAATTCGTAGCAATACAAATATGTAAAGGGCAAACGGTAAAGAAGCAGCAAAGTATGCAAGGGGCGGACCTTCGTTTTACGGAGGAAATCTGAGTAGTCGGGTTCGAGTTGCGGAAGCTGCGGCGGCAAAATCCCTGTGATGGGGAGTACAAGGAACGGAAGCGTCGGCAGCAGCAGCGGTAAGCAGGGGCAGCGATAAAATTTGGCAGCGGCGGGGAAGCCTTGACAGAAGCAGCGCCGGGGCAGCCTGGGCAGCAGGTGGTCGGCCTAAAAATCTGGAAGAAGATGAGGAGTAGAAGACACAACAGCAATTGCTTAGGGTTGGATTTGTTCTTGCCGGCGAGGGAAGCTGTAGGCGGAGCGGCGGGGAAGCGGTAGACGCAGGGGAAGCGACAGAGGGAGGGAAAAATCAGGGGGATGTGGAGAAGACGGAGAGGTTAGAGGGAGTTGAAACGGGCGAT
Source organism: Platanthera guangdongensis (assembly GCA_039583875.1). Classification (NCBI taxonomy): domain Eukaryota; kingdom Viridiplantae; phylum Streptophyta; class Magnoliopsida; order Asparagales; family Orchidaceae; genus Platanthera; species Platanthera guangdongensis. The sequence goes on along the minus strand of CM077158.1, from coordinate 35,815,779 downwards.
GACTAAATCCATGGAGGAGAAGCGGTGCAAGGCCATGTGTATATGGCGAGCGAGAGACGCGCATGAGCGGCGGGGGAGAAGCGCTGGTGCAGGAGCACGCGTTGGGGCAGGCAGCGGAAGCGGGATATGAGCGGCGGCGGGGCAGACATCGGGTCGGGAGACGAAGCGGGCGTGCGGTGCAGGGGCACGCGTCGGGGCAGGCAGCGGCAGCGAGATATGAGCGGCGGCGGGGCAGGCGTCGGGTCGGGAGACGAAGCGGGCGTGCGGAGGGCAAAAACGTGAATGCGAAAGTTACGGATGGGGGTTGGAACAGTTCCCTTATTCTAGTAGCATATATATATATATATATATATATATATATATATATATATATATATATATATATATATATATATATATATATATATATATATATATATATACTATTATATTAAGCGAAGCCCCCGTCCGTAATTTTTGACCAGACTAATTTGCCCTCCTGCCTCCGCAGCCTGCCCCGTTTGCCTGCCGCCTGCCGCATGCCCTGTCCTGCTCTGTCGTCGGTCACGGCGATATTTTGCCGAATCTGCCCCTCCACCGCTTCCGCTTTCACTTCGTGCTCCTTTATGTGCAATCGACAGCGCAGCTCATATTTTCTCCGCTTAAGGGGAGACCTCCACGAATCCTCGCTTATTTTAAAGCCCCGGCCATCTTCCCTAACCCTATTCGCAATCGCAACAAAAGCCCGCAGTTCCTCCTCTTCGCGCGCCGAACGCCATCTCATCTCCGTCGTTGCCCCATCGCCGGAGAAGATCTCTGGGAAAAGTGTCGTCGCCGGTCTCCGATCATCGACTCGCCGTCCTTATCGCCGTCCTGATCGCCGTCGGCTGAGGCTTCCTCCGCTGCTCTCTCTTCTGTGACTCGGCGTTCTAAGGTCCGGCGTCTTCAACCGACGTACCTCTCTGTTCCGCAACGTGCCGGTAAGTTCCCTAAAAATAATTTTCTACTGCGGCTTCCTCCTCCAAAGCTCTGTTCCGCACCTTGCAGTTTTCTCATCTGTGCATTTGTTTCCCTTTTTCATTTAATTCTGCCTTGCTGCAGCTGCCACTGGTGCTTTATTTTCAGTTCTCCCTTTGAAGAGCAGATGCTTCCACCCGTGCTTCAGCGAAGAAATTGTTGGCGTTTGTTACCCTTCTTAGTCTCAATTGAAGCAGTTTGACATGGTATATCTCTCTCTATCCTAATCTGCTTTTGATATCATGAATTTATTTGTTTACGTTTGTAGATTTTGTCTCCTTTGCCTATAATTTGCACATAACCTATACTATTATTGAGAACTGTATAGTTCGCTTTGTAGTGATTAACGACTCAATTAGCAGTAGATATTGATTTGTTTGAACTGACTTAATTGCTGAATTATATTTCTTAATTTGAAGCAGTTTGAGATGGTATCTCTCTCTATCCTAATCTGGTTTTGATGTTATGAATTTATTTGTTTACTTTTGTAGCTTTTGTCTCATTTTGCTAATCTGGTTTTGATGTTATGAATTTATTGCAGAAATCTCCATGCTGTCAATTAATACTGAATCATCAATTCATCTCAAAGTAGTCTGACTATAAATTCAGTGGGTTGATATTCCTGTTTCTCTTATCCTCTGTTTCATTTTTCTTGCTGGCCACAATGTTATATGTGCAGTTTGAGTCAATTTGAGATAAATATTTCAGTGTTTGCATATTTTTGAATATCATTAATACTATATTGAAGCTTTATATAAATTGAGGTAATAATCTAAAGATGTTTTAGAATGTTGTAATGTGTGCTTCCAAATCGATAAGACAAATAGAAAGGGTTTAAAAGTAAAGAAAAATTGATTGACAAGTAGAAAGGCTTCACAAATAAGAAATTTACAATCAAATAGTTATTGACCGAATTTGGTTATCTGAATTGAAATTGGAGATCCAACATCAATGAAGATGGAATGGAATGTAATAATGAAGATGGAATGGAATTGAAATTGGAGATCCAATTCAAGAGCAAATACAATGGACATAATCTGGCGTCGCACAATACACTTTCGTGCGTAGCTGTCATGCTGGCCACGTGGCCCATGGCCATTGATAGGGGGTGAGAGGGGTTGACAACCTTCAAGCTGAGAGGAGGCATGGTCTTCAGTTGGAGGGGCAGAGGTGTTTCCTCGATGAGAGCATTAGAATAGCACTGTGGAGTAGACACATTCAACTACAATTGTGTTCTCACAGCTCAAACAAGTCTGAGAATGATGGTGCACGGCGACACCATTTTCAATGGCTATACATTTATTGAGAAGAATTGGCGTGCATAATATAGATCAACTTCCCTCTTCATGTATAATCAATTATTTCAAAATTGGATGTGTATATTGTGATGAGAAAATATACATGTTGTTCATCTAATAATACCCTGTTTGTGTTCCAGTTGGGTCTACGCTGCTTTGATAAACTGTTAGATCATATGAATCTAATCTGAAACCAACTGATTTTAAGTTGAATACTGGCATTAGAGAAGGCTAGGGCCAACAACGTGTTGAGCATTTAATTCCACAATGAAAAAATATACTCATCCCGCCACTTATATCCAATTAATTCAACAATGAAAATTTCTACACAACATTATTACTGTCTTCCTCCGGTTTTTTATTTTAAATTTTTGATTGTGTAATACTTATTTTGCTTCAGGATTTTGGAGAAATCATACATTTTGGCTCTACTGCTGAAACATTGACGATATGGATGAATTGAGACTACTCTTTAGTCTTGAATTACAGTGATTGCGAGTAGTTCTTTGCGAGTTAATCTTCCCCGACTGTTCACCGATTTTACAAACAATACATGTTTTGTTTGTTTTGTTTTTTATTCACGAATCATTGATTTGGAGATGATAGGAATTGTTTATCTTCTGTGGTTTCTTTCGCTACTTTTTTGTTGGCACTACCACTGTGATGATTATTAGTGCATATAAGCATGCCATGGACGCGACTGACGGTTGCGGTGTCGAGCCGGGGAATTGAGTGAAAGCGGGGCCCGCTGCTATGCGGTCGAAGGCCGCCCTGAGCATCAAGCACGGGTGAAGCTCGTGCGCAGGCGGGCGAAGCCCGCCTGTTGCGACCAAAGGCCGCCCGAGAGCATCGAGCACGGGCGTAGCCCGTGCGAAGATGCTCGTATATATATATATATCTATACTACTAATATACGGAAACTGTTTTTTTGCCTGTCCGTAACATTGGATATGCCCGTTTTACCCCCAGCTTGCACTCTCCTCACCGCTCTTGCCGTTGTACCCAAAACAAATAAATGTACTCAGACGTTTGTATATTAATATCAATAATATCCAGCCATTTATCCACCGCTTTAACCTCCACCACCGCTTGAAAGTCCACCGCTCTGGCCATTTATCCACCGCGTTACCGCTTGAAAGTCCACCGCTTAGCGTTATTATATATTAGGAGAGAGAGCGGGGAGAAGAGAGAGGGACATGGAGAGAGAGGGAGAGAGAAGGAGAGGTCCGCTGCAGAGCTGGAGGCGGCACAGGGCCTGTTGGCTACATTGGTTTAAATGTACCTGATTTGAAGAAGACTCACCCAACTCAATGATATACATCAAAATGCATTTGATGTGTTTTGAGTTTACTTGTGCAGGTTAAGTATTTGCAGGAAAGATGGAAAAGTTTCTAAGTCCATGTGTCGACACCCAGAGGGAAAGTGTCGACACTTAAGAAGACTTGTGTCGACACCCAGACAAGCAGTGTCGACACTTGGAGTCATTGTGTCGACACCAGGGATGCAGAGTCGATACCAGACAGTAAGTGTCGACACAAGGAGCTGTGTCGACACTCAATGAAGAAAAGTGCAGTGAAGCAGTGTCGACACTTAGCAGTTGTGTCGACACCCAGAGAAACTGTGTCTACATCAGAAAGTGTCGACACTTGGATGCTGTGTCGACACTCAGCAAAAGTCAGTAGAGTCTAAGTATAAGTGTCGACACCCAGAGCAATGTGTCGACACTCAGCAGAAGATTCAACACTTGAAGAAAGTGTCGACACAAGAAAGAATGTGTCGACACTCAGCTGAAGACTCAACACTTGAAGAAAGTATCGACACAAGGAGCTGAGTCGACACTTAGCAAAGATCAGCAAAATTCTAAGTACAAGTGTCGACACTAAGGAGTTGTGTCGACACTCAGCCAGAGTCTCGACAGAAGAAGAATGTGTCGACACAAGGAGCAGTGTCGACACTCAGCAAGTATCAACACAGAAGGCTTGTGTCGACACCAAGAAGAAGTGTCGACACTTAACAGATTCAACACATGAAGATGTGTCGACACAAAGGAGATGTGTCGACACTTACAAGAATTCAGCAATATACTGAAGTACAAGTACTTGTGTCGACACACATTATCAGTGTCGACACATGAAGAAGAAGCAGTGTCGAGATATAAAATCTACAATATAAGGAGTTGTGTCGACACCTTGTAGGCTAGTGTCGACACTTAGACAACTTGCGTCGACACTTGGTCTATAAGTGTCGACACTTAAAGACAGACAGTCTCGACACTTTCAGACAGTTACAGAATTTTCAAGAACTGATTGGATGACTTGACAGCTGTCATTCCAGCAGGTCTACTGCACCTGTCAGAGTTGTCAGAAATCAGTTATGAACCGGACCAGCCGATTACCATGAAGAAGGCCTATAAATAGGCTTATACTGTCTACAGAAAGTGACAGACAAAAAAGAAGATTGAACACAAGTTCAAGTGATCATTAACAAGAAGAAGATCTAGCTATTCCTTGAAGAATCTAGTGAAGATCTAAGTAGTTGGAGAGAGAGAGCTCCATCCAAGAAGTCAGCCGTTGGAACCAGGCTGAGAAGAAGGGTTCAGATTTGTTCTGAATCTTAAGTAGCAGAGATCAAGGATCAACTGCAGAGGAGATCAATCTTATTGTGTTCTACATTCAAGAAGCTTTGAAGAAAGCCAAGTCAGATTGATTTCAGCTGAGTTCTTCCAAGAACTCATCAAGAAACTCACAACTCTTCTCTCTTTTCTCTGAGTTGTAGAGTTAACATTTTGTATTCATATTATCTTGTAGGATCCTTAGGGATCTGAGTTTTGTAAGCCTGTAATTATAAAGGCTGAGTGTAGGGCTTGAGTGCCTGAGTGTAGGAGATTTGAATCTCTGAGTGTAGGCCTGTTGTGGCTGAGTGTAGGCCTTGGTGGCTGAGTGTAGGCCTTGGTGGCTGAGTGTAGGCTTTGTGAAGAAGCTGAGTTGTAGGGCCTTGGGCCTGAGTTGTAGGAACCTGTGTTGGGGTTCTGAGTGTAAGATCTGAGGATCTGAGATAGTGGAGAAGTTTGGCCGAATCTAGTACACTGCTAGATAGGCGAAGGGGGAAAGTGGATGCACCCAAACCTTGGGGAACCACTATAAAACTGTGTGTCTACTGGTTGCTTGTGTAATTCTGTGATTGCTGCTTGTGTGTTGTGATAAAGTAACTAGAACTCTGTGATATTATCTGAATTCTGCCTAAAAAGTTAAAAAGATTTAAGTCACATATTCACCCCCCCCCCTCTAGGTGATTAGGTACAATATCTTTCAAGTGGTATCAGAGCCAGGTTACTCAAAAAGGACATAACTGTCTGAGTAGATCCTATTGGCAGATTAGGTCTAAGTACATTACAGAATCAAGAAAATCAAGAACCATGGGTTCCACTGAAAATCATAAGGAATTGGGATCCATGAAGTTACCCATTTGCAGAAAGAAAATCTTTGGCATTTGGAATGAAAGGGTGAGACTGTTTATGGAAGCCTCAGACCCTAGGATTTATATCACAGTGAAAGAAGGGTCATATGTGCCCATGAAGGTTTCAGTCTTAGATGCAAATCAGAGAACACCTAAGGATTTCTCTAAAATGACAAAGGATGAGATAGTTCTAGCCATTATGGATAAGAGGGCTCAGAACATCATTGTGAGTGCTATAGATGATGCTACTTTTCAGAATTTGATACACTGCAAGACATCCAAGGAAATGCGGGATACTCTTATTGTGTATATGGAGGGTTCTGAAGAAGTGAGGCAAGACAGAAAATCTTTGCTCAATCAAGAATATGAAAGTTTTAGACAAGGTAAAGCTGATAGCATAACTGAATGCTATAAGAAGTTCTATAGGATTGTGAATGAGTTAATGTCCTATGGCAGAGAGTTCAGTAATTATGAGCTCAATGATAAGTTTCTAAGGTCCCTTACAAAAGATTGGGACACCAAGATCTGTGTCATTAGGGAAATGGCAAAGTTGGCAGAAATTCCTCCACCAACACTATTTGGATAACTGCTATCCTATTAGATGCAGTTGATGGTGAGGAAAGAAGAGGAGAAATCAACAAGAAGTGAACATAAAGAAAGGACAGTGACCTTCAAAACAGAAGCCCCCAGAAAGTACAGAAGTAAGTCACCAACTCCACCACCAAAAGTACCTGAAACTGAGTCAGATGAGTCAGCAAGTAGAAAGTCTGAAAGCAGTGAAAATGATGAGGACTTTGCTGCCTTCACAAGACATTTTCAGAAGTTCTTAAAGAAGAAACAGTGGAAGACAAGGTCATCTACTTCACAGGATAAAGAAGACTATTATCAGAATAAAAAGTCTTCAAAGAAAGACAGGAAAAAGACCAAGTCTAGCAAAGCAACTCTTTCAAAAATTGTTTGCTATTGTTGTAATAGACAAAGACATGTTGTTGCAGACTGTCCAGAGAAAAGGAAGGAGTCTAATGACAAGAAAAAGATTCAATACAAGGGCAAGAAGGAAAAGTCTTTTGTTGCCAAAAAGGATAAGAGCCTGTCAGACATTTCTTCATCAGAAACTGAGTCAGATGCTGAGGCATATATAGGACTGTTTGCTGAGGAAGAAGAAGAAGAGTTCATTCAGATCATGAACTCTATATATGAACAAGAGGACAGTCAGTGCCAAGGGCTAATGGCATTGACAGAAAGTGACAAAATCCTGGAGCAGCCAGGACCTAGTAAGGTACAATATTGTTCTTTAAGTTCAATTTTTTGTGCTAGTTCAGAATCAGATTCATCATCATCAAGTGATGAAAATGCATCTGAGTCTGAAGAGGATATTCATCAGTTGATAGATGAATATAAAGTTCTGTTGCAAGCATTTAAGAAATGCAAATCCTTGGCCAAGAGTCAAGCTAAGGAGATTGCAAGTCTCAAAATGGCTGCAACTGATTATGAGAAAATGTTTGATCAAAAACTTAATGAGATAGTCAGACTGAAGCACATAACTGTGATTCAGATGGGGACTATATCATTTAAGAATGATCAAATCAAGAGTCTGGAGATTAATCTTCAGAAGGAGAAAGATTTAGTTGCTAGGTTTTCTAAATCAAAGTCAGTTCTACCCTTAATTGATGAATTTGTTCATCACAAAGGTAAAGCTGGACTGGGGTTTACTAAACCTGCAAGGACTGTCATGTCCAAGTACAAGGGCAAAGCCCCAACTCTCAAAAAGTCAGTTGTAGATAAAATAGCTAAGACTGTACCTAAGCAAAGGTACAATAAGTTTGAGTGTTGGTGCTGTGGCAAGGTAGGCCACTTTGCAATGGACTGTTGGCACAATGCTAGTGCCAAAGTGAGTAGCAAACTGCCTGTTGGAAAACCTGCAGGTAGCTTTGTTAGGAAGCAAACTAACCAGTACCAAGGACCCAAGAATTCTTTGGGTTCTAAGGTTCACTAATCTGTTTTGCAGGTAAGTCCAAGTGGTCATGCCCCAATATGGTACTTGGACAGTGGATGTTCCAGACACATGACTGGAATAAGGGGTTTACTAAAGGACTACACACCCATCAAGGATGGTCCAAAAGTCATCTTTGGTGGTTCTGAAAAATGAATCATCAAAGGTTTTGGTAACATATCTAACTCCTATATTACAATTACTCAAGTGGCCTATGTTAAAGGTTTGAAACATAACCTTATTAGTATAAGTCAATTGAGTGATGTAGGATATGACATCTCATTTGTGAAAGATGGTTGTCATATCAGGAGGTCAAATGATCAAGAGATCATTTTGACTGGTTATAGAAAAAGGAATGTCTATTGCTTAGACATTATGGTTGAGAACAATGGTTCTCCAGTATGTCTTGTAGCTGATGAGACAGTCTCTCATTGTGTCAAATGGCACAAGAGGCTAGCCCATCTAAACTACAAGACAATTGGCAAACTCTTTAGCAAAGAGTTAGTGAGGAATGGTCCTCAAGTTAAGTGTATTAAAGATGGAATATGCTCAGCTTGTCAAAAGGGCAAGCAGACTAAATACATCTTTAGAAGCATTGAAAACAAAGATGCTGTGAGGTGTTTATACCTCTTGCATGTGGATCTCTTTGGTCCTATGCCAGTTCACAGCATAGGTAGGAAGGTCTATACCTTTGTAGTTGTAGATGACTACTCAAGGTTTTTCTGGGTGTTCTTCCTTAGACAGAAATCTGAAACACCTAGTGTCTTCTATAGCTTTGTCAAACAAATTCAGAATGAACTAGACAGTACAGTGGTCAAGATAAGAAGTGACCATGGTACTGAATTTCAGTCTGATAGCATGACAAAACTATGTGAAGAATTTGGGATATTTCAAGAGTTTTCTTCACCAAGGACACCTCAGCAAAATGGCATTGCTGAGAGGAAGAATAGAACCTTGATTGAGGCTGGTAGGACCCTATTAAGTGATACATCACTACCAGAATATTTCTGGGCTGAAGCAGTCAATATTGTATGTCATGTTATTAATAGGGCTACCATTACTAAAGGCCTCAACAAGACCCCCTATGAGGTTGTGAAAGGCAGGAAACCAAACCTATCCTATTTCAGGATCTTTGGTTGTAAGTGCTTCATACTTAATAATGGAAAGTCTTACTTGACTAAGTTTGCTGCCAAGTCCCAAGAGGGAATTTTTGTTGGGTATAGCAACAACAGTAAGGCTTACAGAGTCTACAACTTGTCTACTCAAGTTGTGGAAGAGTCTGTACATGTAGTATTTGATGAAACTAGACTTATTAACAATGAGTTGTCTAGTAGTATTTGCAGCTCCACAGGTATAACAAAGAAGATGGACAAGCTCACTATAGAAGAAGAACCTACTGCAAGACAGCAAGTAGAAGATAGTGGCTGCTGTCCAGGGGGAGTACTATATGTACCTAATGCAGAAGAAGTACAAGGAGTACAGCAAGATGAAGAAGTTGAAGAAGTTCAACCTGAAGTTAGGATGCCTCTAGCCAATAGGCATCTAAGAGATCATCCAGCAGAACAAATCATTGGTGATCCAAGTCAAGGGGTACAAACAAGGAGCAGAAATCTGAATGCAGTGCTCTTCTCCAGTTTTCTATCCCAAGTTGAACCAAAGAAGTTTGAAGAAGCCATCCTATACCCTCATTGGATTGAGGCAATACAAGAAGAGCTGAATCAGTTCAAAAGGTGCAAGGTCTGGGAGCTTGTTACTAAACCAAAAGACCACAACATAATTGGAACCAAGTGGATCTTTAGGAACAAGATGGATGAACATGGAGTCATCATTAAGAACAAAGCAAGATTGGTTGTTAAAGGATATAGGCAGGAAGAAGGTATTGATTTTGATCAAACCTTTGCTCCAGTAGCCAGACTGGAAGCCATAAGGATGTTCCTGGCCTATGCAACCTTTCAAGGATTTAAAGTTTACCAAATGGATGTCAAGTCAGCATTTCTGAATGGTAATCTAAAAGAGAAAGTCTATGTGGAACAGCCATCAGGTTTTGTTGATTCAACTCTACCTAATCATGTCTATAGACTTAGGAAAGCTTTATATGGGTTAAAGCAAGCCCCTAGAGCTTGGTATGAAACTCTGTCTAGTTTCCTCATTGAGAATAAGTTCACAAGGGGGAAAATAGACAAGACTCTATTCCTTAGGGAATCCAGAGGCAAAGTAATACTAGTCCAAATATATGTAGATGACATAATATTTGGGTCTACTGAAAGTAGTCTTTGCAAAAAGTTTGCAAAACTAATGCAAGGACAATTTGAGATGAGTAGTATGGGGGAACTTAAGTTCTTCTTGGGTCTCCAAGTTAGACAGACTGAGAATGGTTTATCCATATGCCAGTCTAAGTTCACCCTAGAACTCATAAGGAAGTATGGTATGGATTCATCCAGTACCATGAAGACTCCTATGGGGTCAAGTATGTCTCTTAGCAAGGATGATGCAGGGAAACCTGTAGATGAGACTTTGTATAGAGGGATAGTTGGCTCTCTTTTATATTTGACTGCAAGTAGACCAGATATCATGTACGCGACATGTGTCTGTGCAAGGTATCAAGCATGCCCTAAAGAGTCTCATTTGACAGCAGTCAAAAGAATATTGAGATATCTAAAGGGCACTCCTTATCTAGGCCTCTGGTACCCTAGGAATGGGGATTTTGAACTAACAAGTTATTCAGATGCAGACTTTGCAGGATACAAAGAAGACAGAAAAAGCACAACTGGAACCTGTCAATTCCTAGGTGGAAGACTGATTTCATGGAGTAGCAAAAAGCAAACAAGTGTGGTTATCTCCACTGCAGAGTCAGAATATGTGGCTGCAGGAAGTTGCTGTGCTCAACTTCTATGGATACAACATCAGCTTGAGTATTATGGATTTCAGGTAAGTAGAACACCACTATTTTGTGATTCTACTAGTGCTATATCAATTGCACATAATCCTGTTTCCCATAGTAGAACTAAACATATTGAAATAAAATATCATTTTCTTAGGGAGCATGTAGAAAAAGAAGATATTTTACTGGAATATGTTAGAACAGATAATCAACTAGTTGATATGTATACTAAGCCCTTAGAAGAAACTAAGTTCAATAGGTTTAAAATTGAACTAGGTATGATAAACTTAGAATAAGTTTATAGAAATGGCTAAGTAAAAAGGTGTCGACACACACAGATATCTGTGTCGACATAGAAAAGTGGTGTCGACACTTCAGTGAAAAGGTGTCGACACATCTAGGAAGTTGGTGTCGACACTTCAGAAAATTAGTGTCGACACATGGCAAGTAGGTGTCGACACATCCAAGGTGGTGTCGACACTTAGGTTTTACTCAGAATTATCTAAGTAAAGTCTCGACTAAGTGTCGAGTTTAGTGGTGTCGACACATAAATAAGTGTCGACACATATGATCTGTTGACTAAATTTGTGTCGACACATAGGTGTCGAGACATTATAAGTCAGTGTCGACACTTATCGACAGTGTCGACACAATTTAAGTTAGCTGACCCGCCCTTTCATCTTCAAACCTAGAAAGGTATAAATAGGATTTTGCCTTTGTCTGTCGACACACTTTCAAAAGTTTCGAGACCAAACTTGTGTGTCGACACCTCTCTTCTCTCCAGTCAAATTCTTCAAACCCTAATGGCGCCAAAGCTCGAGGAGAACGTCAATGAAGGCTACGAACTGGTGCGACATGCGTTTGAGGATGCAGATCCGGAAATCAAGAATGTGATAACCCTAGTTGCAGACTCAGGGTTAGAATTCCTTGTTTCTGAGCCGACTAAAATCTGGAAGAAAGAAGTCTTAGAATTCCTAAATGGAGCTAAAGTAGACGAATCTGGATTCAAGATCAAGTCTAAGGTCCATGGAGAAAAAGTGAAAGTCTCTCCCAAAAGTTTGAGAAAGGTTCTAAACCTGCCAAGAACAAAAGAAGAGGATGAAGTAACTGCTTCTAAGACCAGAGAAGCATTGACATGGTGTGGTCTAGATTCCAAACTGAAAATTGGATCTGTGTTTAATAGGAAGGGCATGAACAGCCAGGGAAAATTTCTATCTGAAATTGTTGGAAAAGTAATCTTAAGTAAGCCTGGAGGGCATGACAGGGTATCTGCCCATATGTTCAACCTTATGATCAGGATAATCTTTAGCCTAAATACTGATTGGTCTATAGTAGTCTTTGAAAAGATAAATGAGAGTATGAAGTAACCCAATTTGGGTAGAATAATTAGTTTGTACCTTGCTGGTAGTATACCAGAGGTCATGAATCAAGCTTCTGGATCCAAGATCAACCATATGAGAAAGATGGACATCAGGATATTCTCCAGATGGGACAGGGTTTTGTCTAATGAGATGCCAATCCCTGAGAAAATAACTTCTAAAACAGCAACACCTTTAAAGAAGAAGAAGAAAACTGCCTCAGTGGCTCAAGAGTCAACTCGCAGCTCTGATAGTGAAGAACAAGTTGTCTTTACTCCAGAAGAGGATGTAGAAGGAACTGTTGTGAAGTCTCCAGCTCAATAAGATACTGCAGAGAGGCAGGGGGAGCTACCACCATCTAGCCCCTTACACCAGGATTCAGTCCAGGGGGAGCCTCTAGTTGTAGAAGAACCAACTACACTGGAAAGTGAACAAGCAACACACATCATCCTTGAGGTAATCACTGAGCTTACTGCTTTAGATTTCCCTATAGAGGATACTGTTTTGTCTGATTCATTCAATAATGTTAATCAGCAAACTCAGATGGATAGCCAACCCCCAGATTTTGTCATGAAGGACACTTCTGTTTCAGCTCAAATTATATCTGATCCAGTGGTAGATGAGCAAAGAATTTCTCCTGCCCATTCTCCACAAGAATTTACAATGGAAGATTTATTTCTTAATCTGGATCAACAAGACCTTGAGAAGGAATATACTGCTGCTGAGGGGGAGAATGCTCCAGTTGAGGGGGAGCAAGTGCCCATTCTAGAAGAAACTGCAAGGCAAGAGCCTGAGAAGCCACAAGCTGTTGAGGAGCTACCTAAGGAGAGGGTAGAGATAGCAAGTACATCAGCCTCTGAAGATGAAGAACCTGCAAGGGCTAAGAAAAGAAAGTTCCAAGTATTCAAGAGGAGGAGTCAGAATTACAAAAAGGCTCTACAAACTATTGCTCCACAGCCTATATCTCAGCCAGCACTACAGCCAACTCCATCAATAGATTACAGTGCTCTATTGGTTGCTATGCAGTTAAAGCTTGATGAGCACAGGCAAGCCATTGCGAAGTATGTGGATGAAGGGCAAAAATCATTACAGTTTGATTTGGCCCAGGATATTAAGTCTATAAGATTTGAAATGAATCTTAATAAAAAGGAGATGACTGACTGCTTCCACAAGGGAGGGAATGTAGTAGTCTATTTGGCAACTCATCAAGAAAAGATAAAAGCTCAAGTAGATGAACTTGAAGTAAAGCAAGGCTATGTACTGGAAAATCAAATCAGGATGAATGATAATTTGACAGAATCTCACAATGCCATTATCACTGAGATGCAGAACATAGCTGCTGGACTGACTACTTCTACTGCTACTGCTAAAGCAGAATTTGACAAAGCATTCCAAGAAGAAATAACTGCTGTTAAGACTGCCATACAAGACTCTCCGAAGATCATAACTGACAAACTCCAAAGGTTGAAACCTTATTTTAAAGATGGAGTCAACTATTTGGATGCCCAAATAAGATTTCAAAAGGATGATCTGAGGGATCACATGGTTAGAGAAGTCATAAAGGGGGAGAGGGTGTTAGTCAAAGCCAGCTCTGATCATGCCAAGTGAATATCCAATTCTATCAGAGCTACTCTTGGTTATCCTCCTTTATGTGATGATGATAATGTTGCAGAATCTGGGATTAATCCTGCATATCTAGGAGGGGAGCAACCTGAAGTGGTTCAAGTCATCTACCCTCCTCCAGATTTTGATATGATACATGCTGATATCCAGACAATGAATAGCCCACCTGAGGATAAGAAAAATGTTATCATAGAAAAGGTGGTTCAGCCAGCATCTGAAGCTGTACAAGAAGCTCTGCAAAAAGAAGAAGAAACCAGATTGTCTAAGAAGAGGTTCAGGGAGCAAGCTGAACAAAGACCAGACTTTGAGCAGTGGAGCCTCACTTCAAGAAACATTATCTTAACTGCATGGAAAGCTGCAAAAGATAATATTCAAGACAGAAATAAATGGTTTTCTGAATTAGAATGGAGGAAACATGAGACAAGGCAAGAAGCAATAGTGCAATATAGAAGGAAGGCCAAGATGGAAAAGCTACCTTCTACTGCTCAGGAGCCTAGCAAGTACTTTCCCAAGCCATATCATTATTTTGAAAGGCAAAAGATTAAAGCTGAAGAGCAAAAGAAAAAGGATCTGAAAGGCAAGAAGCCTGCTGATACTGAAGTTACTGAAGCTCCTGTTCAAGCCAAAGCACAATCTGGAAAAAGAATAGTAATTAAGGAGGCTGAACAAAAATAAAATAGAATTTTATTCAGATTACAATTGTAATCTTGTGTTTTTCAAACACTATGTAAAACTTTTGTATAATGAATATTACAAAGTTGTGAGAACAATATGATGTGTTTTAAATCTATTTCATAATTGTTCTGAGATGTTATCTGTGTATGCATGTTTGTTTAATACATGTTATGTTTCTTTCCTGATTACATAATCCTGCTTTACATCATACTATGATTTTATTCTATATGGTGTATATCATTGACTAAGGGTTATGACTTCTCCAAATAGGGGGAGATTGTTGGGTACATTGGTTTAAATGTACCTGATTTGAAGAAGCCTCACCCAACTCAATGATATACATCAAAATGTATTTGATGTGTTTTGAGTTTACTTGTGCAGGTTAAGTATTTGCAGGAAAGATGGAAAAGTTTCTAAGTCCATGTGTCGACACCCAGAGGGAAAGTGTCGACACTTAAGAAGACTTGTGTCGACACCCAGACAAGCAGTGTCGACACTTGAAGTCATTGTGTCGACACCAGGGATGCAGAGTCGACACCAGACAGTAAGTGTCGACACAAGGAGCTGTGTCGACACTCAATGAAGAAAAGTGCAGTGAAGCAGTGTCGACACTTAGCAGTTGCGTCGACACCCAGAGAAACTGTGTCTACATCAAAAAGTGTCGACACTTGGAGGCTGTGTCGACACTCAGCAAAAGTCAGCAGAGTCTAAGTATAAGTGTCGACACCCAAAGCAAAGTGTCGACACTCAGCAGAAGAGTCAACACTTGAAGAAAGTGTCGACACAAGAAAGAATGTGTCGACACTCAGCTGAAGACTCAACACTTGAAGAAAGTATCGACACAAGGAGCTGAGTCGACACTTAGCAAAGATCAGTAAAATTCTAAGTACAAGTGTCGACACTAAGGAGTTGTGTCGACACTCAGACAGAGTCTCGACAGAAGAAGAATGTGTCGACACAAGGAGCAGTGTCTACACTCAGCAAGTATCAACACAGAAGGCTTGTGTCGACACCAAGAAGAAGTGTCGACACTTAACAGATTCAACACATGAAGATGTGTCGACACAAAGGAGATGTGTCGACACTTACAAGAATTCAGCAATATACTGAAGTACAAGTACTTGTGTCGACACACATTATCAGTGTCGACACATGAAGAAGAAGCAGTGTCGAGATATAAAATTTACAACATAAGGAGTTGTGTCGACACCTTGTAGGCTAGTGTCGACACTTAGACAACTTGTGTCGACACTTGGTCTATAAGTGTCGACACTTAAAGACATACAGTCTCGACACTTTCAGACAGTTACAGAATTTTCAAGAACTGACTGGATGACTTGACAACTGCCATTCCAGCCGGTCTACTGCACCTGTCAGAGTTGTCAGAAATCAGTTATGAACCGGACCAGCCGGTTACCATGAAGAAGGCCTATAAATAGGCTTATACTGTCTACAGAAAGTGACAGACAAAAAAGAAGATTGAACACAAGTTCAAGTGATCATTAACAAGAAGAAGATCTAGCTATTCCTTGAAGAATCTAGTGACGATCTAAGTAGTTGAAGAGAGAGAGCTCCATCCAAGAAGTCAGCCGTTGGAACCAGGCTGAGAAGAAGAGTTCAGATTTGTTCTGAATCTTAAGTAGCAGAGATCAAGGATCAACTGCAGAGGAGGTCAATCTTATTGTGTTCTACATTCAAGAAGCTTTGAAGAAAGCCAAGTCAGATTGATTTCAGCTGAGTTCTTCCAAGAACTCATCAAGAAACTCACAACTCTTCTCTCTTTTCTCTGAGTTGTAGAGTTAACATTTTGTATTCATATTATCTTGTAGGATCCTTAGGGATCTGAGTTTTGTAAGCCTGTAATTATAAAGGCTGAGTGTAGGGCTTGAGTGCCTGAGTGTAGGAGATTTGAATCTTTGAGTGTAGGCTTGTTGTGGCTGAGTGTAGGCCTTGGTGGCTGAGTGTACGCCTTGGTGGCTGAGTGTAGGCTTTGTGAAGAAGCTGAGTTGTAGGGCCTTGGGCCTGAGTTGTAGGAACCTGTGTTGGGGTTCTGAGTGTAAGATCTGAGGATCTGAGATAGTGGAGAAGTTTGACCGAATCTAGTACACTGCTAGATAGGCGAAGGGGGAAAGTGGATGTACCCAAACCTTGGGGAACCACTATAAAACTGTGTGTCTACTGGTTGCTTGTGTAATTCTGTGATTGCTGCTTGTGTGTTGTGATAAAGTAACTAGAACTCTGTGATATTATCTGAATTCTGCCTAAAAAGTTAAAAAGATTTAAGTCACCTATTCACCCCCCCCCCCTCTAGGTGATTAGGTACAATATCTTTCAGGGCCGACGTCTTTGTTCGTCGAAGCGGGAACGACCCTGCGCTGTTACAATAACATGATGTCGTCGGGTGGGTCACGGGAGGGATTTTCCGAAACTGCCCCTCCCTTCTTCCTGTTTGCCGGCTTCGGTTTATATATATATATATATATATATATATATATATATATATATATATATATATATATATATATATATATATATATATCTTTATTATATAATACAATAGACATATCTCAAAACACATCATGAATCTCATATGGACCGTCCGATCTCCAGGAAATCAAATCTGACCGTTGGATTCATAGAGGACAGCCTGCAATTAAACAATTCCAACGAAAATCAACTGTTCATTTCCGCTGTAAGCCCGATACCACCCGCTTCCGCCTGCCCGTCCATACCCCTCCTCTGGCGCCGGGCAGGCTGCCGACTATAGAGGAGCAATGCTGGACGGGCAGGCGGAAGCGGGGGGGGGGGGGGGGGAGGGGGGGACTTCGGGTATTTTTTTTCATTTTTTTAAACTAATAAGTAATTATATTATTATTTATCAAATTATAATTTGATTTAAAAATAATAATAATTTATTAAATTATATAATTAATTTCCTGGGGGCGCCGGGGGGGACGGGCTTCGCCCATTGGGGGCGGGCGAAGCCCGTGTGACTGCCAAGCGGGCGAAGCCCGCAGCGACGCATCGAGAACGGGTGAAGCCCGCCGAAATTAGTAAGCCAATTCATGTTCATTACTTGATTGAAGCCCGTCGGAATGCGGGCGAAGCCCGCCGGAATGCCAAGAGGGCGAAGCTCGCAGCGACGCATCGAGAACGGGCGGAGCCGCTCAAAGATGCTAGTATATATATATATATATACACACACACACACACACACACACACACACACACACACACACACGAGTGCCCGACACGGGGCTCCGCCCCTATGACCATGCGCGACAGTACCCGACCGACGAGGACGGGCTTTGCCAGCCCCATCAAGGCGGGTTCGCCCGCAACATATACATATGAGTATTTAAAATGATAGTAAAAAAATATAAATAAATATTACAATTTGTATTTTGTAAAACAATATACGTTTTGACATAAAAATATTAATTTTGAGTTTAATAAAGTTGATTGATTTAATGTCATCACCTCAAAAATATCACTGATATGTCTAATGACAATCTTCCTTGAATAGACCGCTGACATGCCTAATGACAACCTGTCATAGTAGGTGTAGGAGCTCTACTAATTTTTTTTTTGAATTTAAATGGATTTTCATCATTATTTCTAATTTTTTGATGGTATAATTACTTGAATGGACACTGTATTTTAATTTCTTTGAAATAAATTATAATATATGTCAAGTAATTAAAATATAAAAATGAGGTCATAATTGATATTTTTCAATGTTTCACGAAAGACAACATTTCCCATATAATAGTGATATATATATATATATATATATATATATATATATATATATATATATATATATATATATATATATATATATATATATATATATATATATATATATATATATATATATATATATCTACCATATATAAAGAAATATGATATGATATGAAATATAAATTCATTGGAATGATTTGATCCGTCCGATTTGAATCCATTTTACAGCAACTGTTTGATCAAATGAACCTCTCTCTTGACTTTTTCGTAGGGGTCCTAAACCTACTAAAGGAGTCCTAAAGTTATGTATAATTATTTCAAAAAAATTCTACCAAGCGCATCAGCTAAAGACGGCCCAAATACTTCGGGCGATTTAAGCAAAGCCCGCCTACCGGCAAAGGCATTACAGAGATTTTAAACAGCCCGCCACAGCCCACAAGCCCGGCAGCCTGCTTGATTTCAAACCATTACAGCGGAAAATCATATTTAAACCAAAATCATACCCTTGCACAGTCGGTGTGGACTATAATCGGAGGGTGAACAGTGCTCCCGCCACTGTTCACCCGCCTATTATATTTTAAAATATTGTTATGTTTTTTAATTTCTTAATTATTATTTATAAAACATTTTTAAAACTGGCGGGTGAACAGTGCTCCCGCCACGGTTCACCCGCCAGCTTTTTAACGTTTTCTTTATTTTTAATTAATTGTCTAATTTTTTTTAATTAATTATTATAAATATCAATTTTAAAAAAAAATTAAAAAGGAGTGGTTCGGTACTTTTTCGATGCCCGCCGGGTGGGGGCGAAGCCCGCCGTCGCCGGCTAGGTACTGTGGCGCGTGCTCATCGGGCCGGAGGCCCGTGCTTGTCATATATATATAATATATATATATATATATATATATATATATATATATATATATATATATATATATATATATATATATATATATATATATATATATATATATATATATTTGAACGAGCATCTTCGCACGGGCTACGCCCTTGATCGATGCTCTCGGGCAGCCTTCGACCGTATGCAGGCGGGCTTCGCCCGTTCTTGATGCATCGCTACGAGCTATGCCGCCTATGAGGGGCACCCAATTTTTTTTTTTTCAAAACATATACATATGAATACTTAAAATGATCGTAAAAATATGAAATGTAATTCCTATTTTTATATTATAAAATTTCAGAAATTTATCTCTTCTTCTCTCTCGCTTTATTATTCCCCCTAGTGTGCATATATATACACACACACAAGCAGTCGTGCACGGGGGACCCTGTGCAGGCAGCATTCATCGTAGGTGAGACATTTATCATGGGGGCGACATTCGTCGTGGGTGCAACATTTGTCGAGGGGGCGACATATGTCATGGGTGCGGCATATGTCGTGGGTGCGACATTTGTCGTGAGGGGGGGACATTTGTCGTGGGGTGACATTTGTCATGGATGCGACTGTTGAAACCAAAAATTTGGTCTCTGTCGAGTTCGGGGTCCCTAGAAAGGGGTGACCTCACACCTACTGCACCCGGAGGAACGTCACGGACCAAAGATCAAGAAGCTAGAAACAGACCCTCGGCTCTAGCGTGGAGGTCCCACCTCACACCCGGAAGGCTGCCTGAGCACTTCCCCTCCCTAGCCAATGCTCGAGCTAGGGTGCCTTGGAGGAGCTCTCTCTACTCTACAAAGAAGAAGCTAAGGGAGGAGGAAGCAAGGAAAAGTCCTTCTCCAAAGGCACCCAAGGGGGTCTATTTATAGTTTTCTGGGAATGGTCT
Source organism: Platanthera guangdongensis (assembly GCA_039583875.1). Lineage (NCBI taxonomy): Eukaryota > Viridiplantae > Streptophyta > Magnoliopsida > Asparagales > Orchidaceae > Platanthera > Platanthera guangdongensis. The sequence continues at coordinate 35,795,974 of CM077158.1, read as the reverse complement.
GCAAATAACCAACCTCCATTGCTCTGAAATTACTGAAATGCCCCCAAATTGGCCTGCCAACAGCCAAATCCCGCTGTTCTAAACAGCTAAATGCAGTCCTCCAGGGGCAGCCCCTCGAGCCGGGCGAGCAGGCGGCAAGGGGCGAGCTCGGCGGCCTGGACTGGGTGAGCTCAGCGGCCTGGGGCTGGGTGAGCTCGGCAGACTAGGTAAGCTCGGCGGCCTAGGTGAGCTCGGCGGACTGGGGCTGGGTGAGCTCGGCGGGCTGGGTGAGCTCGGCAGCCTGGGGCTGGGTGAGCTCGGCAGACTGGGTGAGCTCGGCGGGCTGGGTGAGCTCGGCAGCCTGGGTGAGCTCGGCGGCCTGGGTGAGCTCGGCGGACTGGGTGAGCTCGGCGGACTGGGTGAGCTCGGCGGACTGGGTGAGCTCGGCGGGCTGGGTGAGCTCGGCAGCCTGGGGCTGGGTGAGCTCGGCAGACTGGGTGAGCTCGGCGGACTGGGTGAGCTCGGCAGACTGGGTGAGCTCGGCAGCCTGGAGCTGGGTGAGCTCGGCAGACTGGGGTGAGCTCGGCGGCCTGGGGTGAGCTCGGCGGCCTGGGGTGAGCTCGGCGGCCTGGGGTGAGCTCGGCGGCCTGGGGTGAGCTTGGCGGCCTGGACGGCTTGACCGACTTCTCAAGAGTGCCTTGGGGGGCGGGAGAAATATTTTCTCCCCCTACTAGTATGTTCTACATGTTCACCCAAAATTGGCCCCTAGGAGTGCAAAATTCCCAAAAAGCTTAAAAACGTGCATGCCTTGTTTTGGGTCTACTCTTCGAGAATACGGGGTTGTACACAATCCCCGCTCTTTTCGAGATTGTTATAAGCTCGGAAAGAAACATCCAACCCAACGTATTCGCGGAGTGGCCTTGAGCCGAAAAGTACCTAGCCCTTCCCAGGAGAGTCAACCTGTCAAGCCAGCTAATGGGAGCCTGGGTGACGGGACGGCCTCGGGGTAAAAAACACTTAGCTTCCGGCTCACATGGCCTGGGTGACTTGGCCTCCATGAGAGATCAACCTGCGCTGCCAGCTAGTGAGAGCCTGGCAGCGGAATCCATCTCGGAGCTAAAAGGACTTAGCCTCCACGAGAGATCAACCTGCCCTGCCAGCTAGCGAGAGCCTTACAGCGGAATCCATCTCGGAGCTAAAAGGACTTAGCCTCCACGAGAGATCAACCTGCCCTGCCAGCTAGCGAGAGCCTGGCAGCGGAATCCATCTCGGAGCTAAAAGAACTTAGCCTCCACGAGAGATCAACCTGCCCTGCCAGCTAGTGAGAGCCTGGCAGCGGAATCCATCTCGGAGCTAAAAAAAACTTAGCCTCCACGAGAGATCAACCTGCCCTGCCATCTAGTGAGAGCCTGGCAGCGGAATCCATCTCGGAGCTAAAAGGACTTAGCCTGCATGAGAGATCAACCTGCCCTGCCAACTAGTGAGAGCCTGACAGCGGAATCCATCTCGGAGCTAAAAGGACTTAGCCTCCACAATAGATCAACCTGCCCTGCCAGCTAGTGAGAGCCTGGCAGCGGAATCCATCTCGGAGCTAAAAGAACTTAGCCTCCACGAGAGATCAACCTGCCCTGCCAGCTAGTGAGAGCCTGGCAGCGGAATCCATCTCGGAGCTAAAAGGACTTAGCCTCCCCGAGAGATCAACTTGCCCTGCCAGCTAGTGAGAGCCTGGCAGCGGAATCCATCTCGGAGCTAAAAGGACTTAGCCTCCACGAGAGATCAACCTGCCCTGCCAGCTAGTGAGAGCCTGACAGCGGAATCCACCTCGGAGCTAAAAGGACTTAGCCTCCACGAGAGATCAACCTGCCCTACCAGCTAGTGAGAGCCTGGCAGCGGAATCCATCTCGGAGCTAAAAGGACTTAGCCTCCACGAGAGATCAACCTGCCCTGCCAGCTAGTGAGAGCCTGACAGCGGAATCCATCTTGGAGCTAAAAGGACTTAGCCTCCACGAGAGATCAACCTGCCATTCCAGCTAGTGAGAGCCTGACAGCGGAATCCATCTCGGAGCTAAAAGGACTTAGCCTCCACGAGAGATCAACCTGACCTGCCAGCTAGTGAGAGCCTGGCAGCGGAATCCATCTCGGAGCTAAAAGGACTTAGCCTCCACGAGAGATCAACCTGCCCTGCCAGCTGGTGAGAGCCTAACAACGGAATCGATCTCGGAGTGAGACCTTTCATGGACCATAAATATTTTTCGGTGGTTTCTACCATTAATCATAGCTAATACAACGCAAGTTAAGTTCATTACAAAGAGATGATTCACTTCTCTCTTACCTCCCTCTTCCCCCGTGAATCATCCGATCCTTCCCCGGGTGCCCACATCAACCCTGTCTTCACATCTCTCCTCTGCTGCCTCGGGTCGGACTTCTTCAATCCGCACCGGGTCTTGCGCTTGTTGAGGCTGATGAGGTTGCGGTGCTGGAGCTCTTGTCCTTCTCAACTCCAGAAATTTCGGGGCAAGTAGATGTTGCGTGGCCTTCCTCCAGGTGGAACTCACAGTAGGGTAACTCTACTCTGACTCTTCTCCTTCCCGTGCAGTTCCTCCTCTCCCTTCGATCAATTTCCATCGCTTGCTGTGGCGGGGGTAGGAGTTGCCTAGGGGCTTGCCTTTGGAAGTTGAACCTCCCTCGGCCTTCATGAAAATCCCCCCCACCTTGGTTGTGACCTCTTCCTGGACCCTGAATGGGTCCTCCCTGCTGCCTCCAACCTGGTTCTGGACCCTCCTGTCCCTGGAACCCCTAAGCTCTCTGCTCCTCTCCCCTTCTTCCTTCCTGATGTCTTGCGCCTCCTTGCTCCTTCGACTCCGCCTCTGTTAGCCTTGCCAACTTTTTGACAAATGAGGGGGTTGGCCGCCTCCATGGCTATCTCCTCTGCCGCCCTTTCCATCAGCTCTTCGAAGGAAAGGGGGGCCTTCCGGGTCAAGCTCATCTTGAAGAAGCCCTCCTTCAGCCCAACGGTGAAGGCCATCTGGAGAGCATACCCGGGCATCTCTTGGACCTCCAAGATCTCTCCTTGGAACCTTTCAACGTAGCGGGCCAGCGACTCCTCGACCCCCTGCCTTATCAGGAAGATGGACTCAGGACTCCTCTTCCTCTTCTTGGAGGTGGAGAAGCGAAGCTGGAAGCTCCGACTTAAGTCCTCGAACCTGTAGATCGACCTTGGAGGGAGTTGATGGAACCAGTCCCTTGCCTTCTCCTTCAACGTGATCGCAAAGAGGCGACACTTGAAGGCATCTGTCATCGGCCTGATGGAGACCGCATCCTCGAACCATTGCAGGTGCTGGACGGGATCATCCTTCCCGGAATAGTAAGCCATGTCTGGCTCTCTGAACCCCTCGGGAACGGGAGCTGAGATGATCAGCTCGCTGAAGGGTGACACCCTAAGGGGTGGTCTCGCCACTTATACTCGCGTGGCCTGCTCGCCTTGGAGGTTGGTACTTGTCAAAACCCGCATTTCCTCAACGAGTACATCGTATCAGAGCAAGAGGAACTACGAGTTATGATGCCACGTCGTGCAGGGGATAACTGCACACGCTCAGGCAACTCTTGACACTTACTTTATGAGTTGAAATTCAACAGTGAAATGTAAGAAAACCTTTGGATTGAATGGTCGTATCCCTCGGCCTTAGGTATCAAAAACTGTTTTTATACGCGGCGGAAATACTTTGTTTAAATATGATGAGCTCCTATATGCAGGCTATAGTGATACTACTATAAGAAATCCTCTTTGTTTAGGTCATTTGGAAAATACATCTTAGTTGATCAAAACATGTATGCATGATATACAATAATAGGTTTTGTGTAGCTTAGAAAATACCTAATGCAACCTACCATAAATCCTTCCCAAGAGCAAGAAGACATCATCCAAATGAGTCACATAGTAGTCTATTATTCATACATCACAAGTAAAGAAAACCACCAATGGGCGCCAACAAGCTGACACAAACCCATTGGGGCACATGTATGTCTGTACAACAAAGAGAAGAACTACCTCGCTAAGTATGCTCGGCTAGCTCCCAAGAAACGCCACCAACCAACCTAGCCGCTCAACCGGCTACAACCTGCACCTGAGGCATTCAAGAAAGAATACCTCAGCAATCAACCAAGCTATACAAAAGAAAGCATGAATTTCATAATTGATAAAGAAGGGGCTTACCGACCCCGTAGCAATGTTTCATATAAGTAAAAAGAGTGCATAAACAAGTGCGTATAAGTAGCAAACAATGTCATTCCCAAGTGTCAACCGCACCAAGTGCGTACAAGTTCAACAAGTCCTGCTCCACCCGCAGGAGAAAAAGGGCAATACATATGCCCAAACTCAGCATCTTACAAACCAGAAACAACCAAACGAGTGAAACATAAGCAGCGGTTAAGTTCAATTCCGCAAGAGTCTTTCGGTGGCGGCCCTAAAGTGGAACGCACCAAACAAAACCAGCCCAAATCAGGGCCAAAGTGGTCTCTCTAACCACAAAAAACCAAAACCCGGTGGCCACAGGCTGAAACCACACCACCCCTTGCAGAATTTTCACACAAACGCTCCTGCCATGGTTCACAATTCGCCTCGCAAAACGCCCCATAACCCAAGCTAAACACGTTCCTTTCATCGTTCTCACGCATGACGACAAAATGCCCAAGTTATGTCAAGAAAAGACTACATGATGAACTACAGGAATTACACGATTCATGGCGCTACATGAACGACATGATGAAGGACAAGAATACATCACATGATTAGGCAAGAAAAAAACTACATGAACATGAATCAAATTAGAAAGGCTAGATGAACAAGAATCCAATAGCTACATAAATCACATGAACAAGAGAAATTTAAGAGCATAGGGAAATTAGCTACATGAATCAAAGTCGTTCAGCATAGGGAAATTTAAGAGCATAATAAAGCTAGTGAGGAAGAACCCAAAACAAGAAGAACAAGCTCATGAAACTTGAAAGAGAAACTAGCTATTTTGTTTGCACAATTAAAATCAAGAAAGAAGATTGGCAAGGGTGAAGAACACCGCTTGCCTGAACCGAGACGATGCTGCGACGGCTGCTCCTTTCTTTCCTTACCTTGCTTGCTCCCTTGCTCTCTTGCTTTCTCTTTGAGGATGAAGAAGAAGATGAAGAGAAGGTGAAAATGAGAAACATAATTCTCTGTTTCGGCCTTAATTCCTCCAGAACAGAGCTGGACCGTTAGATGCAGAACCAAGGAAAAGAATGGCACAAAAAAACTGGAAAAACTCGATTTTTCGGGCCGGTCACGCCCTGTGTCACGCCCGTGACACAGGGCGTGTACCTTAAGCGGCGCAGAAAGTCGGCAATCCCGAGTTTATCCACACGGTACACGGCCGGGTACACGCCCGTGACTGGTCGGTCACGCCCGTGACACAGGGCGTGTAGCCCGTGTCTCGACACCTCGTCGACACAAAGTGTCGACACTCGACACAGCTTGACACGCCCTGTGACACGCCCGTGTCACAGGCCGTGTCCCCTCTCTCGACACCCGACACTCGATACTCGACACTCGACACTCGACAAGCTGAACACGCCCTGTGACACGCCCGTGTCACAGGCCGTGTACCCTCTCTCGACACCCGACACTCGATAAAGCGGGACACGGCCCGTGACACGCCCGTGTCATGAGGCGTGTACCCCATTCGTCGAGCTCAACTCGACGCATGAAAAATTCGTCGAGTCAAGGAGGTCACGCCCAGGTCACGGCCTGGGTCACGCCCGTGTCAGGGGGCGTGTCTCGCACAAAAACGACCATTTTTCCCTGTTTTGAAAAATGTTCCTGTGTCGTCCTAGACCATTTTTGCCTTAAGAACTTTTTTACCCTTTTTTTTGTTTCCTATACCAACAACTCACTTTCAACAACATTTCCCGGGCGCGAAAAAGTGCAAACATTCCCTAAGAGGCCTCACCGAGTCCCCAATTTGGACTCCGGTTTGCTGGGTAATCGTGCAACTCGGCAACCAAAACAGCCACTCGCAAGCCCGCGAGAAAAACCATGCTCGAACAACGTTCAAAGCCAACGTAACGCTCATCATGCGTACGCAATCAAAAATCTGGGGCGTTACAATCACTCCCCCTAACAAAAAGTTTCGCCTCGAAACTTTTCACGAAATCAAATACAGAAGCAAACCAAAACATGAATGCAACCAAACACCGAGTCACATACCAGCTTAGCTACGGGAATAAATGAGGGTGAGCCGCCCTCATCGTTGACTCGAGCTCCCACGTCGCGCTTTCCACATCCTGATTTTTCCATAGCACCTTGACCATCGGAATCTTCTTTTTCCGCAACACGCGATCTTGGGAGTCCAATATCCGGATAGGCATCTCCACATAAGAAAGGTTTGGCGCCAACTGCGGCACCACATCCAACACTTGCTGATCATTCCGTACACATTTGCGAAGTTGGCTAACATGAAACACGTCGTGAACACCAGGAAAGTTCATGGGTAATTCTACTTTGTATGCGGATGCACCAACTCGCGCAAGAATCTTGAAGGGACCCACAAATCTTGGGTCTAATTTGCGCTCTTTTCCAAACCTTTTAATCCCAACCATTGGGGAGACTTTCAAGAAAAAAGAATCTCCCACCGCAAACTCTAATTCCGACCGTCGTCGATTGGCATACTTTTCATATCGCTCTTGGGCGATTCGGAGCTTCTCCCGAATAAGTCGTACGACAACTTCCATGTCCTCGAGCGCCTCTGGGCCCAACAAAAGCCGCTCGCCAACCTCCGTCCAAAAGAGGGGAGTCCGACATCGACGCCCATATAAAGCTTCAAACGGAGCCATTTGCAAGCTTTCTTGATAGCTATTATTATATGCGAATTCCATAAGCCGCAAACGTTCATCCCATGCTCCGCCATACTCAAGAATATAGCATCGAATCATATCTTTCACAATTTGGTTTACTCGTTCTGTTTGGCCATTCGTCTGAGGATGATAAGCAGTGGAATACCGCAAATCTGTGCCCAAACCCTCTTGTAGACTCTGCCAGAAACGAGAAGTAAATCGGGAATCCCTGTCTGAAATAATATTGACTGGCACACCATGCAGTCGGATGATTTCGTTCAAATAGAGCTCCGCTATTGTCTTCATCGGGTAGTTGACCTTAAATGGTATGAAATGAGCACACTTGGTCAATCTATCCACGACTACCCACACGGAGTCATGTCCTCATGGAGATCTTGGTAAACCTGTAATAAAATCCATTGAGATGCTTTCCCACTTCCATGTTGGAATCTCCAATGGTGTCAACTTGCCACCAGGCCTCCCATGATCAGCTTTCACCCGCTTGCAGGTATGACATTCAGCTACAAATTGCGCTATATCTCTTTTCATTCCATACCACCAGACAGTTTGTTTCTGATCACGGTACATTTTTGTTGAGCCTGGATGGTAGGCCATACTTGCGCTATGTGCTTCCCTACACACCATCTCGCGAATATCTCCAACTGTGGGAATACAAAATCGACCACGATACTTTAACGTGCCTGCACCGTCAATCGCAAAATCTGGTAATTCAGCCTTTTCAGTCCGAAGCAATAAATGTAAAAGATCAGGATCATCTTTTTGATGTTGTCTTGCAAGCACCAGCCATGACGGTTCTTCTATTGCCGAATGACTTTGCGGGTCATATTTTTCCACGGAAATATCCATCAATAGAAATTCTTCCACAAGACGGTCGACTGAAAGATGAAATAATTTCCCCGTCTTCCGACTCAAAGCATCGGCCACAATATTCGCTTTCCCGGGGTGATACTGAATGTCCACATCATAATCAGCTACATATTCAAGCCATCGCCGTTGGCGCAGATTCAGTTCCTTCTGCGTGAAGACATACTTCAAGCTTTTATGATCTGTAAAGATTTTACACTGTGCACCATACAGTAAGTGTCTCCACAACTTCAATGCAAATATCACCACTGCGAACTCCAAATCATGCGTTGGGTAGTTCTTTTCATGACTTTTCAACTGCCGAGACTCATACGCAATTACCTTCTTGTCTTGCATTAACACACATCCAAGTCCAACGTGCGACGCATCCACAACCACTTCATAATCTTTTCCTTCTGTCAGCAAGATCAACACAGGAGCGGTACATAACCTGTTCTTGAGTTCTAGGAATGAGGCCTCACACTTGTCATTCCACTCAAACGCCACATTATTCTGGGTTAAGCGAGTCAAAGGTGCGGCCAACGTAGCAAAACCTTCTACAAATCTGCGATAATAGCCGGCCAAGCCCAAGAAGCTTCGAATCTCCTTGGGTGTCTCCGGTCTTCTCCACTCCATGACTGCAGCAATCTTTTCGGGATCCACTGAAATTCCATGGTGATTAATGACATGACCCAGAAAAGCAACTTGAGACAACCAAAACTCGCATTTACTTAGCTTGGCAAATAACTTTTGGTCTCGCAAAGTGGCCAATACCAATCGCAGATGCTGTTCATGCTCTTCAGCACTGCGGGAGTAGACAAGAACGTCATCAATAAAAACTACCACAAACTTATCCAAGTAGTCCTTGAACACCCTGTTCATCATATCCATGAAGGCTGATGGTGCGTTGGTCAAACCAAACGACATCACCAAAAATTCAAAATGGCCATACCTTGATCGAAATGCAGTCCGCGGAATATCAGACTCCCGGACCTTGAGCTGATGATAGCCCAAGCGGAGATCAATCTTCGAAAATACGGAACTGCCACGCAGTTGATCAAACAAATCATCGATTCTTGGCAGTGGGTACTTGTTCTTAATCGTCACCTTGTTCAACTCCCGGTAATCGATGCAAAGGCGCATCGACCCATCTTTCTCCTTCAAATAACACTGGTGCACCCCAAGATGATGAACTCGGCCTGATAAACCCTTTTGCCAATAATTCATCCAATTGGGTGCGCAACTCTGATAGCTCACGCGGGGCCATTCTGTACGGCGCTTTCGCAATAGGCCGCGTACCAGGTTCCAAATCAATAACGAACTCGACATCACGATCAGGGGGAAGACCAGGAAGATCCATAGGAAAAACATCTGAAAATTCACGTACAACAGGAATCTCCTCCAAACGCGGCAAAACAACACTAGTCCCCACAGCGGAGATAAGACAAGCAAAACAGTCGGAAACAAACAACGTCCGAACAAATACCGCCGAAATCCCTGGAGAATCCTGGCAAGAATCACCATACACACTTCCTGGCTGACCATCGTCCTTGATAAAATCCAAGCGCTTCCCTCTGCACTGGATGACGGCGTCATAGCGGGATAACCAGTCCATGCCCAGAGTGACGTCAAAATCATCCAAATTGATCACCTTGCAATCAGCCCTTGCTAAGAAATCGCCCAACAAAATGGGACAATCAAGAAGACCCCAGTCTGCCACCACAGAAGCACCGGAAGGAAATTTCACCAAAAACGCATTCCCCACTCGATCTGGTGTCAGATGATACCGATCCAGAAAGGTTCGCGCTACAAAAGAATGGGTCGCGCCAGAATCAAATAGAACACGCGCCCAACGGTTCTTTACCTTAAAGTTTCCTATAAGGGTATATATGCTAAGAACTACACGGAAGAGGCAGAAACAAAATGTGAACTAGAAGAATGAATCGAACCTGAGATAACTTGAGGTGACGTCTGAGCTTCCTCTAAAGAGATCACATTCAACTTCCCTTTACCTTTGTCTACACGCGGAGGCGGAGGCAAAGCCTGGAGTGGTGCGGGTTGCAAAACAGGTTGGATCTGCGGGCACCTTGCACGAAGATGTCCTGGTCTGCCACACTGAAAGCACACCTTGTCTTTGGCCCAGCAGCGGCCCACATAATGACCTCTTCTCCCACAAAATGTACACTCCAACTCTCTGGTTGGCGCACCCTGAATGGCGTGCACCTGCTCCTTCTTTTGCATCCCCAACCGCTTGAAACATGTCTCAAACGGGTGACCGGCTCGGCCACAGAAGCTACATAGTTCCTTCTTCTTCTTTACGTCTGAATCGTGGGACAGTTTCTCTCCCACCAGCTGTCTCTTGCCCTGCCTCATCTGCTGCCCTCTTTGTTTGGCATTTTCTATAGCTTCCACCTTCAATGCTGCCTCAACCATAGTAGTGTAACTTGTTGCTCCATACGCACTTGCGAACTGCTGCACTTCGCTGCGGAGCCCGCCCAAAAATCTCTTTACTCGGTCAGCTTCCGTCGTCACCAAGCTCGGAGCGAACCGACTTAACTTGCTAAACTCAATTTCATACTCACTCACTGTGCGTTGCCTCTGCTTCAAGTACAAGAAGTCATTCATCAGGCGGTCCCTTTCCACTGCCGGTAGAAACTTGCGCCGTAACATTTCTTTGAATGCTTCCCACGAACAGCCCGCCCCTAGGCTTTCCTTTTCTCGCAACCACCAACCTTTCGCCAACCCTTTGAGTTGATAGGCGGCAAGCATCACCTTCTGGTCCTCGGTAACGCCAGAATACACAAACATCTCTTCCAATGTGATTACCCAATCATCCAAGATCACAAAGTCTGCTTTTCCATCATACATCGGTGGTCCAAGTCGCTGAAACTGCGAGATGAAAGTCATCGCAGGAGGAACCACAACTGGGGGTGTCATTGCCACTGAAGGAGTCGAACTAGTGGGGCCTCTAACCGTCTCTTGCCCTCTTGGTGCCAGCCCAGACATCGCGGATGACATAGCTTGGAGCTGGGACTGTACTTCCTGCACCTGCCTCGTCAAAGCCTCATTACTTTGGCGAAGACTATCCATCAGGGCATTATTCTGCGCGCCCGAAGACTCGCCCTCGGATTGGGGAGTTTGCCTCGTCACTGGACGCTTCGACATCCTATTAACACGTTCACTCTTGTCAAGCTCAAACCCAACAAAACACACAACGGCTATATACAGACCATACATAAAGAAATATGAACATCAACTGCTAACTTGCTCTGGGAGTTTGAGAATGATGGTATGCCTAACCTCAAGATGACTCACCGTCATCCCACTACCTTGTGCCTAACCAATGACTGCATGACTTTATTTGACCCAAAACCATGAGTGTACATGTGTCATCATGTACATCTTTAGCTTGGCACGTTGTGCTCATGCAATGTTATGTTATGCGTGTTGTGCGATGCAATCTAGAAAAAGGCCTTAATGCATGTCATGAGCGGTCGTACGCATCACAATGCTATGCATCCCATACTACATAGCATTGCATGCAACGAAAAAAAAAGAAAACATGCTAGTCGCATCAATGTGGTGAGGTTATGCATCCCATACTACATAACCCTCACATGTTGCCCCTATGGTGGATCCATATACAACCACATATTATGCATCCCATACTACATAATATGCCCCGTATACTTCTGTTCATGCCATGAGTGTAGTGTACGTGCTTCAGCCAAGACATACTGATGGCACCTCGGTGTGTGTATGAGATGATGCTTACAAGCACAAAATAAAAGGGAAAGTTTGCCCGACCAAATGTCAAGCAAACCTGGCTCTGATACCAACTGTCACAACCCGCATTTCCTCAACGAGTACATCGTATCAGAGCAAGAGGAACTACGGGTTATGATGCCACGTCGTGCAGGGGATAACTGCACACGCTCAGGCAACTCTTGACGCTTTATGAGTTGAAATTCAACAGTGAAATGTAAGAAAACCTTTGGATTGAATGGCCATATCCCTCGGCCTTAGGTATCAAAAACTGTTTTTATACGCGGCGGAAATACTTTGTTTAAATATGATGAGCTCCTATATGCAGGCTATAGTGATACTACTATAAGAAATCCTCTTTGTTTAGGTCATTTGGAAAATACGTCTTAGTTGATCAAAACATGTATGCATGATATACAATAATAGGTTTTGTGTAGCTTAGAAAATACCTAATGCAACCTACCATAAATCCTTCCCAAGAGCAAGAAGACATCATCCAAATGAGTCACATAGCAGTCTATTATTCATACATCACAAATAAAGAAAACCACCAATGGGCGCCAACAAGCTGACACGAACCCATTGGGGCACATGTATGTCTGTACAACAAAGAGAAGAACTACCTCGCTAAGTATGCTCGGCTAGCTCCCAAGAAACGCTACCAACCAACCTAGCCGCTCAATCGGGTACAACCTGCACCTGAGGCATTCAAGAAAGAATACCTCAGCAATCAACCAAGCTATACAAAAGAAAGCATGAATTTCATAATTGATAAAGAAGGGGCTTACCGACCCCGTAGTAATGTTTCATATAAGTAAAAAGAGTGCATAAACAAGTGTGTATAAGTAGCAAACAATGTCATTCCCAAGTGTCAACCGCACCAAGTGAGTACAAGTTCAACAAGTCCTGCTCCACCCGCAGGAGAAAAAGGGCAATACATATGCCCAAACTCAGCATCTTATAAACCAGAAACAACCAAACGAGTGAAACATAAGGAGCAGTTAAGTTCAATTCCGCAAGAGTCTTTTGGTGGCGGCCCTAAAGTGGAACGCACCAAACAAAACCAGCCCAAATCGGGGCCAAAGTGGTCTCTCTAACCACAAAAAACCAAAACCCGGTGGCCACAGGCTGAAACCACACCACCCCTTGCAGAATTTTCACACAAACGCTCCTGCCATGGTTCACAATTCGCCTCGCAAAACGCCCCATAACCCAAGCTAAACATGTTCCTTTCATCGTTCTCACGCATGACGACAAAATGCCCAAGTTATGTCAAGAAAAGACTACATGATGAACTACAGGAATTACACGATTCATGGCGCTACATGAACGACATGATGAAGGACAAGAATACATCACATGATTAGGCAAGAAAAAAACTACATGAACATGAATCAAATTAGAAAGGCTAGATGAACAAGAATCCAATAGCTACATAAATCACATGAACAAGAGAAATTTAAGAGCATAGGGAAATTAGCTACATGAATCAAAGTCGTTCAGCATAGGGAAATTTAAGAGCATAATAAAGCTAGTGAGGAAGAACCCAAAACAAGAAGAACAAGCTCATGAAACTTGAAAGAGAAACTAGCTATTTTGTTTGCACAATTAAAATCAAGAAAGAAGATTGGCAAAGGTGAAGAACACCGCTTGCCTGAACCGAGACGATGCTGCGACGGCTGCTCCTTTCTTTCCTTGCCTTGCTTGCTCCCTTGCTCTCTTGCTTTCTCTTTGAGGATGAAGAAGAAGATGAAGAGAAGGTGAAAATGAGAAACATAATTCTCTGTTTCGGCCTTAATTCCTCCAGAACAGAGCTGGACCGTTAGATGCAGAACCAAGGAAAAGAACGGCACAAAAAAACTGGAAAAACTCGATTTTTCGGGCCGGTCACGCCCTGTGTCACGCCCGTGACACAGGGCGTGTACCTTAAGCGGCATAGAAAGTCGGCAATCCCGAGTTTACCCACACAGTACACGGCCGGGTACACGCCCGTGACTGGTCGGTCACGCCCGTGACACAGGGCGTGTAGCCCGTGTCTCGACACCTCGTCGACACAAAGTGTCGACACTAGACACAGCTTGACACGCCCTGTGACACGCCCGTGTCACAGGCCGTGTCCCCTCTCTCGACACCCGACACTCGATACTCGACACTCGACACTCGACAAGCTGAACACGCCCTGTGACACGCCCGTGTCACAGGCCGTGTACCCTCTCTCGACACCCGACACTCGATAAAGCGGGATACGGCCCGTGACACGCCCGTGTCACGGGGCGTGTACCCCATTCGTCGAGCTCAACTCGACGCATGAAAAATTCGTCGAGTCAAGGAGGTCACGCCCAGGTCACGGCCTGGGTCACGCCCGTGCCAGGGGGCGTGTCTCGCACAAAAATGACCATTTTCCCCTGTTTTGAAAAATGTTCCTGTGTCGTCCTAGACCATTTTTGCCTTAAGAACTTTTTTACCCTTTTTTTTTGTTTCCTGTACCAACAACTCACTTTCAACAACATTTCCCGGGCGCGAAAAAGTGCAAACATTCCCTAAGAGGCCTCACCGAGTCCCCAATTTAGACTCCGGTTTGCTGGGGAATCGTGCAACTCGGCAACCAAAACAGCCACTCGCAAGCCCGCGGGAAAAACCATGCTCGAACAACGTTCAAAGCCAACGTAACGCCCATCATGCGTACGCAATCAAAAATCCGGGGCGTTACAGTACTCGCCGGGCTGGAGAACAGCTCCCGGCCGGTGACGTCTCGCTCGACCCCATCTCCCATCCTCTCCTTCCCTGGCCTTCTTCCTGGTGCACTTCCTTCTCCCCCTGCTGGGATCATCTCGCCTAGACCCCTGGGAGTCGGCTCGTCGAGAGGGGGAGCTAACTCCTGGGGGGTCGGGGTGGAGCTTCCACCCTGAGGAGCAATGCTGCGCAGCATCTCCATGATGCCTTGGATGGAGGCCATGAACTCTTGTCTCCCCACAAAGGGTCCTGAGCTGGGGAGCTCGCCGAGATCATCACTACCTCCTTGACCTCATGTCATGACACTCTCCCGAGATCTTCTGTGCTGATCACTCTCCACGCTCACCGCACCAAAATGTTGAAATCAAAAATTTGGTCTATGTGGAGTTCGGGGTCCCTAGAAAGGGGTGACCTCACACCTACTGCACCCGGAGGAACGTCACGGACCAAAGATCAAGAAGCTAGAAACAGGCCCTCGGCTCTAGCGTGGAGGTCCCACCTCACACCCGGAAGGCTGCCTGAGCACTTCCCCTCCCTAGCCAATGCTCGAGCTAGGGTGCCTTGGAGGAGCTCTCTCTACTCTACCAAGAAGAAGCTAAGGGAGGAGGAAGCAAGGAAAAGTCCTTCTCCAAAGGCACCCAAGGGGGTCTATTTATATTTTTCTGGGAATGGTCTGCAAATAACCAACCTCCATTGCTCTGAAATTACTGAAATGCCCCCAAATTGGCCTGCCAACAGCCAAATCCCGCTGTTCTAAACAGCTAAATGCAGTCCTCCAGGGGCAGCCCCTCGAGCCAGGCGAGCAGGCGGCAAGGGGCGAGCTCGGCGGCCTGGACTGGGTGAGCTCGGTGGCCTGGGGCTGGGTGAGCTCGGCAGACTGGGTGAGCTCGGCGGCCTGGGTGAGCTCGGCGGACTGGGCTGGGTGAGCTCGGCGGGCTGGGTGAGCTCGGCAGCCTGGGGCTGGGTGAGCTCGGCAGACTGGGTGAGCTCGGCGGGCTGGGTGAGCTCGGCAGCCTGGGTGAGCTCGGCGGACTGGGTGAGCTCTGCGGACTGGGTGAGCTCGGCGGACTGGGTGAGCTCGGCGGGCTGGGTGAGCTCGGCAGCCTGGGGCTGGGTGAGCTCGGCAGACTAGGTGAACTCGGCGACCTGGGTGAGCTCGACGGACTGGGTGAGCTCGGCAGACTGGGTGAGCTCGGCAGCCTAGAGCTGGGTGAGCTCGGCAGACTGGGGTGAGCTCGGCGGCCTGGGGTGAGCTCGGCGGCCTGGGGTGAGCTCGGCGGCCTGGGGTGAGCTCGGCGGCCTGGGGTGAGCTTGGCGGCCTGGACGGCTTGACCGACTTCTCAAGAGTGCCTTGGGGGGAGAAATATTTTCTCCCCCTACTAGTATGTTCTACATGTTCACCCAAAATTGGCCCCTAGGAGTGCAAAATTCCCAAAAAGCTTAAAAACGTGCATGCCTTGTTTAGGGTCCACTCTTCGCGAATACGGGGTTGTACAGCGACATTTATCGTGGGTGCGACATTTGTCGTGGGGGCCACATTTGTCGTGGATGTGACATTTGTCGCCATGAGTGTTGTTGATGCTCGAAAAGGGAAGGGGGCAGGTTGTCGCGGGCACCAGCAGCTAACGGGGTGTGTTCGATCTCACGGGCAAGGTGACGAGCAAGGTTGCGGGGATAGAGGAGAGGAGGAAGCTTCTGAGTGCTCGAGAGTGGAGCAAACTCTTGTTCAAGGGTTGCATGGGTAGAGGAGAGAAGGGCGTTGATCCGAGTGTGGAGATCGTTGGGAAGATTGATCAGGAGCTGTCGAGCAGACGATTACTTTGATCAGCAGAGAAGGTTGATGATCAGCAGAGAAGTCTGATGATCAGCAGAGAAGGTTGATGATCAACAGAGAAGCTTGATGAGCAACAGAGAAGCTTGATGAGCAGCGGAGAAGCTTGATGAGCAGCGGAGAAGCTTGATGAGGAGCTGTCAAGCAGACGGTTTGACAGTTGTGCTTGCAGATTGAATGCCGAGATAGTTGAACTGAGAAGAAGAGAGGAGCCGCTAGCAGCGGTAACAACAGACTTCGCCCGCCACGGCTTAAATGGCACTTTTGCGACGGGCTTTTCCTTTAATCAAGAAACAAAATTACAACTTGCTAATGCATCTTTACATGAGAAAGCAATAAAGGGTACAAAGGGGAAGCTGGCGGCTAAGGAAGAAGTTGTCAGAGGCCAAGGAAAAGTGGCTGCAAGCAAGCCGCACGGCTTGATGGCAAGCTGTGGAGGACTGGAAAACTGAGTCCGCAGGCCTTGATGATCAACTGTGGAGGACTGGAAAATTGAGTCCGCAGGTCTTGCTGCTGCAGCGGCAGTTTTCCCCTTGCCTGTCGCCCCCCCCCCCCAAAAAAAAGAGAGGTATTAGGGGCTATTTATAGGCCCGGGGAAGATCTTCTAGAAGCATGGCCCAGTGACGTCATCATGGAACTTGGGCGGACTCGGCGAGCAGAAGAGGGAGACCTGAGGAGCAGGCTGCCCCTGGGGGCGGCCTGAGGAGCAGGCTGCCCCTGGGGCTGCTGAGGGGGCGGCCTAAGGAGCAGGCCGCCCCTAGGGCTGCTGAGGGGGCGGCCTGAGGAGCAGGCCGCCACTTGGGGCTGATGAGGGGCGGCCTGAGGAGCAGGCTGCCACTAGGGCTGTTAAGGGGTGGCCTGAGGAGCAGGACGCCCCAGGGTGGGGCCTGAGGAGCAGGCCGCCACCACTTGGGCTGCTGAGGGGGCGGCCTGAGGAGCAGGCCGCCCCTCGGCAAGCAAAGGTGGCGTCCTGGGGAGCAGGCCTCCCTCTTGATCAAGCAGAGCTGGCGGCCTGGGGAGCAAGCCGCCCTCTTGGTGGTGGCGGCCTGAGGAGCAGGCCGCCCACTTGAGGGTGGCGGCCTGAGGAGCAGGCCGCCCACTTGAGGGTGATGAATCCCTGATGGCGAGCCGGAGAGTGAATCCGCCGAGCCCGCAACGGTTGAGTTGGTCCGTAGGGTTGACGCCAGCTGGGCGACCTGGCGGACTGAAGGAATTGATCGCGCAGATCGTCCCCAGTTGTTTTAGATTGTCTCTTGCAAGGAAAAATGCTGTGTGGTTAGCAGGCCTAACCGCGCGGCCTGCGAGGGTGAGCAATGAGAACAACCCGTCGTCCCGCAGAGCACGCAGTAGCTATGTGACCGGGTGGACAGAGAAAACTGTCCGCCTACACTTGGACTTGTCGCGAACTTCCAGGGAGAATCTGAAGGTCGCTACTAGCAAGCTGACTACCTTGGGAAGGATCACCGATTTCTAGGTTGATAGGTGTGACATTGGTCGTGGGGGCGACAATTGTCATGGGAGCGGTATTTTTCGTGTGCGGCGACATTTTTCGTAGGAGGAAACGTATAATGCAATTTGAAATACAACATATATATGTTTATGCACTTTACCTGCACAAAATCAGCAACAATAACCCTTTCTACATAATACGGTTGAAGACGTGAAGCAAATTCAATATGCAGAGAGTTATTATCATGGCACAAAGAACACATATTAGTTTGCAATTTCTATTTTCTAACCAATATACTATGAAAATGCTCCACATCCATAAATACTCATTTTATATGTAGAGTTATTAGTTTATCTTGAAAACATCCATAGTTTGCAGTTTGTAGTTATTAGCTTGTCTTGAAGAACATACATAAATACTCATTTTATATGTATAAAGTAGAGTTATTAGCTGGTCTTGAAAAGGCTCCACATCCATAGTTTGTAGTTTTTACTTACTATTTTATATACTATGAAAAGGCTCCACATCCATAAGTACTCACTTTATTTATCATGTACTTATATATCACTGCTCAAAATTTCTGTTTACCTAAAACAATAGTACAGTTATGGTCTAAAAATCAAAATACAAAAAATTCCGCACAATACTAAATAATTACTCATCATTGTCACGGTTTACATAAATAAGTACTCACCATTGTAACTCTCCTTCAGCTTGAATCAGGAAGATTGAAGCTTGCATTCTTGAATGAGGAAAATAGAATCCCCTTCAGCTCCAATAACTGAAACTGTAGATGTAAAGATGAAAAAATAGAATAAATTTCTGCTTGAATCAAAAATGCTTACAGAGGTAGAAGACGAGTGGGGTTAAACGCAGAGGTTTGATGTTGGACGGCCACAATGCAAATAGTTGGCAGCAGTAGATTGCAACACTTTGGAATTCTGAATGACAGCTTATTTGAAAACTGTATATCATAATTTTAGCATAAATTCAAAATTGGAAAATATAAATTAGTCAATCTTTATTTATGTTCTCCTTGAGAAGACACGTTTTAAGTTTCCTAGCAAGAGTTGCAACATTCCAAACTCCGTATGCATTGAACAACAGGATAGCCACATATAAAAGTGGTTTGAGTAAACTTTCATTTACAAATTCAATTTCTATTTTTATTTTTTATAGACATAAAGGAGATGAATATCCAGACTAAAAAATAAATGATCAAGCTAAGTGAAAACATGAAATAACAGTTTTATAATCATGAGGAGCTTGTCGGAGCATTGCTATTCCAAAAACTTGCTATTCCAAAAAAGCAGAGATTATAAGCACAGATTATAAGCAACTTGTTGTTCCAAAAACTCAAACTTTAAAAGAATTCTATCAATTTATATGTCCGCCAACCATAATTTATTGAACAGGAGATGGACTGCCGTATAATAAAAAAAAAATCATGTTAGCAGTTCTTATCAAGAAACCAAACAACCTTCATAAATTTAGAATTAAAGTATTTTAAACTATGAATATAGCAGCCCTTATTCAGAGTTTAGACAAAGGCTGCCACTACTCATACACATAGCTTCCAACAATTGAATCTACCTCTAAATTAAGAGAGGATACATTATGTTTCATCACCAATATCTAAGTTATCTCAAATTAATTCAAATAATATCTAATTAGTAAACTCAAACTTTAAAAGAACAGAAGCTAACCGATGAAGAAAGCAGAAACACAAAATCAAAGAATAGCTGGAGCACATAATCAGAGGAACAGAAGCTGCATGAAGAACAGAAGCTAGAGAGGATTGGGAAAATGCAGATAAAGAGAGAGGAGCAGAAAAAATAATCAGAAGGATCACAAAACTCCTGTTAATCAGAAGCAAATCACATGCACTTGAGCAAAATTAAAAAGCAAAGCAAGAAACCGGAAGCAGCGATGAGGTAGGGATGAAAATCTGAAGAAATCTGAAGCAAAATTAAAAAGCAAAATTAACATTTGAATCATCTGAGAAGGAGCGGAGAAGCAACAAAGTAAGAAACCAAAATCAGAAACGGAGAAGAAGAACCAGAGAAGGAGGGCAGCGATGAGGTAGGGATAGAGCGGCTTTACCAAAGAAGAAGAACTGGAGAAGGAGCAGAGGTTGTGTGCAGGAGGGAAGCGATGATGGTCGAAGCAGCAATCGAAGCAGCGACGACATAGGGCTTGCGACGGCGCAGGACTGCGACGGGCTTGCAGAGGAGGAGACATTGTTGCAAGGGGACGGGGGAGGTGCGGCTTGTGAAGAGATTTAGGATTGGCTGGTTTTGAAATGTTGTGAGACCGTGGAGCAGTGGGGAGGCGTGCACGGGGCAGAATCGAGGAAGCTGAGAGCGCGGAAGTGTCGAGCGATGGAGACGAGGATAAAAAACTTAGAGCAGGGGAGCGGGAGAGGTAGTTACGCATGTCGATGTTTCCCGTAGCCGATGTCCATCGCCACGATGCCCGTCGCCGCTGTCCAAGGAGGAGGAAGGAGGAAGGAAGGGAGATCGACTGTAGATTCACTGCCATCACTCTTGCGGAAGAAGATGGCAGGGCACCGGAGACGGGTGTAACGACCCGGGAGGACCACGACATCGCCCGACCCACCAGCGTCTCGGGTTCGAAACCCTGTGGCAACAATGTGTCGTGCTGATAAACAGGCCGAAGATGCTTTGGGGTGTACGGCCTGCAGGCCTTGTATATTCCGGTTGTACCACCCGTGGTGCCATGGTCCTCCTGGGCTGCGTGGTAGGCCGGCGACGCCATGGGGCGGCCCAGTGGGCCTAAACCCGAGTCGTTACAAAACAGTGCACTTTTTTGTAACGACCCTGGTTTAGGCCCAAAGGGCCGCCCCACGGCGTCGCCCGACCCACCAGCAGCCCAAGGTTGAGGGTCAGAGGCCCACTGCGTAACAGTGCAGCATGCCCGCCCCAAGGCGCCACGGTGGTACAGCCGGAATCTACAAGCCCTGTAGGTCGTACACCACAACTCATCTCAGTGACTGTTTCTCACCACGGAAGGATGTTGCTGGGGATCGAACCTGCAACCTTGATAACACACTCTTCCAACAGTTGCTATCACCAACTGTGCTGCAGCATGGGCCTCCGGCCCGATGGCCACACGTCACAGTACCTGGCTCATGATGGCGGGCTTCGCCCATACCGGGGGGGCTGCGCCCGCCCCCGGCTGAAACCCGCCTCCCGGCGTCCTTCGGCCGCAATGAGGAGGGCCCCTTCGGCGGACGGGCGTGCCTACTTAGACGGGATTTAATCCGGCCTAAACAGGCGGGATTAATCCCGCCTACGGCTGTTTAGGCGAGATTAATCCCGCCTAAACAAGCGGGATTAATCCCGCCTGCTGCTTAGGCGGGATTTAAATCCCGCCTGCTGCTTAGGCGGGATTAAATCCCGCCTAAACAGGCGTTTAGGCGGAATTAATCCTGCCTAAACAGGCGGATTAATTCCTCCTTTGCAGGCGGGATTAATCCCGCCTGTTTAGGCGGGATTAATTCCGCCTAATTAGGCAGAATAATAAATCCCGCCAGGGATTAATCTTTGCTTTAATCTCAGGCGGGTTTAGTCCCACACTGCCAGTAAAGTTGTTTTTTTCGGGTTTATATTGCCTACACCGTTATCAGCATTTGAAATCCATCAGATGGGCTGGCGGGCTGCGTTTATATTGTGTTTGAAATCTGTTGGGCTGGCGGGCTGTGCGCGCTTTTAGCGGGGTGTGTTGTTGCTAACCTTTTTTTGAAGTTATGTATATTACTTTAGGACCTCTTGAGTAGGTTTAGGAGCCCTACAAAAAGTGGAGAAAGGGATGCATTTGATCAGACAGTGTAAGAATTACGTTGTGAAATCTGACAGTTCAGATGATTCCTATGTTCATTTAAATCTTTGTTCTGATATTTTCTTTTATATATATATATATATATATAGTAATATATTAAAGTAAGAATACTACGATCAATGCCTCTCCTTTTCTTGCCCCTCCTTATCGTTCTCTTGGCACATTGCCTTCTTTCATCTTCCCGTTGTTGTTGATTTTGGCTTCGCTTCAAAACTTCTCATTTGCTTACAATTTTAGTGGATGAATCACGTGATGTATCTACAAAAGAGAAGATGTCTGTTATTTTGCGATATGTAAATTCCAATGACACTATCACGGAATGTCTTTTTTGTTTTGGTCATATATATCTGATACTTCTGAGTTATCCCTTAAAGCGGTCATTGATTGTTTTTTTTTTGAAATATGGTCTTAGTATTTCTAAATTGTGTGGACAAAGATACGACGATGCTAGCAATATGAAAGACGAGTTCATGGGGGGTTAAAAACTTAAATTTTTAATGAAAATAATTGTACTTTCTATGTTCACTGTTTTGTACATCAACTGCAATTGATACTAGTAACTGCTGCAATTGATACTAGTAGTTCTTTCACACTTATTAACATAGTATTGAATGATGTTGGTGGCTCTTGCAAACACTGTGATTCTCGTAGAGCCTTGGAAGTTAATCGAGTTGCTAGAGAGCTTGGATGCGGGGGCTTAAAAAATAAAAATGTGTTGCAGCACCGCCAAACTGCAGCTCCACGAAACTGACAAAAATTGTGGCCCGACGATGCCGTCCGCACGACAAGCGTGGATCAGCCCAGCCAAACCAGCCCGTAAGAAACAAATAATCAGTGTGTTGTGGGGAGAGAGGTGTTGTGATTCATTGCTGTAAAAAAGCTATAAAAAAGAACATAAATTAAAATCTAGTCATGGAAAATTGAAGAGTCATAATAAAAAAAGATAAAAAAATAGAATATAACATAAATTTTATGCCTCGTACATGAGGACCTCATGCTGACGGGCTAAAAATCATAATTTAAAATTTATTTTTTAATATCGTTTAATCAGAGTTGATGTGCAATTTTTGCTATTATATTTGCAAGCAAAATAGTATTTAATAAAAAATAACCTTATAATGTTATACATAGAAAAAGGTGATTGTTAACCGCAACCCGTTATTTTGCTAGTCGCACCCCAAAATTTTCCAATTTTTCGCGCCTTTTCAAAATACGCCTTGTACATACAATATCATGAAAAGTGTTCAACACAAAAGTTGTAGATATCGACGAGATCGACAACTTTCGTGTTGATCACTTTTCCTAAAAATGCATGTACAAGGCGTACTTTGGAAATATGCTCAGATTTTGCGTCTTTTCGAAATACGCCTTGTACATGCAATTTCAGGAAAAGTGTTCAACACGAAAGTTGTAGATCTCGTCGATATCTACAACTTTCGTGTTGAACATTTTTCCTGAAATTGCATGTACAAGGAGTATTTCAAAAATACTCGAAAAATTGGGAGATTTTGGGGTGCGACTAGCCAATTACGGGTTGCGGTTAACAATCACCTAGAAAAAACATAGCATCAAAATCTTTTTCTAGAATATTTGGACACGTGGTGACTGTCTATTATTTTTGAATTTTGAACAATGTTATAAAATAATCGATTTGAAGTATTAATCAAGCCGACATCTGCCAGCATGAGAAGCAGCGGGCCTATTCCTACTAGTTGGAGGAAGGAGGACTTAAAAGTTTCATATGGGAGAGCGACAACGGTTGTAAAAGGAGTTGTTGCAAATGAAGATTTGTAAATGAAGCTGTTGGAAAATGATTGCTGTAAATGGTGATCTGTTTGAAAAATCTGCATTTGCAGAGCTTTTCAGAACAGAGATTCATTTGACAGAATAATTTTTCAGAACAAATAATTTATTAACTAGAAAAATACACAATATTTACTATGCAGGTACTCCAAGTACGTTCAAGCTCCATGTACTTGTTTGGCAATCGAGCCACGCGGTGCCGACATCTCATCAACACCAACTTGAATCCCTCTTACATGATCTCCACCCGAGTTTTTATCATTTTATCCCGATCTTCTTTGAAGCCCCGATGGGTAAATGAAATGATTGTCTTGATTACAAACCCAAAAATGAGCGTTTGAGCAGGATGGGTGTCTGCGAATATAATTATTCAAAGTCATTGTTGCAATCACAATGTCTCGGTTATTTGCCAAACTATATGGTGACATATCCCTAAGTATCTTTCATTTCTTTTTTGAAACTCTGAATGATTGTTCTATAACACTACGTAAGGAAGAGTGAGCCTGATTGAATATTCATCGGCGTCCTTATATAGGCATGTTGTCCCTTCTGAAATCTGGTAAATGATATCGTGTACCAGAATATGATTTTAAAAAATCATGTTAGAGCGGGATGAGTAAATGAAATGCTCGTCTTGATTACAAGCCCAAAAATGAGCGTTTGAGCGGGATGAGTGTCTGTGATTATAATTATTCAAAATCATTGTTGCACTCACAATGTCTCGTTGCTTTGTCAAACTATATGACGACATATCACTATGTATCTTCTATTTCTTTTTCCATATTTTGAATGACTGTTTTATAACATTACGTAAGGAAGAGTGAGCCTGATTGAATATTCATTGGCGTCCTTGTATAGGTATGTTGTCCCTTCTAAAATCCGATAAATGATACCGTGTACCATAATATGGTTTTAAAAAATCACGTTGGAGCGGGATGGGTAAATGAAATGCTCGTCTTGATTACAAGCCCGAAAATGAGCATTTGAGCGGGATGAGTGTCTGCGAAGATAATTATTCAAAGTCATTGTTGCAATCACAATGTCTCGTTGTTTTGCCAAACTATATGTCGGTTTATTTCTAAGTATCTTCCATTTCTTTTTTCAAACTCTGAATGTATGTTCTATAACACTACGTAAGGAAGAGTGAGCCTGATTGAATATCAGTGTCCTTGTATAGGCATGCTGTCCCTTCTAAAATCCGGTAAATGATACTGTGTACCAGAATATGATTTTAAAAAATCACGTTGGAGAGGATATCAGACATCAACTACATAATATTTGTCTACAAAATTAAATTTTATTTATGTTAATCACAGTAATTAAAAACTACTGAAATCTCAAAAAATAAAAGTCTCACCTGATGGAGGATACAAGAAATTATAACTCGGATCCATAAGGGCACGTTGAAAAATATGGCTGTCATGAGTAGAACTCTCCCAACCCGCTAGTACAAATGTGAAACACATATTGAAATCACAAACCGCCATAACATTCTGTGATGTTGTGTCATGTTGACCAATGAAGGAAACTTATTGATCGGCAGGAACTCGAGCATCCACTTGTGTCCCTTCAATAGCTCCAATACACTCTTTAAAGAACGACATGTATCGAGCATCATTCAGTATTTGAGGGGGGATGTCACTGAAAAGGTATTGGGGGTGGGTTAATGTCACTGAAAAGATGATCTACAAGCATAATGACATCAGAAGATAATCTCTTAATAGTAGTGATCCCCTTTGCAAAAAATATACTTATAGTTTCTGTAGAGTGTTGGAATCATTCACCATGCAATTTGCATGGGTACATTATGACCTAAAATATGCAATGTAATTGCAAGTACTTCTCATGGTAGAGTTCTCCTGAATCCTTGCAGTCCATATTGTTGTGTGAGGAGTGTTAACAAATCTACAAATATAAGCTTCGACATTCTAAAAGAACTGAAATATCTATGAGGGTGTCCATCGAGAAGTTTACCAACCCATCCAGACCCTATTTGGCTTGATGTCATACAAGCTAAATTTGATGATCCACTTGCCTTAGATAAGTTAAAATCCACTGATGCTAAAAAATGTTGTCCACTGAGTGTTCTATTACGATAAAATCAGTCAACAACTTGCTATTGAGTCTCCTCATTAGAACTATCAGTTTGATCCGAGGAAGGCATTGCAAATCTGCAGCAATTTTAAATTTAACAAAATATTATGACATAATAAAACATGAAGTCCCAGTATCTACTACAACATTAATAAAATACCAACATAAGTGCAATCACGTACAAAACATCATAAAGCATATGTCCATCACAGAGAATACAACATAAACAAGTCCATCACGAAATATAACATAAGTCCATCATACGACAACTAACATAAAATCCATCACATAACAACTATCCCGATCTTTTCTCATAACGAGTCTGCAGTCATTTGAGCCGACGATCCTTTCAAATGCTCATAAAAGTTTTTCGGTAATGTTTTTTTGTCAGAAACATTGTGCAATAGTCGTAGAAGTCATAGTTGGATTAATCCATAACCTTCGTCATAGTTTCGAGTTCAGAAATCGTCTTATGAATGGTGCATAGGAATGAAGATATTTGGATGCGAGGAGGCTCCATCATGCACTTCCCAATGATGCGTGATATTTCTGCTATATCATCTAGTGTCGAACTCATTGTCTTCTAGTTAGTCATCTTTCTTTGTCCCTTACTAGTCGTGCGTTTGTTCCTTGCTTCAGCAGAATTTGATGACTCGTTCATGTTCTGTGT
This sequence comes from Platanthera guangdongensis, assembly GCA_039583875.1. Lineage (NCBI taxonomy): Eukaryota > Viridiplantae > Streptophyta > Magnoliopsida > Asparagales > Orchidaceae > Platanthera > Platanthera guangdongensis. The sequence goes on along the minus strand of CM077158.1, from coordinate 35,770,063 downwards.
GTCATCTCTGGCAGATAAGTCATGTTCATCAATCGACTTATGCTCAAAATATCTAGAATTTGGTGCTCAAGCAAGATATCCATCTCAGGTGCTTGATGATATTGCTATCACCTCTATTGAATTTCATAATTTTTGGATAAGTATTTGTATAGATATTAATATATGATATTATAAATATTGACATCGTACATGATTACCAGGACGTCCAGATGGGCTGAAACTTTGTGAGAATATTTAAAATTATAGATTTGATCTATGGTACGAATCTCAGCAAATATGGATGTCGTATGATCTTTCAAATAAATACTTATTAGATGTTTATCTCACATCCAGAAACTTGCGTTTTTAGAATTATAATGATGCTTGAATAATTGTATGAGGTAAAAGATGACGGAGATGACATGTTGGAGTGCGAGGCATATGTAAGGTGATGACATCGCTATATTGTTAAGGCACATGTCCTGTAGGATCCTTGGAATTAGTATTCCATGTTTTACTCGCATTCATGAGAGATATTATGGCAACACACCACTCGATTGGGTGATGTCTTGTTGGTAACCATATGATATTTTATATCCTGGGATGTATTGTGTAAGAATGCGGTTGGATGTTCTTGGGTGCTTCTTTGCATGTTTGTAAATGGGAATTAATGGGTATGTATGTTGATACATGGTTGTTTAATAATCCTGAGTTGAGGATTACTGGTGGGAGGTCTACAGGCTTACAGATCATCACACCGACGGAAGCTGACAGATAGATCTTGGGCGGTTGGGCTGGGTTCTTTGGTGCTTACTTCCTAAAGACCCCTTCCGTGTCAGTTGAGTCGGTTGGGCTGGGCTCTTTGGTGCTTACTTCCCAAAGACCCCTTCCGTGCTATTCAGGCCAGTTGGGCTGGGCTCTTGGTGTTTACTTCCTAAGACCTCTTCTGTGACGTAGAACGCAGGAGCTCCGTTGTTGGTGTTATTAGCATTGAGGCGTACGGAGGTCTAGACCTGGTAGTGTGTATGCCCGCCTAGCAGTGGAAATGTTCAATCCACTATCACTGTTTGCCACGACAGGTGATGCCTAAGAAGTTCGCTACCTCTCGAAAAGTGGGAACTAAAGGTCTATATCGACATAGCAAGGCATAGTGCGTGTGTAAACATGGTTGCGTCATCATATATCCATTGCACTGCACCACATAAAATTCTCATCATATAAATTATTATGAACTTTTTTAAATGATGAGTTATTATTTATTGTACTAGACTCTTAAATTATAAGCGTGTATGAGAATCCTTATAAGTTAAGTTCAATTCAGTTCGTTATATATTGCGCTCTTATACATACATATATATATATATATATATATATATATATATATATATATATATATATATATATATATATATATATATATATATATATATATATGTCTTCTATGATTAACTGCTAGATTAATAATACTATCATATCACTTGCTTGTTATATTATTGATTCTATTGTGTCCCTTTTTCTTCCTTCAGCCTGGTGCCTAAGAGTCGCTTGTATGAGAGGATGTGAAGTCACTTAGTCTTTATGACTAATGGTTACTACACCCACTTTTTAGGAGGACATCCCGTAGATGGAGCAGCAGCAACACCCAGTGTAGGAGGGCAGTCAGGCCAGGGAGAAAAGACTTGACAGTACGATACCTTCACTCCCCTTAGTGACATATGTGAGCTTTTGAGCATTTTGTTGTAGCCCTTTGGGTAATTGTTTTACTCTGATATTTACAGGAGCTTGTATAGCTTTTTGATTGTTGTATTATCCTGGACTTTCACTTATTGTGGATTATGACTTCTGTGTTCTTCTCTTATTGTTGGGTTGACAATGCGATATCAGAAATTAGCCGGGAGAATAGACGACTTGTGGTACATATTAGCCTGTGTGCTGATGCTACCACATGACGGCCGTTCTAGGCATAAAACTCCCTTCGGTCGTGTCTTGTGTTCCAAGAGTGGGGGTTTTACAATATTTTTCTTTTGACATGACTAGAAGATGTGATTAATTCAAAGGTCGAATTTGAAAGGATGGGGAGCGGACCCAGTCGACACCCACCCAGTCAAGCCTTTCCCTGAATGTCCAATCAACTGCCTACAAAACCTCGCTCTGATACCACCTGTTGGGATAACGTGGAATCTGTCCCTCAGGCGCCAACAAATTAATACAGGGTGACACAAGAAGCGTAAAAAAATCATGAACCGCGTGTGCCGCATATATATATAACTACAATATTGAATATACGAAGAAGTATACTGTTGAAACCGAGACTCGGTTTCTGTGATGTTCGGACCCTAGAAAGGGGTGACCACACACTTACTTCTCCTGGTGAGCTCGTCTGACCGAGAACTTAGTACTCGAGACTGACCCAAGACTCCAGTACGGAGGTCCCACCACACACCTGGAAGATCTTATAGCGCTTCCCCTTCTTATCCAGTGCTGAGCTAAGGACACCTCAAAAAGCGCAAGAAGATCAAAGAATGAGAAAACTAAAAAAGCTTACCTTCAGTGATACTCCCTTGAATCTATTTATATATTTTTAAGCTTGACCTGCAAATAGCGCAAATACGCTGTTCTAAACGGTTATATGCAGAACAAAGTGGGTCTGCCGACAGCGAAACTCCGTTGTTCAGTGAGACTACTAACATACCAAATAATGTTAAATACATGTTATTTGCACCCCAGCTACGGGGGAGGATCGGGACCAACTCGCCACTCTCTTGGGCGGATGTGGACCGGCTTCCGCAGCTCGCCTCTCTCGTGAGGCGAGTCCTGATTCCTGCTGCTCGCCTGCCTCTTATATGGAGGTGGGTCGGCTTCCCCGGCTCGCTCGCCCTCTTGGCGGATGCGGGTTGGTTCGCTCGCCCACTTGGCGGATGCGGGCTGGCTCACCTGCCTGCCTGGCGGATGCGGGCTGGCTCACCTGCCTGCCTGGCGGATACGAGCTGGCTCGCCCGCCTAGGCTCGTTGGACCCACTCGGCAAACACTGTGTTGTATATATACCACATCATAATACAAAAAGCGCCACAGAGAAACAAGACTCACTTGATTCGCTGGAGAGAGAACAATCTTGACTGCAATCCGCTAACATAGTAGAAGCACAAGGTTTATGACAGAACGAACCTTCGTCGTCGTTATACGACTCACCACCATCAGAGAAGCACCCCACCGAGATTTAGCCTTGTTGTGCATATGTAGCTCGTCATTGTGTCTCTGTCAACAATAAACTCATCACACCCGCTCCAACACACGACAACCTTGTCGCACACGTTGCAACCCGTCGCATCCTTGCGCACTCATTGCAACCACACCACCTTGTCGCACTTGTTGCAACCCACCACTGTCTTGCCGCACTAGCATCCACGAACGTGTTCCGGCATTCACCGGATCCCTCCAGCGTCGGCTGTGTCCCTCGGCCACCCTTATCCTCATGATCAAGAATAGTTGTGGTGCTCTTTTCTATGAGTTCCACGGTGCGCGGTTTTGGTTGGAGCTGTCACCTTCTTATAATAAATCTATTACATGATTTTTCACGTCCCTACCAATTATGGAGGGGAGTTATTGATCTTCTTTTGTCTTCTACAATTTCTTTTCATGTGGTGGGTTAGGTGGGGTGTTGAAACATCAAACAAACTCAACAGCTTAGACATGGTTTCTGCCTCTCTTCCTCCTAACGTATCCATTTATCCACCCCCGTTTCACACGTCGTTAACTTGGGTTCCCTATGCAACCCACTCCTCTCTCCGCGTACCATCCAACACGTCGCAATGACTTTGTGGTTTACAACTACCATGACATCAGTCGTTCTCAGTCCATATAACATGTACATGTTATTATGATGTGCTTTGTTCCCTTCCTTGTTATATGAGATGGTCTCAATGACATTTACTTTGTTGATGGTGGGTGAAGGCTAGAGGACTCGAACTCAGAGAAGAAAAAAGGCGTTCTTAGAGTCATAAGTTGCGCTTACAATCTCTGTTCTTGGAAAGTGCGGAGAGATGGAGAGGCTCTGCCGAAAGATGACTACACACATTGACCACCCGCGGTACGATATGTCATTCAAGCGTGGAGGAATGTACATTTATATTTAGAGGAGGATATGATAGCTATTATTGAACTGCAAATATTTTTAGAATTTAAATTATATAACGCAATATAAATTCCTTCGCATCATAATTTACAAGCTGAATAACATTTTGATAATGTTGAAGGCAGGAAAATCCCAACTCCAAATGTTCTAACATAGGTGTAGCATGAGGTTACTAATTCTGTGATTGAACAACATAATTCAGATGGCTAGAGCAAGAGAGAGTTATCTAAAGGCACACCTAAGGTGATTCAGTAGGTAGGTCCCACAATGTACCTGAAAGTTATGAAAAACTTCACATCCACGACCAAAAGGATGAGCGAGGTACGAGGAGGCACGGACTTGGCGAGTATGAAACTTGAGGGATCTCAACATACCATTCTTGGTACCCATGGGTCCTATTTATAGACGAATTCAAGAGGGTAGGGGGTATATATGCAAGGATAACCTACCCCTACGATATACCTATCATGCGACTTAAGGAGCATCCTTGCCCACATGGAGACTAGGTGGTGCTACTCGCCTATAAGAAATGTCGTGAGAACCCTCCCTCCGACAGTCGTTGGATACTCGCCCTTACTAGCGAGTTGCAAGGATTACTCATTCATACTAGCAAGTTACAAATGCTACATGACCATACTAGCGAGTTACACAGATTACTCACCCATACTAATAAGTTGCATGGGTTAATCACCCATATTGACAAATACTGGCCACTATTCTTTTCCTTAACGATGTCGAGTACTTTTCCAGTGAGGTTTGCGAATAGCTGTCAGATCGTTGAGCTGAATGGTTTGTCAATATTCATCTTATTAGAAATTTTTAATTTCGATGAATTACGAGATATACATAATCTCTGTTTTTTCGGGCTTTATACAAGCTCGGAAAAATAATGTAGGACATATGGTTTAGAGAGATGGGTTCTAAACGATAAGCCACTTAATGTCCCTCCCAGAATTATAGCTCAATAAGATGAGGAAGAAAGTCGACACTTCGCAGGAGCAGAGCTCAACTGAAGGAGGTGAAGATGAGTTGACATCACCTGTGCCATTCAATAAACAAGCGAGCTTAATTAAAGGAGGTGGAGAAGAGTCGACAACTCCTATGAGTGAAACTCAACTGAAAGAGGTGGAGAAAGGTCAACACCTCCCTGGAGTGGAGCTCAACTAGAGGAGGTGGAGGAGAGTCGACACCTCCCAGGTGTGAAGCTCAACTGAAGGAGGTGGGGAAGAGTCAGCACCTCCTAGGAGTATAACTCCACTAAAGGAGGTGGGGAATAGTCAATACCTTCTAGGAGTGGAGCTCAGCTAAAGGAGATAGAGGAGAGTCGATATCTCTCATGTCATTCACTAGAAGAGCGAGCTCAACTGGAGGAGATGGAGATGTCTCGACACCTCCCAGACAATTCACTAGAAGAGCGAGCTCAACTGAAGGAGGTGGAAAAGACTCAACACCTACTAGGAACGTAGCTCAATTGAAGGAGGTGGGGGGAGAGTTGACACCTCCCAGGAGTGAAGTCAACTGAAGGAAGTGGGGTGGAGTCGATACCTCCCAGCAGTGGATCTTAACTGAAGGAGGTGGGGAGTCAACATCTCCTAGGAGTGAAGCTCAACTATATGAGGTGGAGAAAGGTCAACACCTCACAAGAGCAAAGCTTAACTGGAGGAGGTGAAGAAGATTCAACACCTCCCACTGGTGTAGATCAACTGGAGGAGCTGAAGAAATGTCAACACCTTCCAGGTCATTCGCTAGACGAGTGAACTCAATAGGATCATGGTGGAGGAGAGTCGATACCTCCCAGGAGCAGAGTTCAACTGAATGAGATGAAGAAGAGTCAAAACTTCCTAGGAATGGAGCTCAACTGAAGGAGGCGGGAGAGGGTTGACGCCTCACTAGAGTGAAGCTCAATTGAATGAGGTGGAGAAGAGCTGACACATCTCAGTAGTGGTGTTCAACGAAAAGTGTTGGAAAAAGGTCGACACTTTCTATGAGCAGAGCTCAACTGGAGAAGGTGGAGAAGATTCAACGTCTCCCAGAAGTGTAGCTCAACTAGAGGATGTAGAGAAATATGAACACCTCGCAGACTATATTCGCTAGACGAGCAAGCTCAATTCAAGTCGACACCTCCAAGAAACGAAGCTCAATTGAAGGAGGTAGAGAAGATTTTACAGTAAATTTTTTTTAGAAATCTAAAAAAAATATTAAAAGATTGGATTTATTTACGGTTTGGCTTTGGACAGTAATTTTTGGGCGGCACATGTTACTCCTTACTTCTTCTCCGACAAGTGTTCTATAAATCCATCCACACTCCTCTTCCCAGCCCTATTCGCTGCGTGAACCGAATACATAATGGCCGGCGCTACGGAGTTGCCGGAGAAAGGAACGAAGTGTTTACTTACCGTGAATATTCCAAAGCCACCTTCGATATCTCCGGCGACGGAGGCCGAGATTGAGACAGCAGCTACAGCGGAGAAGGGGACACCGCTCAGTCCCACTGCGAGGCTTTTTACGCATCCCAATTTCAACTGTCACATCATCGCGATCTTAGGATTCGCTAAGATCATCGCCGCCGACGAGATGAAGGCCGGCCTCCAAGCCACGCTCGCCCGCCACCCCCGCTTCTCTAGCGTCCAGGTACGCCTCGCCGGAAAATTACCCAAAAACAAAAATCTCTTCTTTCTCGGTAAATTCGCCGGCTTATCTTATCGAAAGTTTTGATCTTCCTTTGGCAAAATGGGTTTCCCGTCCGGAAGAAGATCTCACCAAATTTAATTTGTGGACAAAATTGTTAAAAAAAGGTGAATAGGCGATTGTTAATTGCAATTCTGTTTTGATTATACGCTTCTCATTGTTAGTCGTAACTAGAAAATATAATCACACCTTATTTTTTCTTGTCGCACCCCGATATTATTATTGACGCATCCGAAAATATCTCCTAATAATGTGCGCAAGACAGCTAATAGAGTAAAATGACGCGAGAAAGATGCCAGAGACTAGAGCAGCTTGGTGAAGAGGAAGACGGAGTGCGGCTTCCGCGAAATGGGGGAGATGTGGTGCAAGTAAAATTTTAGAAAAAAGTTTTTTAAAATAAAATGGGATGCGAATAGCCATATGAGAGGTGCGGTTAACAATCGTCTATTTTTTTTCCTCTTTCCGTTTGTTTTTTTTTTCTAAAAAAGAGAATTATTTATGTTAGCAATAGCACATCATCTTTGAACACCTTAAAAAGACCATTTTAAACAAACTTGTGAAACAAACCTGTGTCAAAATTTGGATTTTTTAGGTTGATCATATTTATTAAATCAATTGAGTGAATTTTCAAGTATTTATAGCATATGATTTGCACAGTATAGGAATTTCGGCTCAGGGATAGTTCGAATTTTCATATTCTCCAATCCCCGCTAATTTAGCTGGAAATATTGGAGGACAAGTGTTGTTGATCAAAGTCAATCCCACTAACACCATGATCAAATGGCCCAAACTGCCACACACGCACCATGTGTGGCCAAACCGCCGCACCACCACCATGCGGCCGCAACGCTGCGCGGCCGGTCGACTGGCCGTGCCGCCGCTGCCATGCGGCCCCCAAGCCGCACGCCGCTCTGTCGCCGCCCTACGGTTGGCTGATCGGTCGGACGCCACCTTGCGGTCGCATGTCCGCGCAGCCACGACCGCAAGTCAACACCACCACGCGACCGGTCTGCCACCTCGGCCTTGTCACCGATCTACGTTGATCGGCCTCCACAGCACCCCCACTGGCGGTCAGCCCCTCGACCGCCACACAACCACTGTTGTGTAACCACCCATTATGGGGGGTGCGTATAACTGAATCTCATAATGAGTGTGCGCGTAACAAGTTTCCTAAAAATACGTATTGTAAAATATGAAGTATTCGGGTGTGTATAGAAAAAATACGCAAGACTACCTGTGCATAACAAATAATATGTTTATGGTGTGCGCACATTGCACTTTTCACCTCACACACATTTCACCCAGTGCACATTGCACTATTCTCCCGTTGCACCCAACTCAATGCTACGAACAAGAACGTCGCTCCAGACTCCTCCGCTTGCAACTTAAGACAAGCCGCAGGTACCAGGATGCACAAAGCGCGCTGCCTCAGCTTCTGAATACCAACAGAAGGCTCCAGAGCATCCAAAGTGCAGTGCTCCTCATTGCAACTTACAAAGTACTTAGCTCCACGAACGGTGGTCTCTCACCCTTGGAGCCTCTTCTACTTTCTCTACAACTATGATGAGAGGCAATTAGTCCCCCTTGAATTTTCTGCAAAGCCCTGTAACAACACCAATATATAGTGAAAGTTTGGTTCACACAATTTCGATCACGCGATTTTTTACCTCTTTCTGTGTTTTCACGTTAAAAATTCTCTTGCTAGCCGTCTTACTTTTTCTTTGACTGTTTGCGCTCGACCCCTACAGAGCTAAGACGGTTTCATTTTAGACCGAACTACCAAAGCGTCGAGTTTACGGGCAACAAAAGTATATAGTACAATAAATTATCTATAGGGAATTGTTAAAGTCAAATCAAATTTGAATATTCACACACCATTGTTAATGACAAATCATATATTTTGAAAAATATTTTGTGCAAACCAAATTGTTAGACACAAATCAAAATTGTTAACAGCAAACAAACACTACAAATTACATAATCAAATATTTTAGACAAAAAAATCATTTTATGAGAGGTTCAGCGTAACAGTTCGACAAAATAACACATTTATAACATAAAAACATCAAATCTATGACATTTAATATATGGTAACTGTCACATCTAATTCGATAAAAATCTGTAAAAGTTTTAAAAAAAATTTATTACCAAACAACACCTATAAAATTCATAAACCTGATTAATTTAAATTTCAGAGGTCAATCGTGAAACATGCATGTATGCAATGAAAATCTTTAGAAATTTCTGAGTTTGATTCTAGTATCTGAAATTAGGAACAAAAAAATGAAAATTTGGAAATGAAAAAATTGACAACAGTTTGTTTAAGACAAATGAAAGTATGAACAACAAAAATCAACTTCATTTGTTATAGTAAGCAATCTTATGTTTCTCCCTCTTCATAAACTACAATAGGGCATAAAAGCTAGAAATCAACCATCGAGCACAATTATCTAATTACAGCACAAAAATAAAAACAAAAACGAAAAAACCAACGTGTAGAGAGAGGCGGCGGAAGGGGCGACGGGAGAGGCAACGACAGAGAGGCCGGGAGATGCAACGGGAGCAGTGATGAATTTGGTTTGCGTATATTCAAATTGGTTTGCGCAGAAAAAAACGACTGGGAAAAAAAGACCTGATTTTAAGATTTTGGTTTGCGTATATTCAAATTGGGTTTGCCTTTAACAATTCTTTATCTATATCTATCGCTAATCAAACTTCTAATGAACATGATTATATAATTCATTAGATAGGCCGGGAGATGCAGCCAACACTACAAATTACAAGGGGAACGATGTCATTTAGGTGATCGTTGATCGTTTAACAAAGGTGTCACACTTCTTACCAAGTAGGAATGATGATTCAGTGGAGATGCAACACAAGGGAGAACAATGTCATTTAGGTGATCGTTAATCGTTTAATGAAGGTGTCACACTTTTTACCCAATAGGAAGGATGATTCGAAACTGGTGAAGTTTTATGTGAATTTATTTTTTCACATAAATATCAATCAATGAATTTTTTTCAATTTTACATAATATCAATCAATGATTGGACACTAGGGTAGGTCCCACTGCAAAAACTTAGTGATTATATATTTAAATTATAGTATATTAAATATAATTTCGTTATTTTTATTATTGTGAATTTGTGATCTAATTTTCTCCTTATTGTCTATATTTATTTATACTTTTTTTATTTATTATGTACTGACCACTGTTGGAGTTTCCCCTAGAATTATCCTAGTCATAGCAATCTCAAGCACTCAAGCGAGCTCCAAGGGTCGCACTGTGCACGTAGCCATGAGGACGCGCACCACCCCTACCCCCTCTGCACGCGCGTGCGCGTGAGACCGCCCACGTGGCCTCCACGCACTCGCGGACTCCCTGCCTGAGAGCACGTGGTCGCACATCTCCTCGCGCGTGAAAAGCCTCGCATGTGCAGCCTCTCGCCATGCGCACAAGCCCACCGGCAGTCCGCCGCCCCCGGTTGCAGTCACCGCCTCCGGCCGCCACCGCCGCAGGGGAACTTCCCCAGGCCGCCTGAACCGTCTGGGGCATGTTCGTTATTTCCGAAAAATTGGTGATTCAGGTGAAGCTGAGTATTTCAGGTAATCTAGATGTATCCCGAGTAGGTGTACATGAAGCTGAGGATTTCGTGTCCCACGGTTGTGTCCACGAGCTGATCGATGCAGGAGAGCGGGAAGTTGTCCTTCAGACATACATGGTTGAGATTGTTGTTGTCGACGCACATCCTCTATTTTCCTGAAGTCTTCTTTATCATGATCACGTTGGCGATCGAGCCGAGTGGGGTATGTCACTTCCCTGATGGATTGCGCAGTCAAAAGTTGGTGTACTTCCCCCACTTTGGCCTGAAGCAGCTCGGGCGTGAAGATGCGCTTCTTCTGGACTACGGGTCTACACATAGGGTTAATATTCAACGTGTAACACTCCAATCCGTCACGAATAATATAACAGAAGGTTCGGTCGGGGCTCCACACCATATTATACGAACAGACTAAAGAATTACGAAATGAAACCATAACATTTTTGTTCTTTTTTGAAAACGCACTCTAACACAGAGTTGCATTCTAACAGAAGTATTTAAAGGTTGAAAAACCGATCACCCAAAAAAAATGTCCACTACACTAGAAATGAAAGGACATACACCAAAACATTTTGGCCTTAAGGCATTACATCAATAACATTTAACTAAATTAAATGTGGTTTCCAAGCATAGGCACGCTGGCCGACAAAACAGGAAAACATTAGCAAAGTTTGGGTCTTCGAGGGCCGGCACAGCTTTGGGCTCCAGCCCGCTACTTTCCTCTTGGCTCTGCGGCACCTGCACAAAACATTCCACCAAGCGGTGGCAAACAAGGCATATGATAGTGCATAAAGCACCACAACGGTGAACTCCGCATATCCCCCACTATTCTAAGTCCCGGACTGACTGGTTCCGCTTGAGCATTACTAGCCAGGCCTATAGCCTCGACTCACCCTTATGTCAAAGGCAATTGCCACGTACTTTAGGTCTATTTAGCCGAACGACATAGAGCGGGTACATTTCAGCTCTTTCTCGTTGCTCAAATCGTCGTGCCAATTAACGACAATGACGCGTGTCAGCATCCCCTTTTCTGTACACGACATAACACGTTATGTTTCAAGGTTGGCACTCGTGGCCACCAAAGTTGGGCACCCAAAGCGCGCAACTCAACACGCTGGCACACGGTTTCTGAGAGACCGGTTGCGCACATAGCACAACAAAAGCTCCCCGAGAGCTAATACTAACGATACATCGATCTTGTGCAAACATTAAGGTGTTTCTTGGAGCACACCTCCAGTACTAACTGCTGCCCCGGACAGACCCTCATTCCGAAATATTTAACTACCACAGAATCTTCTCAGGAAACCCACAGAACATAACCAATCCAGACCACACGTCCGGATGGGCTTCACACAGCATGCTTAAAACCGTACTCACGCTTCCGGGTACTAAATGAAATTAAATAACAGGGATGTACACGTCGACCCGTCAGAGAGCACCCTTCCCCCACCCTTCGGTGGGGAGGGTCTTCCATACAAAAATGCTAAAATTAAGGGCTTCACATGCCCAGGAAGAAAAGTTATTACTCTTGATGCGCATTTCAGAGTCATAGCTCGGTCGTCACGGATTTGGTTTCCACACACCAGTCTGAGCTACAAATCAAACACTTTGTCGCGATCCCTAGCCAAACCCTAGTTGCTCACCACCAACACCTCTGAACGTCTTCATCCCACAAGCGTAAACTCAACCCTAATCCCTCTTAGTCGGCCATGAGGAGAGGGAGGTTGTTTCTCTTTGTTGGCGACAACCGAGACAGGGAAGGAGGCGGCTCGGGTCCTCCTTCAGGCGTCGAGTGAGAGAGAGATATTGGGAGAGGAGTGGGAGGCCAGGCTCGGCTCCTTCCAGCGGCGATGGGAGAAAGGTCGGGAGAGGAGGGAGTTGGATCGACCCTTCCTTCTAGCGGCGATGAGAGAAAGATTGGGAGAGGCGGGCTCTGCTCCTCCTTCCAGCGGCGACAGGAAAAAAATCGGGAGAGGCAGGCTCTGCTTGGGTGCGGTGCGTGAGGGAAAAACCGAGAGAGAGAGAGAGATCGGGAGAGGGAGAGGGAAATGAAGGCATGGAGAGGGGGAAAATTAGGTTTAGGTTTTATATAAAACCTTAGCCCAAGCTGCTATCTGCACTCCACGCTCTTTAATCGTACACAAAAATCATTTAAATTTGTGACACAATTTTGAGGTGTTACAATTCTCTCATCCTTAACGAAATTTCGTCGCAAAATTTAAAATACGAATAACGAAATGAAATTTGTCATACCTAAGTAAAATAGATCCGGGTACTACTCACGCATGACCTCTTCTGGCTCCCAAAAGAGTTCCTCGCGGCCACAATTGTCTCAACGGACTCTCACCATGTTGATGGCCTTTCTCTGCAACTATCGTATGTCTTTATCGACGATGCAAATCGACATCACCTTGGTAGATAGGCCACTATCCGCCGGTACACTATCGACCTCCAACACGGAATCAGACTCCCGCACCGCCTTTCTCAACACAGAAATGTGGAAGACGTCGTGCAACCCACTCAACTCTGTCGACAAAGCAAGTCAGTAAGCTGCCTCGCCGATGAGCTCAGTGATCTCAAATGACCCTAAATACCTGGGACTCGACTTCTTCAAGCGTCGAACTCTCGACATTCCCTTGAAAGACTTTATCTTCAAGTACACCCAATCTCCAACCGCGAACTCCACGTTCTGGTGTTTGGCGTTGTAAAACTTTGTCTGACGATCCTGTGCAGTCAACAACTACTCTCGAATGATCTGTATGGAATCTTTCGCCTCCTCAACATCTATGCATTTCAAAAGCTTGGTATCACCGGTCTCTGCTCATGTTAAAGAAGTACGACACCTCCTACCATATAGCGCTTCGAACGGAGCCATCTGAATACTTGTCTGGTAACTATTGTTATAGGCGAACTCTACCATGAAAAGTTGATCCTCCCAACGTTGTCTGAAATCCAAAATGCACATACACAACATATCCTCCATCGTTCGATTTGTCCTCTCGGTCTGCCCATCCTTCTACAGATGGAAGGCGGTGCTAAACTTGAGCTTCGTGCCCAGTAAATGATGAACATGCCTCCAATCACTGGACATAAACAGTCTGTCACGGTCGCTAACAATACTGCGAGGGACGCCATGTAATCGAACGATGTTTTTCACATATAGCTTTGTCAACTTCTCCACTGAATCACTTTTCCGATTTGGAATGAATTGCACAACTTTAGTCAACCGATCAACATTCACCCAAATCGAGTCATTTTTTTGCAGCGACTTTGGCAATCTGTGCACAAAGTACATGGAAATATCATCGAATTTTCACTCCGGGATTGGCAATGACTTCAGGAATTCTCCTGTCTGCTGGGATTCGGCCTTCACCAACTCACACGTTTGGCACTTTGCTACGAAAACAGCAATGTCTTTCTTCATCTCTGACCACCAGAACAATGCTTTCATATCTTGATACATTTTTGTGCTCTCATGGTGAATCGCGTACTTGGTGAAATGATCTTCGTACATCAATTCATCATGCAGTTTCTCATAATTAGGAACACAAAGTCTGTCATTCTTCCGTAATAGCCCATCCTCAAGTAGAAACTCAGTGTCCGGCCCCTCGGCGGGCTCCAACAAATAGTGTTGCATGCTTAGATCAAACTCCAAGCCAGATCTCACACGTTCAGCAATATCATACTGAACTTCCATCTAACTAAGAATGGCAGGAAAAGATGAACCTCGATCTACACATGTGATTTCCAAGGCCTCAAACTCACGTGTGAAACGCTCATCGCGTGCCAAAATCTAACTCGCTTGCGCCTGCACTCGACGACTCAAAGCGTCTGCCACCACGTTCCCTTTCCCAGGGGTATAGAGTATGTCGAAAGGGTAATCCCCCAGAAATTCCATCCATCTCCTTTGACGCATATTTAGATCTTTCTGATCTAGCAAGTATTTCAGACTTTTATGGTCCGTGAAGATTTCGACCATCATTTCATACAAGTAATGTCTCCACAACTTCAGAGCAAACATCACGGCCACCAACTCTAAATCATGGTCCAAGTAGTTTATCTCATGCATCTTCAGCGGGCGCAAACCGTAAGTGATAACCTTCCAATATGGACACAACACACAACCCAAACCACTGCCTGAGGCGTCACTGTACACCTGGTAACCTTCAGTCTCACACGACGAACATAGAATCGGGCCGGAAATCAGTCGACTTTTCAGCTTCTCGAAAGCTCACACGCACTCTGGTGTCCAGATGAACCGCTGATCCTTCCTAGTCAATGTAGTGAGGGGAAGTGCAATCCACATAATATTCTCCACAAAGCGTCTGTAATAACCGGCAAGCCCCAAAAAGCTCCGGACTTCCGTTACATTCCTCGGTTCAGGCCACTCTCGAATCGCCACAACTTTCGTCGGATCTACCGCAACACCCTTTCCACTAAGGCTCTGTCTGGCGCGGCTGCAGCAACTGGAAAAGCAGTGGTGAGAAGCAGTGATGGAATAATCAGCTGTTTTGTAGAGTGGTGACAAAATCTGGGAAACTGTTTGGAAGAATAGCTGTTGCTGTGTTGTTTCAAACAGAGAAATTGTTAAGTTATTTAACGACTATGCGGCAGATAGTTTAACATACATCTACACATATTTTAGCACATCAATCTTCCAACTATCCCTCTCCTTTGAGCAAATGAGAAACTGTGTGCAGAGCAACAGCGTATGGGCAGCAAAAAATTGGGAAAATACCATGATAAAATCTGGATTCAATGGCAGTAGTTTGCGAATGTGAAAAGTGCAGAGCAATTGTGATCAATCCATGGAAAAAAGTGCAGAGTAGCTGTGAGTATAAGCCATGGAAGTTCAATCCATGGCAGCATTTCAATCCATGGAAATAACGGGAGAAAAAAATTGCACCGCTGCAGTTTGCGTAGTAGGGCTCACCGGCGGTTTCCTGTCACAGATCAAACCATGGCCCCCTTTCCAGATGCCGGAGCCTCCTTAGTTCCCTGATCCACCGGAAACCTCCTGTACACCTGTTCCGATAGCAAGAACATCCGCCCATCGTCCTCTTATGCGGGAGGATTTTTCTTTTCCCCGCGCGATTTCCGTGAAACACCGCCCCCAGTCCGCAGTCGTGAAAAAAATTCACGACTCAAAATCGCCCTTTTTTCACGATTCGGGAGCGGGGGCTTATCCTGCTGGAGGGGGACAAAAACTTGTTTGGCGCGGCGATTTTAAAAGCAGCGGTGCCCTGCTCCGAAATTGCCGCGCCTAAGAAAGCCTAACTATGTGCCCCAGAAATTCCACCGACGGTAGCCAAAACAAGCACTTGGAAAATTTTGCATCCAATTGATGACTCATCAGGACTGTCAAAACTATGCGAAGGTGGTCGACATGGTCTTCGTCGGACTGCAAGTATACCAGAATATCATCGATGGAGACGATAACAAACAGATCCAGGTACTCCCGGAACGCTCTATTCATCAAATCCATAAAAACTGGTGGCACATTTGTGAGCCCAAAGAGCATCACCGTGAACTCATAATGCCCGTAGCAGGTGCTAAAAGCACTCTTTGGAATGTCAGACTCTTGTATCCTGAGTTAATAATATCCAGACTTCAAATCCAACTTTGAGTATACTGTGGATCCTACCAACTGATCAAACAGGTCGTCGATGCGGAGAATCAAATATTTATTCTTTTTGTCAACTTGTTCAACTCCCTATAGTCTATGTATAGGCACAAACTACCGTCCTTCTTCACAAAAAGGACCGGTGCACTCTATGGTGATGAGCTCGGACGTATATACCCTTGCTCAAGCAACTCCTGCAGTTGTATCTTCAGCTCTGTCATCTCCTTTAGCATCATACGATAAGGAGAGCGTGACACAGGTTTGACACCCGACATAAGCTCGATACAAAAATCAATTTCCCTCTGAGGCGGGGCCCCGGGAAGCTCATCTGGAAAAATGTCTGCAAATTCCGCTACAACTGCCAAATCACATAGCTTGGGCTTCTGTTCTGAAGCCTCTACTAAAGCGAAGAATAGCTCAGCGTATTTTCACGTTGCTTTCACCACTTGGAGGCCGGTCATCAGGGTTTTGGTCACACCCCATAGACCCGTAAAACGAGTTCCGTCTCCACATTCTCCGCGTAACAAGACTTCTTTTGATTTGCAATCAATGCACGCACACTGCTTTGTCGGCGAAACCATGTCAAATATGACGTCAAACTCTGACTGTGGTAGCAATGCTGCCTCCAAATCGAAGTTTTGCTCTCCAATTCAAACCTTCACACGGCTCTTCCTCCTCGTACTCATTAGGCACCCATTGGGTAAGGGCACATCCAACTTCGCCTCTACCAACATACAAGGCACTCCGACTCGCACCACAAAGTCTTCTAATAAGAAGGAGTGTAGCGCACCAATATCAAAAAATGCTCTCGTCGGATGATTGAATACCAATATGAAACCTAACGAGTACACGAGAGTCAAACATACACAAGGATTATAAACAATACACATGACATTAATTACAAGTAAATGTACCTGTCACAACGTCGCTTTGTTTAATAGCCTCCTGCAGGCCAAAATTGTAGACTCTAGGTTGTGCTGGCGTATGGTGAGACGTAGACGACTCCACTGCTTTCCTCTTCTCGGCATACGACGCACCCGCCTTTCTGTCTGACTTCGCGGGACGACTCCAATAATCTCGAGCATAATGTCCAACCTTACCACATTTGTAGCATGTATGCAGACCTTGGCCATTAGCAGCTCCAGAAGCAGTAAAAGGAGCTGGTCCAGACGACCTAGCATTCTTATTCCACCTGTTGCAGAACCCAGAATTTGAAGAACTCAGCGCTTTGAACTCTTGCTCCCTCCCTGAGAGGTCCTTCTTACCCTGCACTCTCTTCAAATCTTGTTCTAAAGACCGGCAGTGTTTACCGACGTAAGAAAGTCTTGTGTCATCGGACCTGCCAACAACAGCCTCAAATCGTCTCCCAAACCTTCATAGAATCGGTTGGTCTTCCTCTTCTCATCAACAAATGAGGCTCCTGCATACCTCCCCAACCTATTGAATTCATGCAAGTAGTCATCCACCAGACTCTCGCCCTGAGTTTAACCGCTGGAATTGGTTTTCCATTGCAATCCTTTGCACAGAAGGGAGATATCGTGCAAGGAATAGTATCAAAAATTCCTCCATCGAGACCTCAGACATTAGCCTGCCCGCAAGCTGCTGTAACTTTAGCTCGTCCCACTATGGCCTTGCCTCTCTATCTAATAGGAAAGTGGCTAGTATGACTTTCTATCTTTCCTTCGTCTCCATAGCTGTCAAGATTCTCTTCACTCGTGAGAGCCAATCCTCGACATGAGTTGAGGATCCTGTTCCCATAAACATAGGCGAATTGAAGCTCATAAAGTGCTTCAGTTGCTTCTTTGTCGCTCGCCTCTCTGCCAAAGGCTCACCAGGCACTTGCCTCAACTCCACTAGCTCAACTACGTCAGCCTGCACCGGGGCCACCTCAAGGTGTACCTCCCGTCTTGGCTGCGCATTGATCATTGCGAACACAGCTTCAACAACTAAACAGATTATCTCGGCAAAAAGAGACGTAGGCTCCTAAGACGGTGCATTACTTTCTGCAGTGTGTTGATTTTGTGACTACTCTGCACTGCTCCTTGTCACCTATAATTGTGCAACACACAATTTAGTGACTAATAAACATAGCAAACATCAAACAAAGGAACGCCTAGGTTCCACCACCAATGTTTTTAACATATTTCATGAGTGTTTTTCATTCCTAAGTGGATATTCACCGGTGATTTTACGTCTTTAAGATGACGCACACACGTGCTCTTCACCCCTTAAGAGAATTCGACCACAAATTCAGCAGACATGAACCGACACATATAAGCTGATACCAAATTGTAACACCCACAATATGTCACGAATAATATAACAGAAAGTTTGGTTGAGGCCCCACGCCATATTACACGAACAGACTAAAGGGTTACAAATTGAAACCATAACGTCTTTTTCTTTTTTGAAAACGCACCATAACACAGTTGCATTGTAACAGAAGCATTTAAAGGTTGAAAAACCAAGCACCGAAAAAGGAATGTCCAATACACCAGGAATGAAAAGATATAAACCAAAATATTTTGGCCTTAAGGCCTTACATCAACAACATTTTACCAAATTAAATGTGGTTTCCAAACATCGGCACACGGGTTGGCAAAACAGGAAAATAATAACAAAGTTTGGGCCTTCGAGGGCCGGCACAGCTTTGGGCTCCAGCCCGCTACTTCCCGCTTGGCTCCGCAGTATCTACATGCAAAACATTCCACCAAGCGATGACAAACAAGGCAACGGTCAGCTGGAGCTGACCAAATTATACGACCAACACATTTCTCGGGGTGGTGGTGCTTAATCCCTACAAACAATTAGCATGTTCACATATTTAATATAAATGTGCAACTTAAGCACCATACAACACAAAAGTTGGCGCAACCAACCAAACATCTCGTGCACTCAAGGCACCTTAATGGTGTACTGGGTTTTCCCGAGTACCACCTTTTGCCATCACAGGCATACGATAGTGCATAAAGTACCACAACGGTGAACTCCGCTAGTCCACGGGACTTAATGGTTCCGCTTGAACATTACTAGACAGGCCTATAGCCTCAACTCACCCCTATGCCAACGGAAATTGTCACATACTTTAGTTATATTTAGCCGAACGACATAGAGCGGGTACAGTTCAGCTCTTTCTCGATGCTCAAATCGTCGTGCCAATTAATGACTACGACACGGGTCTGCATCCCATTTCTTGTACGCGACATAACGCGCGTTATGTTCCAAGGTTGGCACTCATGGCCACCAAAGTTGGGCACCCAAGGCGCACAACTCAACACGCTAGCACACGATCTCCGAGAGAATGATTACGCACACATCACAACAAAGCTCCCTAGGAGCTAATGCTAGTGATACATCGATTCTATGCAAACATTAGGGTGTTTTCTAGAGCACACCTCTAGTACAAACTGTCGCCCCGGGCAGACCCCCATTTTGAAATATTCAACTTCCATGGAGTCTTCTCCGGGAACCCACAAAACATCACTAATTCATACCACACGTCTGAATGAGCTTCACACAACATGTCTAAAACCGTACTCACGCTTTTGGGTACTAAATGCAATTAAATAACGGGGATATACACATTGACCAGTAGAGCACCCTTCCCCCACCCGTCAGTGGGGAGGGGCTTCCATGCAAACATGCTAAAATTAAGGGCTTCACCTGCCCAAGAAGAAAAGTTGTTACCCTTGACGCGTGTATCAGAGCCACAGCTCGGTCGCCACGGATTTGGTTTCCACGCACCGGTCCGAGCTCCAAATCGAACACTTTGTCGCGATCCCTAGCCAAACCCTAGTTTCTCACCACCAACACCTCCGGACGGCTTCCTTCCGCAAGCGTAAACCCAACCATAATCCCTCTTGGTCGGCCAAGAGGAGAGGGAGGTCGTTTCTCTTTGTTGGCCGCGAGCGAGACAGGGATGGAGGCGGCTAGGGTCTTCCTTCGGGCGGCGAGTGAGAGAGAGAGATCAGGAGAGAAGTGGGAGGTCGGGCTCGGTTCTTTCCAGCGGCGACGTGAGAGGTCGCGAGAGGAGGGTGGTGGATTGGCCCTTCCTTCCAGCGGAGACAGGAGAAAGATTGGGAGAGGTGGGCTCTGCTCCTCCTTCCAGCTGCGACGAGAGAAAAATCAGGAGAGACGGGCTCTGCTCGGGTGCGGCGTTTGAGTGAAAAACCGAGAGAGGGAGAGATCGAGATAGGGGGGGGGGGGAATGATGGCATAGAGAGTGGGAGGAAATAGGTTTATGTTTTATATAAAACCCTGGCCCAAGCTGCTATCCGCACACCATGCTCTTTAATCGCACACCAAAATCATTTAAATTCACGACACGGTTTTTGGGCGTTACACAACGAGTGCGTGATTTCTCGCGGATCCACTCCTGGCATGTCGTCAAGACTCCATGCAAATATGTCCTAATTTGCACGTTAGAAGTTCATGTATTCCTCCTGCTCTTTCAGGGACACGAGCGACCCGATCTGCACCATGCAGGTAGAGTCCCCCGTGTGGAGAGGAACCTCAACTAGGCCCTCCACCGATGTTACCCGCTGCATCATGGCTTCGTCCCGCAAATCAAACTTATCGACGTGATGAGTTGCACCCCCCAATGGTTGAGCCTGGTTCAGATAGCAAATCCGCGCCATCGCCCGATTTCCCCAAACAATGCCTATGTCGCCACGTGTTAAGAACTTCATTTCTAGATGTGGGGCAGAGAGAATCGCTCTGAACGCGGCTTGTAGAGTCCTACCGAATATAGTAATGTGTGTGGGTGGGGAGTTGCATTCCATGACAATGAACTGGATGTTGTGCGTTGCTTGCCTCAAGTATTCTCCCATGTTTATTGGAGAAAAATCAATTATGTACAACCACGTATTTGTCGAGTGGGCCCGGATGGCCCAAAGGCAGGGAACAAGAAGTCAGTTTTATCAGGCGCCCGTTGCATATCCAGTGTAGTAAAAGGCGAACAGAGCCTGCGAATTGAGATATCGCCTGTAGGCGAGAAGCAAGGTGACGAGTGCCCAACTGTGTTCTGGTGCTTGTCGACTGGGCGAGTGGCGAAAGCTCAGTCCCATTGAGTTCTCGTCGCCTAGGCGAGTGGGCTGAGGTGCGTCGACTCGCCATTACAGGATATTCATCTTTGTTTCCTTTTTTTTCCGATAATTCATTTCTGATCTGCCTTTAGCTACTCCAGGCAGCAGATCTCGCTATTGACAGTCCACTTTGGGCTGCATTTAACAGTTTCTAGAAGGCATGATCTCGCTATTGTTAGACCATCTCCAAAAACTATAAATTGTAAGACTCCCCCTACCCGGATCCCAAAACACGGCACGAAGGGGGAGTCTTATGCCCGGAATAGCCGCCTTGCGGTAGCATTAGCACACGGGCTAACCTGTACCACAAGACGCCTATTCCGCCGGCTACAACAATATCAATATAACATGCCAACCCAACCAAATAAATAAACAACCAGAAGTCAAATCCACACTAAGTTATAATGTCCAAATACAACAATATAACGAGAAGCTAAAACATGCTTCTACCATATATCAGAGTGCAGCTAAACATTGCCCAGACGGGCTACATCAGAGTATCAAATACTAACATCAGTAACTGACGGTATCGACGGCACCGTCACCTCAGGCCCTGTCATCCTGGCCTGGCTGTCCTGCTGCGTAGTCTGCGGCTGCTCCACCTGCGGCGTGACCTCCTAAAAAGGAAGACGTAGCAACCGTTAGTCGAAACGACTAAGTGGTTTCACATCCGCTCCCCCGGCGACTCCTCGGCACCGGGCGGAGAAAAGGAACAAGAGTATAGTATATAACAAGTATGCAAGTAAAGGAAGTACAGGCAGGTGGCAGTAGTGTAAGAGTAACAGTATCATAATCAGCATTTATGTAAGAGCTACACTAAACTAGCAAGTATAAGTAACAGCAGGAAAGTAACTTAACTTATAAGAATGCTCATACAAACTTATAAGTTAAGGATCGGGTTACATAAAAGTAACTCATCGTATAAGAGTGCCCATACAAACTTATACGATGAGGATCTTGTTGTGCAATGTTATGAAATGCTATGAATGCTATGCAATGACTCACCCATGCTCACCCATGCAATTGCTATGTCGACACAGACTGTAGTTCCCACTTTTCGAGCAGGTAGCTAACCTCTCAGGCATCAGCCGCCGTGGCCAGGCGGTGACAGTAGAACGGACACTTCTACTACTAGGCGGGTATCACACTACTTCACCTAGGCCTCCGTACGCCTCAACGCTAAGAACACAACAGCGGAGCCCCTGCGTACTATGACCCAGCGGGTCTTGGGTAGATGTGCACCAAGAACACAGCCCGAACTAGCCTTGCGTGACCCGGAAGGGGCCTCGGAAGAAGCACGAGGACACAACCCAACCGTTCACATGGCCGGAGGGGCCTCGGGACGTGAACACCGAGGACACAGCCCAAACCGACCAAGTCTAACTGCCAACTCCCGTCGGTGTGACGACTGACGAGCCCGTAGACCTGCCACACTATCCTTAACCCAGGATTACGACACCGCGTGTCGGCTCACACCACATGCAAATTCCACATCAACATATCATGGAAGGGGCCTCGGAGTGAGCACGAGGACACAGCCCCACCATCCATCCACACCTTACCTCAACACAACCAAAACAAGTGGCGGTCAACACCGCACTTGCACCTTTACTATAAAATGCCAATAGGAGACGACACACTATTGTTGGACTCCTAAATTCAATCCGATATAAAACATATGTATGGCCATGGGTTACCCATCTTTATATCATCCCAAGTGATTTCAACATGATATAAACAAGATTTGCTCTTACGACAACTTACCGAAGTATTATCAAATCAATCTAATTAAACATAAGGAAATCAACAGGCCTCAAGCTATCTTGCGATAATAAATTGATTTCTAAAACAGTAAATATTATCATCCATAACACTTTGGTGGTTAACATAAAATTATTTCACCAAAATCTCGAATTAATTGCGACATTGGACCCACCAATTTCAAATCCACACTGTATGTAGAGACCCAGAATTTCAGCGCAGGATTAGCACTGGACAGCAACTTCGACCGGAGTTTCCTGAAGTTACAGGAATCCGGTGGAGGCGTGTAACCCCTCGTTGGAAAGACCTTTTCATGATCTACAACTTTCATATTCAGGTCACAACCCAGATCTGACAATAACCTACTCGAAATCGGCTTCAAAGTTCGCTGCGCACAGAACACGATTTCTGTGTACAGGAATTGCCGGACAGCAAACTCGATTAGGTTTTCCCGGGGCCACAGACATCACCTGAAGTCGTGCAACCACTCGATGGAAAGGTATTTCCAAGGGCTACAACTTTCGTGTTTAGCCAAAAGCCCAGATCTGCCCATATCCTACATGAAAATGGCCTAGAAGATCGCTGCGCGCAGAATACAGATTCTGCGCGCATCTTAAAGAAAAATGAACGGCATCGGTCCGTCTTCCTCCTCAAGCGATCCTTCCTAAATTTTCCAGAAATGTCCTCCTCCCTTATTCAACCTCAAGGGCCAAAACTCCTCACGAAACCATTCACCCATCGTCGTATTGAAGAAAGGGGAAGGGTTGAAGAGATCTAAAATCTAGGATTCAAATCCTAGCATGGCCAAACCTAGAAATCTTCTCCTCTCCATCAAGCTCTCTTGAGCCGATGTCTCTCCTAAATATCTAAGATCTAGCACCAAGGGAGAGGGTAGGAAACTCACGTTGGCTCCAGCGGTACCACCATTTCCGGCCATGGATCGCGTAGTTCTCCTTGGCGGCATCTTCTCTTTCACGGCGATGGCAGATCTCCTTCGGTAGAACTTGCTCCTGCAGTTTTCCTCTCACCAGGAGTTCTCACAGGAATTAGGGGAAGAAATGGGAATGAAAACGGCTAGGGTTTTCTCTGCCCCTTATATACAAAATGTGACACGGGTAGGGACACGGCCGTGTCCGTACCTGTGTCCTGCTTCCGTGAAACGGCCGTGGCGGTTTCCATGTCGGTTCAATGTTTGACACGGGTAGGGACACGCCCGTGTCCCGACCCGTGTCCACATGACACGGCCGTGTGCCTTGACGTGTTATTGGCCGTGTACTTCTTGAGTTACATCTCGACACTTCTCGTCGAGCTCAACTCGACGCACACGGGTAGGGACACGCCCGTGTCACTACCCGTGTCACTTAGTGTCGACCCCTCTCGACGATCTCGACACTCCTCGTCGAGATCATCTCGATGCACACGGGTATGGACACGGCCGTGTCACTACCCGTGTCACTTGGTGTCGACACAGCTCGCCAGTCTCGACACGGCTTGTCGAGTGGAACTCGACGCACACGGGTAGTGACACGCCCGTGTCACTACCCGTGTCACCACCCGTGTCACTCTGCACTGATTTCTCCACTTCTCCACAAGTGCAGCCCAATTCCCTGCACTTCTCAGGACTTGAGTCAACCCTCCTGACTCAAAAACACACACACTAGGGGCCTAGAGCGATTCGGGACGTTACAAATCCTATAAACAAAATAAAAGATTTCGTCCCCGAAATCAAGCTTAGGCTGTGTGGAGAAAAGCTTAACATGAAATTTATCATATGTTTTTAAATAAGATTACCTTGGGCAAACAACTCTGGGTAGCGTTGCTGCATCAAATCCATTGGCTCCAAGGTGTACTCCTCCTTCCCATGATTCAACCATAGCACCTTCACTAAGGGGACACTTTTGCGGCGTAATGTTCTTGTCTCGCTGTCAACAATCCGTACCGGCTCTAGTCGCACAGACCTATCTGACGCCACCGCACTATCAGCAGTGGAATAAATTGGTCGGGCCGCAATAGTGCTTTTCGAAGCGACGATACATGGAACACGTCGTGAAGATTTTCTAGTTCCGGTGGTAACTCCAACCGATAGGCCAACGGGCCAATTCTTTCCAATATAGTATAAGGCCCAACATACCTTGGGCTGAGCTTTTTCACTCCCCGCACCCGCGACACTCCATGCATCGGCCGAATCTTAAGGAACACTTTTTCGCCCACTTGGAACTCCACCATCCGGTGCTTTTTATTGTAATATTTTGCCTGTCGACTTTGAGCCTCCAACATGCGGTCTCTTATCAATCTGACAGCCACATCAGTATCATCTATAAATTCATTTCCCAATGTCTTCGGATCTTCATCCTGCACCCAAGACAAGGGGGTCCTACACCTTCTTCCGTAAAGGGCTTCATGGGGCGCCATACCGATGCTCGCTTGATGACTATTATTGTAGGAGAATTCCACCAGGGGTAAGAGTCTTTCCCACGGCTCTCCTCTGTCCAACACACATAACCTCAACAAATCCTCCAGCATTCTGATGGTCCGCACTGACTGCCCGTCAGTCTGAGGATGAAATGCGGTACTAAAGGTTAGGCGTGAGCCCAAATACGCATGTACCGCCTTCCACTCATTAGATGTAAACCGACCATCCCGATCCGAAACAATTGTCTTGGGCACGCCATGATACCGTACAAATTGCTCCATAAAAAGGTGTACCAAAACATCCACGTGTGCTTCCTTCTTCATTGGAATGAACCGGGCCACCTTTATCAGTCGATCCACAATAACCCACACCGAATCATTCCCGGAGCGTGAGCGAGGTAGCCCATGGACAAAGTCCATGGAGATATCCTCAAACTTCCATTCGGGAATTGGCAAAGACTGCAACAAACCACCGGGACTCCTGCATTCAGCCTTCACCCTTTGGCAAGCTTCGCAATGTGTAACATAGTAGCGAACATCCTTCTTCATTCCCGGCCAACACATGGTCTTCCGCAGTCCGGCGTACATCTTAGCAATACCCGGGTGTACTGAATATTGAGAGGAATGCGCCTCTCTCAATATATCCTCCCGAATTTTGCCGCCCTTGGGAATATAAAGTCGGCCTCGAAGATAAACGAGGCCGTCTTTTAGTGTGTACTCATCGGTGGTCCCATCTTCAATTGCCTTGATTGCCGGGGCCAAGGCCGCATCCATTCCTTGCTCCACCCGAATCCGGTCTCGGATATCACAAAATATGCTCATGTTAGCCAAATACTCCGCATACTCTGCTGAAGGAGCCTTGAATACTAGAGTAATTTCCATCTCTTCGACCATCCGAGCCAACCCCATACTCATCAACCGAGGCTCTGGGCTAGAGCCTGGCGCTTTCCTACTCAAGGCATCGGCTACGAAGTTCGCTTCCCTGGGGTGGTAGTTCATGGTGAACTCATAGTCGCATAGAAATTCCAACCACCGTCGTTGTCTCATGTTCAACTCCTTCTGAGTGTGGACATACTTCAAGTTCTTGTGATCGGAAAAGATCTCGCAGTGTACGCCATATAGGTAATGCCTCCAGACCTTCAAAGCGAACACCACTGCTCCCAGCTCCAAATCATGAACCGGGTAATTGATTTCATGTTTCTTTAACTGCCTTGAAGCATAAGCGATCACGTGTCCGTGCTGCATCAGCACCGCACCCATCCCTTGATATGATGCGTCCGTGTAAACCTGAAATCCTTCCTTCCCCGACGGAAGTGCAAGGATGGGGGCGGAGGTAAGCCTATCCTTCAACTCTTGAAATGCTGCTTCACATTGAGGTGTCCACTCAAATGGCACACCCTTCTTCGTCAAGGAGGTAAGAGGAAGGGCAATCTTGGAAAATCCTTTCACAAACTTGCGGTAGTAGCCAGCAAGTCCAAGAAAGCTTCGTACATCGGCCGCCGACTTCAAGGGCGACCACTCCTTCACGGCCCGCACCTTTGTTGGATCCACTGCTAGCCCTGCTCCACTGATCACATGCCCCAAGAAGGCAACCTCCTTAAGCCAGAATTCACACTTGCTAAACTTGGCATACAAGGCGTGCTCCTTCAATTTCTTCAAAACCAAGGTCAGGTGCTCGACATGCTCCTCCTCCGTCTTTGAGTAGACTAAGATGTCGTCGATGAAAACGATGACGAAGATGTCCAAATACGGTTCAAACACCTTGTTCATCAAGCTCATGAAGGCTGAAGAGGCATTTGTGAGCCCAAACGACATTACTGTGAACTCATACAAACCATATCTCGAACTGAAGGCCATTTTCTGGATATCCCCCTCATGTATCCTCAACTGATAGTATCCAGAGCGCAAGTCTAGTTTAGAGAACCAATGTGCTCCCACTAATTGATCGAACAACTCGTCGATCCGCGGTAGCGGATAAGTGTTCCGCACCGTCAACCGATTGAGTTCCCGATAATCTATGCACAATCGCAGGGTTCCATCCTTCTTCTTCACGAACAGCACAGGGGCTCCCCATGGTGATGAACTGGGGCGAACGAACCCTGAATCTACTAGTTCTTGCAATTGAACTCTAAACTTCGCGAGTTCTTTCGGGGCCATTCTGTACGGAGCCTTGGACACAGGCTTGGCACCTGGTACTAGATTGATCTGGAAGTCAACCTCTCTATGCGGAGGTAATCCTGGTAGCTTCTCAGGAAATACCTCGGGAAAATCCCGCACAACCCGTACATCCTTTAATTCCAACGCTTCCTCCTTCAACTCGAACCAGATCATGAAGACCTCGTCCCCCTTCATATGAGCTTTTACAACCTGGACGGAAGATAACATCATGCGGGGCGCGAAGCCAATACCTTGGAAGATGACGTCAGAGTCTCCATGTCTCAAATAGATCCGCTTCTCCGCGCAGTCGATTCTCGCGAAGTGCCAATCCAGCCATGCCATGCCCAAAATGATGTCGAACTCCGACATTCTCAAAACCGTGGCCGGTGTATCAAAGGCCTTCCCATCAATAAATAACTCCAACTCGCACTTGGCGGTTGCGATCATCTCCGAGCCATCCGGAAGGCGTACACGTCGGGCTATTCCCGTGAAGTACTGTACATCCCCCACGTCTTTTATGAAATCCTCGGACACAAAAGAGTGTGAGGCACCAGTATCGAACAGCGCATAGGCCGTCTTCCCGCCAATAATCACGGTGCCTAAGTGCCAACAACCAAAACTTATTGCTAGTGTCTAATAAGTTCTAATCAATTCATGTTAAACCATGCAAATATGTAAACTAATTAAATTATACATGCAATCACCTCTTGGGGGTTCTGTTCCTGTGCCATGTCAAGTGCGTACACCTGATCCCTAGCAGGGCCGGGGTTACCTCTTGGCGGTCCTCGTCCTCGACCACGCATATATCCCCGCCCTCGAGGAGCTGCTGGAGGGAGAGCGGGAGGGAGAGCAGGAGGGGCGTTCCCAAATAACCGCGGGCAGAAACATCGGATGTGGCCCGGCTGGTTGCATTCGAAGCACACCAGACCACGACGCCCTACAGGTTGTTGAAATCGCCGAGGCTGTGGGGGTGGAGGCAACGCAGGCGGCTGCGGAACTGTATGCTCCACCCTATAGTTTCGGTGGACACGCCCTCCACCTCTTTGATGTCCCATTCCTCCTCTGAAGTCTCGCCTCCTTCTATTCCATGGGCCGGCTTCCATCACGTCCTCCGCAGGCCTCTTACTACATCCCATGTGGTCCGCCTCCAATCTTTTTGCCATATCAATGATCTCCGCCAAGCTACCATCCGCTATAAACAAAAAGGACTGCCTTAGGGGATCTCGCAGCCCCTTGTAGAAGCGCTTGGCATAGCCTCTGTCATCCAACTCGTAAGAATCCGCAAACCTTGCGAGATGCTGGAATTCCCGCTGGTATTCCGTAACCGTCTTTGATCCCTGCTTTAATAGAAGGAACCTCTGCTCAAGCTCATCTCGGGCCGACGTAGGGATAAAGTGCTCCAAGAAAACCTCCGAGAATTCACTCCAACTTATCTCTGTGTAGATCCGGCCTTGGAAGGTAGATCCCATGAGGGACTTCCACCACCTCTTCGCATGGAAGTCCAAGACGGACACTGCCAATGTCACTGCCATGTTGGCCGGGCAACGGATACCAGCCAACAACTCCTGTATCGTCTCTAGCCATTCCTCCGTACGTACAGCCGACTCCGCCCCAAGGTAGACGGGAGGGGAGAGAGCCCGGAAGGTGCTCAGCCAGTTGGAGCTCGGGGCCTGTTGTTGCACCGGAGCCTGCTGTGCCTTAAAAGCATCAAGAATGGCGGTGAGTGTTTGCCCCAACTCAGACTGTTGGAACTGAGTGGGTATGGGAGGGGTAGGAGTACCCCCCAACGGCTCAACATGCAGTGGAACCTACACGTTCATGACAAATTTGTGGTCAGGTTGGCTAAACTCAAAGTCAAAATTGGACAAACTTAATGTGAATTACATATGGGCACACCACTGCTTCCGCTAAGTCAGTTTGTCCCCAAACCGACTAACCAAACCGGGGTGGCACCATTGTTGAATGACTTCCGTAGTTGAGGATCGTGGCAAACTGATACCAATTGTAAGACTCCCCCTACCCGGATCCCAAAACACGGCACGAAAGGGGAGTCTTATGCCCGGAACAGCCGCCTTGCGGTAGCATTAGCACACAGGCTAACCTGTACCACAAGACGCCTATTCCGCCGGCTACAATAATATCAATATAACATGCCAACCCAACCAAATAAATAAACAACCAGAAGTCAAATCCACACTAAGTTATAATGTCCAAATACAACAATATAACGAGAAGCTAAAACATGCTTCTACCATATATCAGAGTACAGCTAAACATTGCCCAGACGGGCTACATCAGAGTATCAAATACTAACATCAGTAACTAACGGTATCGACGACACCGTCACCTCAGGCCCTGTCATCCTGGCCTGGCTGTCCTGCTGCGTAGTCTGCGGCTGCTCCACCTGCGGCGTGACCTCCTAAAAAGGAAGACGTAGCAACCGTTAGTCGAAACGACTAAGTGGTTTCACATCCGCTCCCCCGGCGACTCCTCGGCACCGGGCGGAGAAAAAGAACAAGAGTATAGTATATAACAAGTATGCAAGTAAAGGAAGTACAGGCAGGTGGCAGTAGTGTAAGAGTAACAGTATCATAATCAGCATTTGAAAGATATGGTACCTAAACACCTAGAGGGGGGGTGAATATGTGACCTAATCCTTTTCTAACTTTGTTGGCAGCCAAACAGTTATATCACAGATTTCTAACTAGTTTATTACAGCAATCAGCAATAATCAAACATACACAGCTAATCCACAACACATTCACAGCACAGCACACAGTGATTTATAGTGGTTCCCCAAGATATGGGTACATCCACTTTCCCCCTTCGCCTATCTAGCAGTGTACTAGATTCGGCCAAACTACTGCACTGTCTCAGAACCTAAATTGGTTCCTACCTCAGGCCCAAAGTCTTACAACTCAGCTTTATCCCAAAGCCTACACTCAGCCAATCAAGGCCTACACTCAGCCAATCCAAGGCCTACACTCAGAGATCTCAATCTCCTACACTCAGGCAAGCAAGCCCTACCCTCAGCCTTTATAAATATAGGCTTACAATCACTCAGATCCAAAGGATCCTATAAGTTAAAAAGATATTACAAAATAAAACTCTACAACTCAGAATAATAAGAGAGGAGTTGAGAGATTCTTGATGAGTTCTTGGAAGAACTCAGCTGGATTCACCCTGACTTAGCTTTCTTCAAAGCTTCTTGAGTAGAACTGAATAAGGCTGAATCCTCTGCAGTTGTTCCTTGACCTCTGCCACTTAAGAATCAGAATTGAATCTGAATCCTTCTTCTCAGCCTAGTTCCAGAGACTGATTTCTTGGATGGAGCCCTCTCTCTCCAACTTCTTAGATCTGCAGTTGGACTGCAAGATCTTCTTGTGTTGATACTCTGTGTACCAATTTTCTGATTACTTGAATAATCTGTACTACTTGTTAATCACTTGATCAACTCTTTCAACAACTTCAACAACAACAGTTTCTGTAAACTGTGGATGCCTATTTATAGGCCTTCTTCATGGTAACCGGCTGGTCCGATTCATAACTGACTTCTGACATCTCTGACAGTTGTTGTAGACCGGCTGGATCGGCAGCTGTCATGTCAACCAGTCACTTCTTGAAAATCTCTAACAGTCAGTAAGTGTCGAGACTTTCTGTCTTAAAGTGTCGACACTTATAGTCCAAGTGTCGACACATGTTGTGTAAGTGTCGACAAAAGTCTACAAGGTGTCGACACAATTCCATGTATGTCTCGACACAGATTCTTCTGCATGTGTCGACACTGAAATTGAGTGTCGACACAAATACTTATTCTTCTAGCTTTTGCTGAATTCTTCTAAGTGTCGACACATCTCCTTTGTGTCGACACAACTTCTTGTGTTGAATCTGTCTAGTGTCGACACTGCTTCTTGGTGTCGACACATAGTCTTCTATGTTGAAACTTGCTGAGTGTCGACATAGCTCCTTATGTCGACACACCTTCTTGTTGTTGAGACTTCAGCTGAGTGTCGACACATTCCCATAGTGTCGACACTTGTACTTAGAATAATTTGTTGTTCTTTCTGTTCTTTGCTAAGTGTCGACACAGCTCCATGTGTCGACACTTTCTTCAAGTGTTGAGTCTTTAGCTGTGTGTCGACACATTGTTCTGGGTGTCGACACATACTTCAAATGTTGACTCTTCTGTTGAGTGTCGACACATTGTGTTGAGTGTCGACACTTACTTCAAATGCTGACTCTTCTGCATAGTGTCGACACATTGTGTTGAGTGTCGACACTTGTACTTAGACTCTACAGACTTTTGCTGAGTGTCGACACAGCTCCAAGTGTCGACACTTTCTGGTGTAGACACAGCTTCACTGGGTGTCGACACAGCTCCTTGTGTCGACATTTTCTGTCTGCACTTTTCTTCACTGAGTGTCGACACAGCTCCAAGTGTCGACACTTTCTGTCTGGTGTCGACTCTGCATCCCAGGTGTCGACACAATGACTCTAAGTGTCGACACTGCTTGTCTGGGTATCGACACAAGTCTTCTTGAGTGTCGACACTTTCCCTCTGGGTGTCGACACATGGACTTAGAAACTTTTTGCTTCAGTCCAGTGATTTCTTAACCTGCACAAATAACTCAAACATACATCAAATACATTATGATGTATATCATTGAGTTGGGTGAGGCTTCTTCAAATCAGGTACATTTGACCAATGTACCCAACAATCTCCCCCTATTTGGAGAAGTCATAACCCTTAGTCAATGATATACACCATCCATAATTAAAATTACAAAATGATGTACAGCAGATTATAAACAGCAGGGTAAACATAAACATGTAATAAATTCACACATGTATACACATTCAGCATTGCAGAACAAATAAGAAATAGATATTGCTCAGAACAACCATGAAATATATTTATCATATATTGTTCTAATATTTTTAATACACCTTTAATGGTTTACAAAAATGTTTTACATTCAACAGATTTCAACAAGCTTCAAGTTTAATTCCTAATCTATTTCTGATCAGGTTCTTTGATAACTATTCCCTTTCCAGCTTGGACTTGAGCTTTGGCAGGGGCTTCAACAGTTGCAGCATCAGCAGGCTTCTTTCCTTTTGAGTCCTTCTTCTTCAACTCTTCTGCTTTGATTTTCTGTCTCTCAAAATAGTGGTATGGCTTGGGGAAGTACTTGCTAGGCTCCACAGCAGTAGGAGGTAGCTTTCCCATCTTAGCCTTCCTTCTGAATTGTACTATAGCCTCCTGCCTGATCTCATGCTTTCTCCATTCTGCCTCAGAGAACCATTTGTTCCTGTCATTCATGTTGTCCTTAGCAGCTTTCCAGGCAGTTAGAATTATATTTCTAGAGGTAGGGCTCCATTGTTCAAAATCTGGCTTTTGTTCTGCTTGCTCCCTAAACCTCTTCTTTGACAACTTTGTCTCTTCTTCTTTGTTCATGGCCTCCTGCAGAGCTTCAGAAATAGGTTGAACAACCTTCTCAATATGAACATTGGCCTGGCCCTCAGTTGGGCTATACATGGTGCTGACATCTGCTTGAACCATGTCAAAATCTGGAGGTGGATATATTACTTGAGCTACTTCTTGTTGCTCACCTCCAAGATATGCAGTTTGTATTCCTGATTCAGCCACATTATCATCATCACAAAGTGGAGGATAGCCCAGTGTAGCTCTGATGGAGTTAGATATCCATTTGGCATGGTCAGAGCTAGCTTTGACTAATACCCTCTCCCCCTTTATGACTTCTCTGGCCATATGGTCTCTGACATCATCCTTTTGAAACCTTATCTGACTATCCAAATACCTGATTCCCTCTTTAAAGTAAGGTCTGAGCTTAGTGAGCTGTTCAGAGATGGCCTTCTGAGAATCTGTAATTGCAGTCTTGACAGCAGAAATCTCAGCTTGAAAGACCTTATCAAAGTCAGCCTTAGCAGCAACAGTAGATGTTGAAGGTTCAGCAGTCTTATTCTTCAACTCAGTGACTATAGCATTATGGGAGGCAGTCAAATTATCATTCATTCTTAACTGATTCTCCAGCACATATCCTTGCTTTACTGCTATATCATCTACCTGAGCCTTGATCTTCTCCTGGTGAGTTGCCAAATAGACCATTGCATTCCCACCCTTGTGGAAGCAGTCAGTCATTTCCTTATTGTTCAGATTCATCTCAAATCTTATAGATTTGATATCTTGTGCAAGATCAAACTGTAGGGACTTGTGCCCTTCATCCACATAAGCCTCTATTGCCTTCCTTTGCTCATCCAACTTGATCTGCATGACAATCATCAAAGCACTATAATCAACTGTTGGAGCTTGTTGAACTATAGGCTGTGGGGCAATGAATTGCAAGGCTTTCTTGTAACTCTGACTTCTTCTTTTAAAAACATAAAGTTTCTTCTTCTTGGCCCTAGCACTCTCCTCATCCTCAGAGGCAGAAGTGCTGGCAATATCAACCCTGTCCTTAGGGCTTTGAGGTTTGTCAGCTGGCACAACAGTTGCCTTTTCAGTTTCCAGCCTAATAGGCTCTTCCAGAACTTCCATGTGCTCCCCCTCAGCAGCAGCACTCTTATCTTCAGCATCAATTTCTTTGTCAAAATCTGCCTGATCCAGATTTAGAAACAAATCTTCCATTGTATATTCATGAGGGGATGGAGCTGGAGATAGTCTTTGCTCTTCAACCACTGACTCAGGTACCACTTCTTGTTCAGCAGATTTGTCTTCTAAAACAACATCTGGAACTTGACTGTTTAGCTGAGTTTGCTGATGGACATCAGACAAATCAGAATCTACTATAGAAAAATCTAAAGTGTTTAGTTCAGAGAGTACCTCTTGTATAATGGAGGTGGCTTGTTCACTCTCCAGTGTAGAGGGTTCTGCTACACCTGGAAGCTCCCCCTGACTGTGATCCCTATGGATGGGGCTAGCTGGAGGCAGCTCCCCCTGGATCTCAGCAGTCTCTTGAGGAGCAGGAGTCTTTACTACTGTCTCTTCCTCTTGCTCATCAGGTGTGAACACCACCTGTTCTTCACTCTCAGAACTGCTTGAGGACTCTTGTGCCACAACAGCAGTTTTCCTTTTCTTCCTGGGAGGAGTGACTTTCTCTGAAACTGGCTTCTCAGGGGTAGGCATGTCCTTTGACAACACCCTTTCCCATCTAGAAAAGATCCTTTGATCCATCTTCCTCATGTGATTGATCTTACTTCCAGTAGCAGAGCTCATTACCTCTGGTATGGTACCAGCTAGGTAGAGACTGATAATCCTGCCCAGGTTGGGCTTGTTCAGACTTTCCTTTATTTTCTCATAAACTATCATAGACCAATCTGTTCTTAGGGTGAATATTATTCTGGTCATGACATTGAACATGGAGGCTGACACCCTGTCATGCCCTCCTGGCTTACTGAGGATAACCTTTCCCACAATCTCTGACATGAACTTTCCTTGGTTGTTCATGCCTTTCCTATTAAACACAGAACCTATCTTCATTTTGGGATCAAGTCCACACCAAACTAAAGCTTCCCTAATCTTGGAGGCAGTTACTTCTTCTTCATCTTGAGTCTTAGGTAGCTGGAGTACCTTCCTCAGACTTTTTGGTGAAATCTTGACCTTGGATCCATGAACTCTGGATTTGATTCTGTATCCAGATTCATCAACTGCAGCTCCAGTAAGGAATTCGAGCACTTCCTTCTTCCAAATCTTTGTGGGTTCTGAAACCAAGTATTCTAGTCCAGAATTGGCGACTAGGGTTATCACCGATTTGAGTTCTTGATCTGCGTCGTCGAACGCGCCGCGCACTAGCTCATAGCCCTCGTTCACGTTCTCCTCAAGCTTAGGATCCATTAGGGTTTGGAGAATTAGTCTTGAGAAAAGAGAGGTGTCGACACAGGAGTTATGGTCTCGAAACTTAGAAAGCGTGTCGACAAACAAAGATAGAACCCTATTTATACCTTTCTAATTATGAAGATGAACAGGCGGGACAGCTAGCTAAACATGTGTCGACACTGCCAACAAGTGTCGACACTGACTTATAATGTCTCGACACACATGTGTCGACACAAGTTTAGTCAACAGATATTATGTGTCGACACTTGGTTATGTGTCGACACAACATAACTCGACACATCGTCGAGACTTTACTTAGAAAATTCTGAGTAAAACATAAATGTCGACACCATATTGGATGTGTCGACACCTACTTGACATGTGTCGACACTAACATTCTGAAGTGTCGACACCACATTCCTAGATGTGTCGACACGTTTTTCCTGAAGTGTCGACACCACTATTCTGTGTCGACATAGACTTGTCTATGTGTCGACACCTTTTTACTTAGCCAATTTTCTATTCTGTAAACTTAGTCTAAGTTTATCATACCTAGTTCAATTTTGAATCTATTGAACTTAGCTTCTTCTAGTGGCTTAGTAAACATATCAGCTACTTGTTCATCTGTTTTAATATATTCTAGTGAAATATCTTCTCTTTCTACATGTTCTCTAAGAAAGTGATATTTAATCTCAATATGTTTTGTTCTACTATGAGATACAAGGTTATTAGCTATTGAAATAGCACTTGTAGAATCACAGTAAAGTGGAATTCTACTTACCTGAAATCCATAGTCCTCTAGTTGATGTTGAATCCACAGAAGTTGAGCACAACAACTTCCTGCAGCCACATATTCTGACTCAGCTGTGGAGATAGCCACACTAGTCTGCTTTTTGCTGCTCCATGAAATTAGTCTTCCACCTAGGAATTGACAGGTTCCAGTAGTGCTCTTTCTATCCTCTTTGCATTCTGCAAAGTCTGCATCTGAATAACCTGTTAGATCAAAGTCTCCATTCCTAGGGTACCAGAGGCCTAGATAGGGAGTGCCCTTTAGATATCTCAAAATTCTCTTGACAGCAGTCAAGTGAGACTCTTTAGGGCAGGCTTGATACCTTGCACAAACACATGTAGCATACATGATGTCTGGTCTACTAGCAGTCAAGTATAATAGGGAGCCAACTATCCCTCTATACAAGGTTTCATCTACAGGTTTCCCTGCATCATCCTTGCTAAGAGACATACTTGACCCCATAGGAGTCTTCATGGTACTGGATGAATCCATACCATACTTCCTTATGAGTTCTAGGGTGAACTTTGACTGACAAATGGACAAACCACTCTCAGTCTGTTTAACTTGGAGACCCAAGAAAAACTTCAGCTCTCCCATACTACTCATTTCAAACTGACCTTGCATAAGTTTTGCAAACTTTTTGCAAAGGCTGCTTTCAGTAGACCCAAATATAATGTCATCTACATATATTTGGACTAGTATGACATTGCCTCTAGATTCCCTAAGGAATAGAGTCTTATCTATTTTCC
Source organism: Platanthera guangdongensis (assembly GCA_039583875.1). Classification (NCBI taxonomy): domain Eukaryota; kingdom Viridiplantae; phylum Streptophyta; class Magnoliopsida; order Asparagales; family Orchidaceae; genus Platanthera; species Platanthera guangdongensis. Next base: position 35,733,251 of record CM077158.1, on the reverse strand, counting down.
CCCTTGAGAACTTGTTCTCAATGAGGAAACTAGATAGGGTTTCATACCAAGCCCTAGGGGCTTGCTTTAACCCATATAAAGCTTTCCTAAGTCTATAGACATAATGAGGTAGAGTTGGATCAACAAAACCTGAAGGCTGCTCCACATAGACTTCTTCTTTCAAATTACCATTTAGGAATGCTGACTTGACATCCATTTGGTATACCTTGAATCCTTGATAGGTTGCATAGGCCAAGAACATTCTTATGGCTTCCAGTCTGGCTACTGGAGCAAAGGTTTGATCAAAATCAATACCTTCTTCTTGCCTATATCCTTTAGCAACCAGTCTAGCCTTATTCTTAATGATGACTCCTTGTTCATCCATCTTATTCCTGTAGATCCACTTAACTCCTATTACATTGTGGTCTTTAGGTTTAGGAACAAGTTCCCAAACCTTGCACCTCTTGAACTGATTAAGCTCTTCTTGCATTGCTTCAGTCCATTGTGGATCTTGTATTGCTTCTTCAAATTTCTTAGGTTCAACTTGTGACAGAAAGCTGGAATAGATTGCAGCATCCTGATTTCTGCTCCTAGTTTGAACTCCTTGTCTTGGATCTCCAATAATCAGCTCTACTGGATGATCTCTAAGATGCCTGTGGGCTGGAGGCATCCTCACTTCTGGTTGAACCACTTCAGCATCTGCATCATGCTGTATACCTTGGAATTCTTCAGCAACTGGCACATGTAGTTCTCCCCCTGGACAGCAGCTACTCTCCTCTCCTTGCTGTCTTGCAGCAGGCACTTCTTCTATAGTCAGCTTGTCCATTGTCTTTGTCAAACCTGTGGGGCTGCATACATTGCTAGACAACTCATTATTAATAAGTTTTGTCTCATCAAAAACTACATGCACTGATTCTTCTACAACTTGTATAGTCAAGTTGTAGACTCTATAAGCCTTACTATTGTTGCTGTACCCAACAAAAATTCTCTCTTGGGACTTGACAGCAAACTTAGTTATGTAAGACTTCCCATTGTTAAGTATGTAGCATTTACAACCAAAGATCCTGAAGTAGGATAGGTTTGGTTTTCTGCCTTTCACAACTTCATAGGGGGTCTTGTTTAGCCCTTTAGTGATGGTAGCCCTATTTATAACATGGCATGCAGTGTTAACTGCTTCAGCCCAGAAATACTCAGGCAGTGATGTATCACTTAGTAGGGTTCTACCAGCTTCTATCAAGGTCCTATTTTTCCTCTCAGCAATGCCATTTTGCTGAGGTGTTCTAGGTGAAGAGAATTCTTGAAATATCCCAAAGTCTTCACATAGTTTTGTCATGCTTTCAGATTGAAACTCAGTACCATGGTCACTTCTAATTTTGACCACAGTACTATTAAGTTCATTCTGAATTTGCTTGACAAAGCTGTAGAAGACACTAGGTGTTTCAGATTTCTGTCTTAAGAAGAACACCCAGGAAAACCTTGAGTAGTCATCTACAACTACAAGGGTATAGACCTTCCTACCTAAGCTGTGAACTGGCATTGGACCAAAGAGATCCAAATGCAAGAGGTACAAACACCTCACAGCATCTTTGTTATCTATGCTTCTAAAAGGTGGATTTAGTCTGCTTGCCTTTTTGACAAGCTGAGCAAATACCATCTTTAACACACTTAACTTGAGGACCATTCCTCACTAACTCTTTACTAAAGAGTTTGCTAATTGTCTTGTAGTTAAGATGGGCCAGCCTCTTGTGCCATTTGACACAATGAGAGACTGTCTCATCAGCTACAAGACAAACTGGAGAACCATTGTTCTCAATCATAATGTCTAGGCAGTAGACATTTCTCTTCCTATAACCTGTCAAGATGATCTCTTGATCACTTGACCTCTTGATATGACAACCATTTTTAACAAATGAGATGTCATACCCTACATCACTTAATTGACTTATACTTATTAGGTTGTGTTTCAACCCTTTAACATAAGCCACTTGAGTAATGGTAACTAAGTTTGAAGAAATGTTACCAAACCCTTTGATGATTCTTTTTTCAGAACCACCAAAGGTCACTTTAGGACCATTTTTGATTGGAATGTAGTCCTTCAGTAGTCCCCTAGTTCCAGTCATATGTCTGGAACATCCACTGTCCAAGTACCATGTAGGGGTATGGCCACTTGGACTCACCTGCAAAACAGATTAATGGACCTTAGAACCCAAAGCAATCTTGGGTCCTTGGTACTTGTTAGTCTGTAACTTGACAAAGCTACCTACTGGCTTTCCACCAGGTAGCTTGCTACTCACCTTGGCACTGGCATTGTACCAACAGTCCATTGCAAAATGGCCAATCTTGCCACAGCACCAGCATTCAAACTTGTTGTACCTTTGCTTAGGTACTGCCTTGGCTGTCTTGACTACAGCAGGTTTGTTGAATGTTGGGGCTTTGCCCTTGGACTTAGACTTGGACTGCTCAGTCCCTGCAGGTCTAACAAAACCCAGTCCAGCCTTGCCTTTTTGATGAACAAATTCATCAATTAAAGGTAGCACTGATTTAGGTTTTGAAAACCTAGCAACAAGCTCTCTTTCTTTCTGAAGATTGATCTTCAGTCTCTTAATTTGATCATTCTTATAGGTGATAGTTCCCATCTGAATCACAGTAATGTGTTTCAGCCTGGCTACCTCATTCAGTTTTTGATCAAATTGTTTCTCAAAATCTGTTGCAACAGCCTTGAGACCTGCAATCTCCTTTGCCTGACTTTTGGCTAGGGTCTTGCTTTTCTTGTAGGCTTGCAACAGTACCTTATATTCATCTATGAGCTGATGAATATCCTCCTCAGACTTAGATATATTCGCATCACTTGATGAAGAAAAATCTGATTCTGAACTAGAACAAGAAACTGAATTTAAACTTGAACTTTGTACCTGACTGGGTCCTGGCTGCTCCAGGATTTTGGCACTGTCTGTCAAAGCCATTAGCCCTTGGCAATGACTGTCTTCTTGTTCATAAATTGACTCCAAAATCTGCATGAATTCTTCCTCTTCTTCTTCTGCATACAGCCCTATGTAGGCTTCAGCCTCAGACTCAGTTTCTGAAGAAGATATATCTGATAGAGTCTTCTCCTTCTTAGCAACAAAAGACTTTTCTTTCTTCCCTTTGAAGTAAGTCTTTTTCCTGTCACCAGAATCTTTTCTCTTCTCTGGACAATCTGCAATAACATGACCCTGTCTATTGCAGCAATAACAAACAATCTTTGAACCAGTTGCCTTGCTTGACTTTGTCCTCTTCCTGTCATTCTTTGAAGACTTTTTCTCCTGATGAAAGGCTTCATTTCCCTTTGAAGAAGAAGGTCTTGACCTCCACTGTTTCTTCCTCAGGAATTTCTGAAAATGTCTAGTGAAGGCAGCAAAGTCTTCATCACTTTCACTGCTCTCACTCTTTGTGCTGATAGACTCATCAGATTCTGATTCAACTACCTCTGGAGGTGGAGTTGAAGACTTATTCCTGCACTTTCTGGGAACTTCTGTCTTGAAAGCAACAGTTCTTTCTTTGTGCTCAGTCCTTGTTGATTTCTCCTCCTCTTTTCTCACTGTTAACTGCATCTCATATGACAATAGCTTGCCAAACAGTGTGGGAGGTGGAATTTCCCCCAACTTAGCCATTTCTCTTATGGCACAGATCTTGGTGTCCCAATCTTTGGTTAGGGACCTTAAGAACTTGTCATTTAGTTCATAGTTAGTGAACTCTCTTCCATAAGACATGAGTTCATTAACTATTCTGTAAAATTTCTTATAGCACTCAGTGATGCTATCACTCTTTCCTTGCCTAAAGCTCTCATACTCCTGATTTAGCAAGGACTTCCTATCTTGCCTAACTTCTTCAGAACCTTCCATATAGACAATGAGAGTATCCCACATCTCTTTTGCTGTCTTACAGTGAATTAAGTTCTGAAAAGTGGCATCATCAATGACACTCACTATTATGTTTTGTGCCCTCTTGTCCATGGTGGCCAGGACAATTTCATCCTTAGTCATCTCAGAGAAATCCTTTGGAGTTCTCTGATTTGCATCCAATACTGAAATCTTCATTGGCACATAAGGCCTTCCTTTACTGTGATGTATATTCTAGGGTCAGAGGCTTCCATAAATAGCCTTACCCTCTCTTTCCAGATCCCAAAGATCTCCTTTCTGCATATGGGTAATTTCATGGAACCCAATTCCTTGTGATTCTCATAAGAACCCATGTTTCTTGATGTTCTTGATTTTCTTGAAACTGTGTAATACCTTACTCTGAATCTGCCAAACAGGATTTCCTCAGGCTGTTAGTCCTTGTTTTGAGGAACCTCGCTCTGATACCACTTGAAAGATATGGTACCTAAACACCTAGAGGGGGGGGGGGTGAATAGGTGACCTAATCCTTTTCTAACTTTGTTGGCAGCCAAACAGTTATATCACAGATTTCTAACTAGTTTATTACAGCAATCAGCAATAATCAAACATACACAGCTAATCCACAGCACATTCACAGCACAGCACACAGTGATTTATAGTGGTTCCCCAAGATATGGGTACATCCATTTTCCCCCTTCGCCTATCTAGCAGTGTACTAGATTCGGCCAAACTCCTGCACTGTCTCAGAACCCAAATTGGTTCCTACCTCAGGCCCAAAGCCTTACAACTCAGCTTTATCCCAAAGCCTACACTCAGCCAATCAAGGCCTACACTCAGCCAATCCAAGGCCTACACTCAGAGATCTCAATCTCCTACACTCAGGCAAGCAAGCCCTACCCTCAGCCTTTATAAATATAGGCTTACAATCACTCAGATCCAAAGGATCCTACAAGTTAAAAAGATATTACAAAATAAAACTCCACAACTCAGAATAATAAGAGAGGAGTTGAGAGATTCTTGATGAGTTCTTGGAAGAACTCAGCTGGATTCACCCTGACTTAGCTTTCTTCAAAGCTTCTTGAGTAGAACTGAATAAGGCTGAATCCTCTGCAGTTGTTCCTTGACCTCTGCCACTTAAGAATCAGAATTGAATCTGAATCCTTCTTGTCAGCTTAGTTCCAGAGACTGATTTCTTGGATGGAGCCCTCTCTCTCCAACTTCTTAGATCTGCAGTTGGACTGCAAGATCTTCTTGTGTTGATACTCTGTGTACCACTTTTCTGATTACTTGAATAATCTGTACTACTTGTTAATCACTTGATCAACTCTTTCAACAACTTCAACAACAACAGTTTCTGTAAACTGTGGATGCCTATTTATAGGCCTTCTTCATGGTAACCGCTGGTCCGGTTCATAACTGACTTCTGACATCTCTGACAGTTGTTGTAGACCGGCTGGATCGGCAGCTGTCATGTCAACCAGTCACTTCTTGAAAATCTCTAACAGTCAGTAAGTGTCGAGACTTTCTGTCTTAAAGTGTCGACACTTATAGTCCAAGTGTCGACACATGTTGTGTAAGTGTCGACACAAGTCTACAAGGTGTCGACACAATTCTATGTATGTCTCGACACAGATTCTTCTGCATGTGTCGACACTGAAATTGAGTGTCGACACAAATACTTGTTCTTCTAGCTTTTGCTGAATTCTTCTAAGTGTCGACACATCTCCTTTGTGTCGACACAACTTCTTGTGTTGAATCTGTCTAGTGTCGACACTGCTTCTTGGTGTCGACACATAGTCTTCTATGTTGAAACTTGCTGAGTGTCGACACAGCTCCTTGTGTCGACACACCTTCTTGTTGTTGAGACTTCAGCTGAGTGTCGACACATTCCCATAGTGTCGACACTTGTACTTAGAATAATTTGTTGTTCTTTCTGTTCTTTGCTAAGTGTCGACACAGCTCCATGTGTCGACACTTTCTTCAAGTGTTGAGTTTTTAGCTGTGTGTCGACACATTGTTCTGGGTGTCGACACATACTTCAAATGTTGACTCTTCTGTTGAGTGTCGACACATTGTGTTGAGTGTCGACACTTACTTCAAATGCTGACTCTTCTGCATAGTGTCGACACATTGTGTTGAGTGTCGACACTTGTACTTAGACTCTGCAGACTTTTGCTGAGTGTCGACACAGCTCCAAGTGTCGACACTTTCTGGTGTAGACACAGCTTCACTGGGTGTCGACACAGCTCCTTGTGTCGACACTTTCTGTCTGCACTTTTCTTCACTGAGTGTCGACACAGCTCCAAGTGTCGACACTTTCTGTCTGTTGTCGACTCTTCATCTCAGGTGTCGACACAATGACTCCAAGTGTCGACACTGCTTGTCTGGGTGTCGACACAAGTCTTCTTGAGTGTCGACACTTTCCCTCTGGGTGTCGACACATGGACTTAGAAACTTTTTGCTTCAGTCCAGTGATTTCTTAACCTGCACAAATAACTCAAACATACATCAAATACATTATGATGTATATCATTGAGTTGGGTGAGGCTTCTTCAAATCAGGTACATTTGACCGATGTACCCAACAGCATTTATGTAAGAGCTACACTAAACTAGCAAGTATAAGTAACAGCAGGAAAGTAACTTAACTTATAAGAATGCTCATACAAACTTATAAGTTAAGGATCGGGTTACATAAAAGTAACTCATCGTATAAGAGTGCCCATACAAACTTATACGATGAGGATCTTGTTGTGCAATGTTATGAAATGCTATGAATGCTATGCAATGACTCACCCATGCTCACCCATGCAATTGCTATGTCGACACAGACTGTAGTTCCCACTTTTCGAGCAGGTAGCTAACCTCTCAGGCATCAGCCGCCGTGGCCAGGCGGTGACAGTAGAACGGGCACTTCTACTACTAGGCGGGTATCACACTACTTCACCTAGGCCTCTGTACGCCTCAACGCTAAGAACACAACAGCGGAGCCCCTGCGTACTATGGCCCAGCGGGGTCTTGGGTAGATGTGCACCAAGAACACAACCCGAACTGGCCTTGCGTGACCCGGAAGGGGCCTCGGAAGAAGCACGAGGACACAACCCAACCGTTCACATGGCCGGAGGGGCCTCGGGACGTGAACACCGAGGACACAGCCCAAACCGACCAAGTCTAACTGCCAACTCCCGTCGGTGTGACGACTGGCGAGCCCGTAGACCTGCCACACTATCCTTAACCCAGGATTACGACACTGCGTGTCGGCTCACACCACATGCAAATTCCACATCAACATATCATGGAAGGGGCCTCGGAGTGAGCACGAGGACACAGCCCCACCATCCATCCACACCTTACCTCAACACGACCAAAACAAGTGGCGGTCAACACCGCACTTGCACCTTTACTATAAAATGCCAATAGGAGACAACACACTATTGTTGGACTCCTAAATTCAATCCGATATAAAACATATGCATGGCCATGGGTTACCCATCTTTATATCATCTCAAGTGATTTCAACATGATATAAACAAGATTTGCTCTTACGACAACTTACCGAAGTATTATCAAATCAATCCAATTAAACATAAGGAAATCAACAGGCCTCAAGCTATCTTGCGATAATAAATTGATTTCTAAAACAGTAAATATTATCATCCATAACACTTTGGTGGTTAACATAAAATTATTTCACCAAAATCTCGAATTAATTGCGACATTGGACCCACCAATTTCAAATCCACACTGTATGTAGAGACCCAGAATTTCAGCGCAGGATTAGCACTGGACAGCAACTTCGACCGGAGTTTCCTGAAGTTACAGGAATCCGGTGGAGGCGTGTAACCCCTCGTTGGAAAGACCTTTTCATGATCTACAACTTTCATATTCAGGTCACAACCCAGATCTGACAATAACCTACTCGAAATCGGCTTCAAAGTTCGCTGCGCACAGAACACGATTTCTGTTGAAGCCAAATATGGCCTCAACTGAAGTTCGAAGAAAAAGGGGTGCAGCCAAAACCTACTTCTCTCAAGTCTCACCCCTTGACTGGATTCTAAGGACCTAAGACTGACCCAAAAGCCTCAGCAGGGAGGTCCCACCTCACACCCGGAAGATCTCTGAGAGCTTCCCCTCCAAAGCCAAAGCTGGGCTAGGAGCTCCTCAGAAAGCACTGGAATTCGGGAGACAATGATAGCTTGCTTTCTAAGGAGCCCTTATGGGTCTATTTATAGTATTTTGCTGTCCTGAATTTACTGAAAAGCCCCTGGTTGGTCTGCCAATAGCCAACACCCGCTGTTTTTTTGAGGGTACTGAAGTAATTTCTCCTGAGGGCAATTAGGACATTCTTCCAAAGACCCTGGGCCCCACTCGGCGAGAGCTGGTGCCGAGACCTTTCGGCCCAGGGCGCGGCGCGAACGTTCTCGCCCAGCACAAGCGAGAACTCTTCGGGATTGAGGCTTGGTTTGGGCGAGAGCGCTTCCGCGCAGTCCGCGCTTGGCGCTCTCGGCCCACGGTTTCTCTTCTATAGCATCCAGCGAGAGCGTTTCCGCCTTCTGTGGGCAAGATCCTCCTTAGGGCGGGACCACTTTGGCTAACCCTCCTATGACCATTGTGCCTCCTTGTCTGGCTCAGCGAATATGGGGTTGTACACAATCCCCGCTCTTTTTGAGTTAGCGCCGCGCTCGAAAAGACATGTTCAACCCAAAATATTCGCTGAACACGTGTCAACGTCAGGGAATCTTTCGGTGGGCCGTACGGCGCCTATAAATATGAGTGTCGATAGACAGTCATAACACTACCCTCGAGCCGTCATTCTCCCCCTGAGCTCTCGCCCTCTCTCTCGCTATGCCCTCCAAGCGTGCCGATAAACCGCTTCCGCAGGATCTGCAGGACCGCATTAACGCGGCGCAGGCGCGAGCTAGGGCTAACAGTGCCCTGGTCGCCCCATGGCTAGCGAGACAGTCGTCAGTTGCTGAGCCTTCTCTGCCTAAGAAGAAGAAGAAGAAAGCGAAGGTGGTTCAGCGGGACCTATCCCGCGAGAACAGGAGCCCTCCCACCCCGACCCCTAGTTGCGCGGACAGCACCTCGCCGCGGAAGGTAAGCTTGATATACCAATTAACAACCAGTTGCTCAATTGTTTAACTTGATACCTCTCGCAGGAGACGGTTCCTGATGCTGCCGCGTCCCCGCGAGAACGTTTGGATCCACCCTCTAGCCATCACGATGATCAACCACAGGTTCCCGAGGCGCCTCCTCCATCAGACCCGAACACCGCTGGTAAAGGTTCCCTTCTTGCCATCGCCTGGTATTTTTAAATGCTGACCTGATTCCTCGCAGCGCCAGTTTCCGCACCTCCAGATCTCGCCACCCGGGATGGTGGGGCGAGAACCGCGAATCAGTCTGCCCATGCGGTTGATTCCTCCCTAACGGCGAGAGGAAAAAATGCCGAGATCCCTGCGCCACCGCTAGACGCTAGCCCTCCAGCGGCTGAGGAGACCCGCTCCCCCGCTCTCGATCAGGCCGGGATCACCATCCGCAAAGTTTACCCCCCCCCCCCCCCCCGGCAAAGGAAAGCCAATCCACCTCCTCTTTGGAGCTGAGGGGGGGGGGGGGGGGCTGGGCCTTCTCGCCTGCCGTCGACCGGGGGGCCTCGTCACTCTGAAGGTATACGACAATTTTATCGCTGCTATCCTTCAGCTTCCGCTAAAATGGGGATTCTTTTGACAGGGGACATGGACTCGCGGCCTGGCGCTGAGGTAGAGGAAGAAGAAGAAGAAGAAAGAGAGGGAGAAGACGACGAAAGCTCTCCCTTCCCTTCATCTGATGAGATGGAGGAGATCCTGACCGGTGCCGGGAGCGCGAAAAGACGAGGGAAGAAGGTTGCCGCCATTCTGTCGAAACTCATCCGGCGAGAACGGGTCCGCGACCTTGCGGCCCGAGAGTTTCGCCAGTCAGTGGAGAAGAGGCTGGAGTCCCTGGAGCGAGACTTCCTTCTAGGCGAGATGGACCGGCCCGGGGGAGCTACCGTCGGGTCCTCACCTGAGAGATGCATCGAGAAAATCCGGGATCTGTCTCGCCGGGTTGACCTGGGATGCAGCGTTCTGTCATCCTACTTCAACCCGCAGGCGCCCCCCCGGACCAAGTTGCGGGACCGAGGCAAATGACGTTGGGAGCAAGGGAAATGGCGCTGGGAGCCGTACTGAAGCGCGAGACCTCCCCTCCTCTTCCCCTGGCCTTCCCTTCTCTAATGTACCCTTACTTTTTCGCTTGGAGTTGTAACTAGTGTTCCCGCACTTTATTCGCTTATTATTTTATCGCGTTCCCGCGCAGCGAGAGAAATAGCTCTGTCTGTAATATTTTTGTATGCGTATAAGTTATCTTCCCAGGCCTTTGGGGTGGCGAGAGCCACCTTGCTTCCGCCTACCTTACCGGCCGTATGACATTTCGCAACGTTTGCGCCAGCTGCTTAGTTAATCGGTCGCTGTCAGATTCGGGCGGGAAAAACGAAGCGCCGCTGACCTAGGACGCGACGGCTGTACCCCCGCCGCCTTTCTGAAAACAGCCATCATTACCACGATTTTCTATAAATAGGAGGCTCACCTACCACATTCATTTCTCTGATTCCAGTCTCTCTCCACTTTGTTGTTGTTCTCGCGGTCTTCGTAAAGCTCTCGCCCGTCTCCGTCTTCCACTTCCGTTCTCGCCCCGTTCTCGCTCTCGCCTTTTCCTCGTAGATCTCGCCTTCAAACCCTATTGCGATGTCGGGCGGTGGTGAAGGATGATCCAACTGCGCGGAAGCCTTCCAAAAGCATCTCTTCCCTTCCTGTACTCTCACTCTGGAGGAGTTCAATCTGATCAAGACCCAGCACGTTCCCGCTGGCTTCGTCGCGCGGCCCCCGGGCAGTCATGACAAAGTCAACACTGCAGGGGAGGGGGAGCTCGCCATCCCTATTGAACACTTCGAGGTGGGCTTCCGCCTTCCGCTGTGGCCTGAGATGCGACAGGCTCTCCGGTACTACGGGGTGGTTCCCGCGCAGCTGAACCCTAACTCCGTGGCGATTCTCATGGCCTTCATATGCTATATGCGGTCGGAGAGGATCGAGTTTAGCTTGCCGATTTTCCGCAAGTTATTTACTTTCCGCGCGAAGGGAGGCGTGATGTTCTTCTCTGGGCAACTGCTAAAAACGATCGGTCTCGCCAACAAGCACCATCACTGGGGCGAGAGGTTCATCTACGTTTCCGGCGACTTCGGGAACGTACCCCTCGCCCCCATCCAATACGAGGATGCCGCCTACAAGCCTCCGTCCTTGGGCTCCCGCGAGAGCGCCCTCCTTGAGTTCTTCGGAACCAAGGATTTCGACGTCCTCTACCTCCGGCGAGACGTCGATTCTCTTCATCCTGTACTTCCGGGAGAAGGTAAGATCTCGCCCGTATTTGCCTTCTTGCCTTTTCCAAGGTTGGAATTGATCGCTATTGTTTTCGCAGGAGAGCGCGAGATCCCTCTCCGCCAGCCTTTCGACGAGACTCGCGCCAGAGAGAGCCAACCTCCTAAGGACCCGCTGGCTCTTGCGAAAGCCGCCGCGCAAGCCTGCCGAAAAGAACCGGGCCTCCCCCCTCAAGCGGTGTTGTGAAGCGAAAGCCGGGTGCTTCCGCACCTCAGCCAATCAAGAGGCCCAAGACCACGGATATCGAGAAGGGCAAGGTTGTTGTTGTACCGCCCGTCCAACCTCTCCCCGCCGGCCGCTCCTTCGAGGAGGTCCTGGAGGCAGTAAGCAGGATTGCGGCCACCAGGGGCGGCCCCGGGACTCCTGCCGAGAACCCTCGGACCCCTGGCGCCGCCGAGAGCGAGGGTGCCGCCGCCGGGACCTCCGGCCAACCCCTGTCTGACGAGGTGCCGCGGGGTCATCGTAACTTTGGTCTCGGCGTGAGGTGCCTGGACTCGGAGAACAAGCCACTGCTGCAATGGGACCCTGACGCCAACCAGGTCACGGTCTCGTCCCTCTTGCCGAGCTGGGCGGAGCGAGACGAGGTCACCGGCGAAGCTTTCGCCTTAGGCTATGGTCTCTACAGCCGGGAGGACGCTAGCGTCTACGACAGGATGTCGACCCGGCTGTTGGCATACGACTCCACTCGCGCTTTAATGCGTGGGCTGGAGCTTGCGCATATGTGCGCCCGGCGGAGCATTACGATAGACCGCAACTTCCAAGACATGTTCAAGGCCAGGGACGATGCGGTGGCCCAGGCGGCCTCTCTGGCCAAGGAGCTGGCCGAGACCCAGCAACTGTTATCCTCGCGCCAAGCGGAAGGTGTAAGCGAGACCTTTCATAATCATTTGTTCTCGCAATCCTAACCCTTCTCTGATGCTAACCTTCCGCTGTTCAGGATTTCGCTCAGGCCGCACTTCGCGAGGAGCTGTCTCAGGCCCGATATGACAACGTTCTCCTGCGAGAGCAGATCGCGCGCCTCGAGGCGAGTGCAGCCCCTCCGCTGGACGAGAGATTGAAGAGCCAGTATTACTCGGCTTATGACATCGACAAGCTGCTCCAGGGGAACGCGCAAGCCACCGTAAAGTTGACGCTGGAGACGCTGCGCGACATCAACTGCTGGGACGGAAGGGGCAAAGACATTACCGCTCCACAACTTGTCCCATGGCTCTTCGAGCCCATTCCAAAGCCCCTGGGCGCCCCCGATACCCCTCCCTCGGATGTCTCAAAGTCCCCCGCCGCGGGTGGCGAGACCTCCGGGGGAGTTCCGGCGGAAGCTCCAGCGGGAGCTCCAGCGAGACTTCCGAGGGGTACAGTTTGTCCCGTTGAGGGTTCCCTTCTTGCTTCTGTTCTTCACCTCTCTGTAAAGCGCGAGACGCTATCATTTTGTACCCACACATTGTATTATTAATGCAAATGTTTTTTCTTGCGAACATTTTTTGTTATTTGCGAATGTGTTTGATGTGATTGTCGTAGTTGAATGCTTTCGGCGTAGGCTTCCGCCAAGGCCCTTGGCCTTCTTAGGAAACCCGTAGCGATGAATCAGCAAGAACCCGCGGTAACCGGCCAGCCGGAAGCGTGACTCTCGAATCCTTAAGACGGGACCGTCCCCTCTAGACTGCGCGAGTCCCCACTAGCCCATCGTATGACGATCTCGCCTATTTGTTCGAGAACACTGAGAGGAACCCTTTTGGCGGAAGCCTCCCCACCTCGAGTTCCCTTCAATGGGGAATCTTCTGCCGAGATCTATCTCTGCCGAGACCTATCCCTGCCGAGATCTATCTCTGCCGAGATCTATCTCTGCCGAGACCTATCCCTGCCGAGACCTATCCCTGCCGAGATCTATCTCTTCTTTTTCACTTTTCATTTGGTATTCCCAACGTGCTTCCTGCCTTTCATTAACCAAGCCAACCAGACCAAACCTATTCCCCACAGGCGAGCCTTCAGACCTGCCAGCTAGATGAGAGCCTGCGCAGCGGGTCTACCTGGGGCCGAGCCGAGCTCGGGGTGCCGATGAAGATCTCAAACCAACCAAACCTATCCCCCACAGGCGAGCCTTCGGACCTGCCAGCTAGATGAGAGCCTGCGCAGCGGGTCTACCTGGGGCCGAGCCGAGCTCGGGGTGCCGATGAAGATCTCAAACCAACCAAACCTATCCCCCACAGGCGAGCCTTCGGACCTGCCAGCTAGATGAGAGCCTGCGCAGCGGGTCTACCTGGGGCCGAGCCGAGCTCGGGGTGCCGATGAAGATCTCAAATCAACCAAACCTATCCCCCACAGGCGAGCCTTCGGACCTGCCAGCTAGATGAGAGCCTGCGCAGCGGGTCTACCTGGGGCCGAGCCGAGCTCGGGGTTCCGATGAAGATCTCAAACCAACCAAACCTATCCCCCACAGGCGAGCCTTCGGACCTGCCAGCTAGATGAGACCCTGCGCAGCGGGTCTACCTGGGGCCGAGCCGAGCTCGGGGTGCCGATGAAGATCTCAAACCAACCAAACCTATCCCCCACAGGCGAGCCTTCGGACCTGCCAACTAGATGAGAGCCTGCGCAGCGGGTCTACCTGGGGCCGAGCCGAGCTCGGGGTGCCGATGAAGATCTCAAACCAACCAAACCTATCCCCCACAGGCGAGCCTTCGGACCTGCCAGCTAGATGAGAGCCTGCGCAGCGGGTCTACCTGGGGCCGAGCCGAGCTCGGGGTGCCGATGAAGATCTCAAACCAACCAAACCTATCCCCCACAGGCGAGCCTTCGGACCTGCCAGCTAGATGAGAGCCTGCGCAGCGGGTCTACCTGGGGCCGAGCCGAGCTCGGGGTGCCGATGAAGATCTCAAACCAACCAAACCTATCCCCCACAGGCGAGCCTTCGGACCTGCCAGCTAGATGAGAGCCTGCGCAGCGGGTCTACCTGGGGCCGAGCCGAGCTCGGGGTGCCGATGAAGATCTCAAACCAACCAAACCTATCCCCCACAGGCGAGCCTTCGGACCTGCCAGCTAGATGAGAGCCTGCGCAGCGGGTCTACCTGGGGCCGAGCCGAGCTCGGGGTGCCGATGAAGATCTCAAACCAACCAAACCTATCCCCCACAGGCGAGCCTTCGGACCTGCCAGCTAGATGAGATCCTGCGCAGCGGGTCTACCTGGGGCCGAGCCGAGCTCGGGGTGCCGATGAAGATCTCAAACCAACCAAACCTATCCCCCACAGGCGAGCCTTCGGATCTGCCAGCTAGATGAGAGCCTGCGCAGCGGGTCTACCTGGGGCCGAGCCGAGCTCGGGGTGCCGATGAAGATCTCAAACCAACCAAACCTATCCCCCACAGGCGAGCCTTCGGACCTGCCAGCTAGATGAGAGCCTGCGCAGCGGGTCTACCTGGGGCCGAGCCGAGCTCGGGGTGCCGATGAAGATCTCAAACCAGCCAAACCTATCCCCCACAGGCGAGCCTTCGGACCTGCCAGCTAGATGAGAGCCTGCGCAGCGGGTCTACCTGGGGCCGAGCCGAGCTCGGGGTGCCGATGAAGATCTCAAACCAACCAAACCTATCCCCCACAGGCGAGCCTTCGGACCTGCCAGCTAGATGAGAGCCTGCGCAGCGGGTCTACCTGGGGCCGAGCCGAGCTCGGGGTGCCGATGAAGATCTCAAACCAACCAAACCTATCCCCCACAGGCGAGCCTTCGGACCTGCCAGCTAGATGAGAGCCTGCGCAGCGGGTCTACCTGGGGCCGAGCCGAGCTCGGGGTGCCGATGAAGATCTCAAACCAACCAAACCTATCCCCCACAGGCGAGCCTTCGGACCTGCCAGCTAGATGAGAGCCTGCACAGCGGGTCTACCTGGGGCCGAGCCGAGCTCGGGGTGCCGATGAAGATCTCAAACCAACCAAACCTATCCCCCACAGGCGAGCCTTCGGACCTGCCAGCTAGATGAGAGCCTGCGCAGCGGGTCTACCTGGGGCCGAGCCGAGCTCGGGGTGCCGATGAAGATCTCAAACCAACCAAACCTATCCCCCACAGGCGAGCCTTCGGACCTGCCAGCTAGATGAGAGCCTGCGCAGCGGGTCTACCTGGGGCCGAGCCGAGCTCGGGGTGCCGATGAAGATCTCAAACCAACCAAACCTATCCCCCACAAGCGAGCCTTCAGACCTACCAGCTAGATGAGAGCCTGCGCAGCGGGTCTACCTGGGGCCGAGCCGAGCTCGGGGTGCCGATGAATATCTCAAACCAACCAAACCTATCCCCCACAGGCGAGCCTTCGGACCTGCCAGCTAGATGAGATCCTGCGCAGCGTGTCTACCTGGGGCCGAGCCGAGCTCGGGGTATCACAAAACATTCAACTATGTTATGCCATGAAAAATTCGACACTAGTTAAAGGAGAATCAATCGGTATAATATAACAAGTTCATTTTTGAGATACATGATTACATCCCTCCCCCTTCAGGGGTAGAAGCGCTTTAGATCATCACCACTCCAAGTGTGGCTTAGGGCTCTTCCCTCCACGTCCTGGAGATAGTATCCCCCTGTTCCGAGGACTTCCTTTACAATGTATGGACCTTCCCAGTTCGGGTGGAGCTTACCCACGGGAGCCGATCTTCCCGCCGCGTCGACCTTTCTCAGCACCAGATCCCCTTCTGCGAACTGTTTGACCCTGACATGCTTATCAAAATGCTTGGCCATCCGTCGCTTGATTTCTTCTTGCCTGATAGCCGCCACGTCTCGTAGTTCCTCCACCATATCTAACGAGAGGCGCTGCCCCTCTTCATTCTCCACCCTCCAAGTCTCGTCACCTTCGCCCGCGGCTGTGACTCGCGGGGACCGGACCTCAAACTCCACCGGTAGGACGGCTTCACACCCATGAGAGAGCTTGAAGGGGGTCTCACCGGTGGCCGTGTTCGGAGTCGTTCGTAGTGCCCACAGGACCGATGGGAGCTGTTCCACCCAATTTCCCTTCAAGTTTTCCACCTTCTTCTTTAGTAGATTTACAATGATTTTGTTTGCTGCTTCCACTTGACCGTTACTCCGAGGGTGATGGACGGAGGCAAACCGGATATCTATCCCGAGTTGAGCGCAGAAGCTGATGAACTCCTCGCTGGCAAACTGGGGGCCGTTATCGGTCACTATTGCTTGGGGCAATCCATGCCTACAAATGATTTCCCCCCAGATGAAATTCCTTATGACCTGCGAGGTGACCTTGGCCAAGGCTTTGACCTCTAGCCACTTTGAGAAATAATCAACCATGACTAAGAGGAACCTCCTCTGCCCACTAGCCGGAGGAAAGGGCCCAACTAAGTCCATTCCCCAGATGGCAAATGGCCATGGTGCTGTGATACTCCGTAGTCTTTGAGCTGCCAAGAGTTGGAGGGGGGCGTAGAGTTGACATTTTTGACACCTCCTTGCAAACTCCATGACATCCCTCCTTAGGGTGGGCCAGAAGTAGCCCTGTCTGACCACCCTGGCCTTCAGCGTCCTTCCTCCCGAGTGGCTGCCGCACTCGCCCGAATGCACTTCCCTTAAAATCTTCGGGATTTCTTCTTCGGTTGCACATCTGGCTAGAAGCCCTGACAACATTTTGCGATGCAGACCCCCTCCATCATCAGGTAGTGAGCCGCCTTGCGCTTGAAGCTTCTCCCCACCTTGGTCCCCTCAGGCAGTTCACCGGTGGTTAGGAAGGCCACAAATGGATCTATCCACGAGGGTTGCCGATCCACAAGCATCAACTCTCCTTCCTCGATAGCTGGTCGGAACAGCTCCGTCAAGGTCCCTCCTACCTGAGGTCCGAACTTGGCCAGTCGATCGACGGCTACACTTTCTTCCCTTGGAACATGTTGAATTGAGAAAGACCGGAATCCTCCGATGATTGCCCTTACCTTGGAGAGGTATCTGATGAGGGTTGGTTCCCGAGCTTCAAACTCTCCCCGGATCTGCGATGTCACTACCTTTGAATCAGTGACAACTTCCACCTCCTGAATTCCCAGCTCCTTTGCCAGGCGAAGGCCAGCAATAACGGCCTCATACTCTGCTTGATTGTTGGTCACTGGGAAATGTAAAATGACTGCTTGCTCTATGGTTACCCCCTGGGGACTTGTCAACACCACCCCTGCCCCTAGGGAGTGCCTTCCTGAGGCCCCATCAACCATTAACTTCCATGCTTCTCGCGGTTGCTGCTCTTCCCCCCCCCCCCCCCCCCGACCTCAACAACGTAGTCTGCTAGAAAGTCCGCCACTGCCTGTGCCTTGATGGAGAGCCTTGGCACAAAGGAGATGTCGAACTCGCTTAGCTCAATGGACCACTTAGCCAGCCTCCCCGAGTGCTCCACTCCTTCGAAGACCTTGCGAAGAGGGTGGTCGGTCACCACCCTAATCGAATGCGCTTGAAAGTACGGCCGGAGCTTTCTGGCCGAGATGACTAAGGCATAAGCGAGCTTTTCCAGGATAGGGTAGCGAAGCTCTGCTTTTTTCAATATCCGGCTGACGTAATAGATGGGAAGCTGCTTCTTTCCTTCTTCCCTTACTAGGACGGAGCTCACCGCCTCCGCCCCTACTCCGAGGTACAAGGTCAGGTCCTCCCCATCCTTTGGGCTCTGAAGGAGGGGAGCCTGAGAGAGTTGCATTTTCAGCCCTTGGAAGGCCTCTTCGCACTCGGCCGTCCATTCGAACCTTTGATTCCCCCGCAGCACTTTAAAGAATGAAGAACATTTGTCTCCTGCCCGGAAGAGGAACCTGCTTAGCCCAGCCAGCTTGCCTGTCAAGCGCTGAACCTCCTTGACGTCGCGAGGTGACTCCAAATCCAGGATGGCCTTGACTTTGTCCGGGTTGGGCTCCACTCCTTCCGGAGTCAGGAGATGCCCGAGGAACTTCCCGCGGCTTGCCCCGAAGACACACTTCAAGGGATTCAGCCTCATTTTAAACCTTCTCAGGGTGGCGAATGTTTCCTCGAGGTCTTGCAGGTGTGAAACTATGCTTTTGCTTTTGATCATTAGGTCGTCGACGTAGACCTCCAAGTTCCTCCCCCTCTGATCCCGGAAGACCCGATCCATCATGCGCTGATAGGTAGCCCCTGCGTTCTTTAACCCAAAGGGCATCATCTTGTAACTGAAGCATCCATCCCTCGTGATGAAGGAAACATCCTTGGTGTCAGGAGGGTGCATCCGGATCTGGTGATAACCTGAAAAAGCATCTAAAAAACTCATGACAGAAAAACCGACGGCTGAATCAACCAGCGCGTCGATCCGAGGCAGGGGATAGCAATCCTTGGGGCATGATTTATTCAACAAAGAAAAGTCAACACACATCCTCCATTTACCACATCCCTTCTTCACCATTACTACATTGGAGATCCAGCCTGGATACTGGATCTCTGAGATGAAGCCCGCCTCTAGGAGCTTCTTGACCTCCTCGCGAATGGGCTCCTCCAGCTTTGTAGCGATGGCCCTCATCTTCTGACGGATGGGGCGGGCGCGGGGATCCAGGTTCAGGCGGTGGCAAGCTACATCGGCGTCGATGCCCGGCATGTCCACCGCGCTCCAAGCGAAGACGTCAACGTTGCTTTGAATGCAAGCTCGCACCTGCTCCCGGGCCTCGAGACTCAACCCCCCGCTGACCCGCACCCTTTGCACCTCTCCTGCTTTGGTGAAGACCTCCATCTCCACCACTTCTTCAGCCGGTTCCAGCCGCGACTGTTCCCAACCGGTTCTTGCCTCTTCCTCCAGCCCAGCTCTCCTTTTCCTCCTCAATCTCCATCGCTTCTATCCCCCTCTGCTGCTGCTGCTCGGCTCCTACGCCTCCTGGGACCTTTCCCTCGACTTCTCCCGCCGCCTGCTCTTCTACTTCCACTGCCCTTTCCGGGCTTTCCTGCCCATCGCTCCTCCGTATCACCTGCACATCCCCTCGCATCTTCTCTGTCTCTTCCTCTCCAGCTTCCTCTCCAGCTTCCTTCCTTACCTCCTCATGGACCATCTCCTCTTCCTCCACAACCTCCTCTAGGGCCGCCATCTCTATTTCCAACTCTTCCGCCTCCGCCATCCACGAAATGGTGTTGACTGCCGTAACGTAACATTGCCTTGCCACCTTCGGGTCTCCTCTGACCCTGACCTGCACCCCCCCATTGTTGAACTTGAGGCACTGATGGAACGAGGAGGGGACGCAGCGAAAGGCGCTGATGAGGGGACGCCCAAAGATGGCATTATAGCTGCTCGGGGCGTCCACGATCACGAACCTGCAGTTCCGCGACACGCCCCCCAACCTTACGTGTAACCCTACTCCTCCTTCTACCTCCTTCCTCTCCCCGGAGAACCCGAACAGAGGTCCATCCGATGCCAAGACCCTCTTCCCTTCAACCCTCATCTCATCAAAAGCTTTCTTGAAGATGACGTTAACCGAGCTCCCGTTATCTACCAGTATCCTTGAAACGGTATAGTTCTCCACTGCCGTCTGGATCACCAGGGCGTCGCAGAATGGGTCTTCATAGTCCGGCATGTCCGCTGATGAGAAAGTAATCTTTTCTTCTGGTGGAGGAACCTGGGAGGTTGAGGCCACCCCTCTCCGGTACATGGTTTGAAGGCTCCCCTTACGGGTTGCCTCAATCCCCACTCCTCCATGAATCACCCTGATTCCTCCCCGGGTCCCTACATCCACCCGGTCTTCTCACCTGTCCTCCGCTTCGCCCTGCTGCACCTCCACTATCCTCATTGGTGGATCCTGCCTCCCTGCTCCTCTGGCCTCCCTCAGCTCCAAGAACTCTGGGCAGGTGGCCGTTGCGTGACCCTCCTCCTGGTGGAAGTCACAAAAGAGCAACGCCTCCCCGCCCCTTCTCCCGTCTCCCCTTCCTCTTCTTCCTCCTCGAGCTCCCCTGGCTGCTCCTCTCCCCCTTCCTACTTCCATGGCCTCCTGCGGTGGTGGGGGACGATCCCTCGGCTCCTGCCTCCATGCCGGTCGATCGAACCTCCGGGGCTCCCGCAGGTTATCTCTCCCCCGATAGCCTTCTCCTGGGCCTCCAACCCAACCGGTTGACTGGCTCCCGAGCCCCCCAACCCTGCTGCTGCCCAAACCTTCGGGGCTCCTCCCTTCTCCTTTCTTCCCCCAGCTCCCTCTGCTCTCTCGACTCCTTCTGTCTTCCCGCTGTTGGTTCCTTCCCGTCATCCTCTGCTAGCTTGGCCAACTTCCTGGCGAATGCTGGGTTTGCTCTCTCGAAATCAACCTCCTTCGCCGCCCTCTCCATGAGCTCCTCAAAGGAGAGGGGGGGCATCCTCTTCAACTCCATGCTAAAAAATCCCGGTCTCAGCCCCAGGGTGAAGGCCAGCATCAGCGCGTACCCTGGAACCTCCTGGACCAGAAGGATCTCCTCCTGAAACCGGTCGACATAGTGACCCAACGTCTCATCCGGCCTCTGCCTCACCGCAAACAGACACTCCGCTTCCTTCTTCCGCTTCTTTGAGGTTGAGAATCTTAACAGGAAACTTCTCCGCAGATCTTCAAAATAGTAGATTGACCTTGCTGGCAACTGGTGGAACCAGTCCCGAGCCTTCTCTTTCAACGTGATGGCGAACAGCCGGCACTTGAAAGCATCTGTCATCTGCCTTATTGACACAACGTCTTCAAACCACTGTACGTGCTGCACCGGGTCATCCTTTCCTGAGTAGTAGGACATGTCGGGCTCCCGGAACCCCTCCGGTACCGGAGCCGAGATGATGAGCTCGCTAAATGGGCTCTCGCCTCCTGCCTGGAGAGAAGGCACGTCTCGCGGCCTCGGCTGGCTCGCCCGATCCGCGAGACCATGCCCTGGGAAGAGTTCCCGCACCGCCGCCTCCTTCTCGCCTGGCTCTGTCAGTGCCTCCTTGCCCGGGCGCTGGCTCTGGCCTGGGAATAGCTCCCGTGCCGCCATATCTCTCTCGCCAGCCTCGCCCGGGACCTCCTTTCCTGGGCGCTGCCCTGGAGCGTTCTCGCCCAAGAGCGGAACCTCTTCTATCGGGACCTGAGGGGTGGCCCACTCGCCTCTCGCCGAGAGGGCCAAGCTGATCGTCTGCAGAACCTCTCGCCTGAACTCATCCAGCATCCTCTTCGTCGCTTCCTCTCCCCGGGTGGGGGAGCCTCCAGAACCTGACCCTTCACCTTCACCTCCTGCCATGGGACAAGACTTAAGGCTTTCTTGAATCGGCTGCCTTCCACGCTCACCGCACCAGAACTGTTGAAGCCAAATATGGCCTCAACTGAAGTTCGAAGAAAAAGGGGTGCAACCAAAACCTACTTCTCTCAAGTCTCACCCCTTGACTGGATTCTAAGGACCTAAGACTGACCCAAAAGCCTCAGCAGGGAGGTCCCACCTCACACCCGGAAGATCTCTGAGAGCTTCCCCTCCAAAGCCAAAGCTGGGCTAGGAGCTCCTCAGAAAGCACTGGAATTCGGGAGACAATGATAGCTTGCTTTCTAAGGAGCCCTTATGGGTCTATTTATAGCATTTCGCTGTCCTGAATTTACTGAAAAGCCCCTGGTTGGTCTGCCAATAGCCAAAACCCGCTGTTTTTCTGAGGGTACTGAAGTAATTTCTCCTGAGGGCAATTAGGACATTCTTCCAAAGACCCTGGGCCCCACTCGGCGAGAGCTGGTGCCGAGACCTTTCGGCCCAGGGCGCGGCGCGAACGTTCTCGCCCAGCGCAAGCGAGAACTCTTCGGGATTGAGGCTTGGTTTGGGCGAGAGCGCTTCCGCGCAGTCCGCGCTTGGCGCTCTCGGCCCACGGTTTCTCTTCTATAGCATCCAGCGAGAGCGTTTCCGCCTTCTGTGGGCGAGATCCTCCTTAGGGCGGGACCACTTTGGCTAACCCTCCTGTGACCATTGTGCCTCCTTGTCTGGCTCAGCGAATATGGGGTTGTACAATTTCTGTGTACAGGAATTGCCGGACAGCAAACTCGATTAGGTTTTCCCGGGGCCACAGACATCACCTGAAGTCGTGCAACCACTCGATGGAAAGGTATTTCCAAGGGCTACAACTTTCGTGTTTAGCCAAAAGCCCAGATCTGCCCATATCCTACATGAAAATGGCCTATAAGATCGCTGCGCGCAGAATACAGATTTTGCGCGCATCTTAAAGAAAAATGAACGGCATCGGTCCGTCTTCCTCCTCAAGCGATCCTTCCTAAATTTTCCAGAAATGTCCTCCTCCCTTATTCAACCTCAAGGGCCAAAACTCCTCACGAAACCATTCACCCATCGTCGTATTGAAGAAAGGGGAAGGGTTGAAGAGATCTAAAATCTAGGATTCAAATCCTAGCATGGCCAAACCTAGAAATCTTCTCCTCTCCATCAAGCTCTCTTGAGCCGATGTCTCTCCTAAATATCTAAGATCTAGCACCAAGGGAGAGGGTAGGAAACTCACGTTGGCTCCAGAGGTACCACCATTTCCGGCCATGGATCGCGTAGTTCTCCTTGGCGGCATCTTCTCTTTCACGGCGATGACGGATCTCCTTCGGTAGAACTTGCTCCTGCAATTTTCCTCTCACCAGGAGTTCTCACAGGAATTAGGGGAAGAAATGGGAATGAAAACGGCTAGGGTTTTCTCTGCCCCTTATATACAAAATGTGACACGGGTAGGGACACGGCCATGTCCGTACCCGTGTCCTGCTTCCGTGAAACGGCCGTGGCGGTTTCCATGTCGGTTCAATGTTTGACACGGGTAGGGACACGCCCGTGTCCTGACCCGTGTCCACATGACACGGCCATGTGCCTTGACGTGTTATTGGTCGTGTACTTCTTGAGTTACATCTCGACACTTCTCGTCGAGCTCAACTCGACGCACACGGGTAGGGACACGCCCGTGTCACTACCTGTGTCACTTAGTGTCGACCCCTCTCGACGATCTCGACACGCCTCGTCGAGATCATCTCGACGCACACGGGTAGGGACACGGCCGTGTCACTAGCCGTGTCACTTGGTGTCGACACAGCTCGCCAGTCTCGACACGGCTTGTCGAGTGGAACTCGACGCACACGGGTAGTGACACGCCCGTGTCACTACCCGTGTCACCACCCGTGTCACTCTGCACTGATTTCTCCACTTCTCCACAAGTGCAGCCCAATTCCCTGCACTTCTCAGGACTTGAGTCAACCCTCCTGACTCAAAAACACACACACTAGGGGCCTAGAGCGATTCGGGACGTTACATAAATAGACCCCCAAAAGAACCTTTGCAGAGGAACTATTTCTGAGTTTTCCTCTCCCCTGGCTAGATTTGGTTGGCAGGAGCTTCAGCTCATCATTCACTGTGGTCTCCGAGTGAGTGGCCGGAAGCTCTCTTTCCTCTCCAAAGGTGCTTGGTCCAGCTTTGGTTTTGTAGGGGAAGCAATCTAAGCTCTTACGAGTGTGTGGCGGGACCTCCTCGCTGCGACTTAGGATCTGTTTGAGGTTGTTCTGGTGTGAAGGTTTCCGAACGCTAAGTCCATAGCTGAGGCATTAGCTTGAGGGAAGTAAAGGCGAGCTACCCCCAGGTCCGAACTCATTGAATTGTGGTTTCCGGGTTCAACAAGCAATCCCCGCACTATGACTGGTTGGTTGTTGAATCCGTAGATGGGTCAACGTGAACGTTCCTCTGCGAGAGCGTTTTCCAGTGCTTTTTTTCCGAGCTCACGGAAGCGTCCATGTGAGCGTCAGAGATTGTGCAAGCTAAAAAGGGAGCTGAGCGGATTCCAAACTGACAAACGATCTAAGTCTCACATTCTCGTCGTAAAATCTCAGAGCTCTCTCTAGCCTTTGGAGTTGTCTCCCCTGAAATGAAGGCCTGATGGTCTTTTTATTGTTTTCTAGAGGGACGTTCTGGTAATTGTGTTGGGCTAGATCTTGTGTTGGTGAATGATGTCGCTCCTTCTGATCACCTAGATCACTGACTTTCACAAAATGACGAACATGCCCCCCGGGCGGTCCCGACGGCCCAGGTAAGTTGCCTGACGACGACGGTGGCCGGGGGCTATCGCTGGCATGGGAGAGTGCGCGCGCAGGTGGCGGTTGCGGCGGCTGCTGGCATGCAAGCGTGCGCGCAGGTGGCGGTTGCGGCGGCTGCTGGCATGCAAGCGTGAGCGCAGGTATCGCCCGCATGCATGTTGCGCGAGCACGCTGCACACACGCAGGGGCGCGCATGCCTGTTGTGCTTGTGTGTGCTTGTTCGTCCGTACATGTCGTCATATTTGATAGTTCTTTATTAAAAATGGAAATAACTCTATAAAAATTATAATATACGCGTAATAATAAATTGATTTTAATTAAAATAGAAATTGTTGCAGCCAAACTCGATGTGCTACTGGTAGACCGGTCTAAATTGAACAGTCTTAGCTCGTGGAACGGTCAAGCGTGAAACTGTCAATATAGATTGAAATGAATGAGATGACTGAGCATACATTTTTTTTAAAAGTGGGAAACTCTAGAAAGGGGTGACAACTCACGTGGCCGAATCGGTGCCGGCCAAACTTTCACGATTCTCTTTGTGTTGTTACAGGGCTTTTGCAGAAAATTCGAGGGAGGCATGTTGCCTCTCATTGTAATTGTTTGGGAAGAGAGAAAAAGGCTATGACTGAGGGTGACAAGTCACTGCTCGTGAAGCTAAATATTTCTTCTTGTGCTGAGAGGAGTGATGCGCTCTGTGCGCTCTGAAATCTTTGGCTGCTATTTGGAGGCTCGAGTCATTCGTTTTGTGTCTTGGTCTCCGCGGCTTGTCACCTATAGCGCGTGGGAGAAACTGGAGTTGTGGACTTGTTGTTGACCTGAGGGCTTGATGCTGACTAGAGGACGCAATGTGCGCGGAATGTGATTGATGTGGGGGAATTAAAAGAGTGTGAAAGCCGGAATGCACGCAGGGCAAAGCGTGCGTAGGGGCACTCAAAGGAGATCAAAGATCTTCACGGAGTTTTCGAAGACGCTCGACGATCTTCAAGGAGTTTTTCGAAGATGCAAGGAGATCTTCAAGGGATTACTCAAGAATTCCTCTCGTGCATATGAGGTGAAGCTGAAGGAGAAAAGAATGGAATGAAAGAAATGCCCCATGGTCCTATTTATAACTTTACGGCATGATAACAGTGGATAACGATCCACATACTATAATCGATATATGTCATATAGTATTTACTATGTGCACACTTATCATATTTTCTGAGTGGTTACGCTGAGGTGGCTATACGGCGATTGGATGGTGGAGATTTGGCGGAGGCAGGCGGCGAAGGGACCGATTGGAGGAGAGCCGGCCGACGACGGAGAAGGGGGTCAGCTGGTGAAGGGACACAGCCGACGAGGGCCGCCTTATGGAGGGGGCGGTCGATCGGGCGCGACCACGAGCCCGGCTGAGCGCTCGACCGAACACGTGCCACGCGGCCGACCGGGAGGCCGCCAGTGCGTCGGTGCGGCCAAGAGACCGCGCATTGGGTGGGCGGTCGTCCGCTCGGCCTTGCGACCCCGCGCGTGGGGCGAGCAGCCGAGTGCCCTGTCGTCTGCTCTGCATTGCGCTGGTGCGCCCGTGGCTAGCGGCCGTGCGACCAAGGGGCCGCCCGGCGGCGGCCCGCCAGGTGGCCGGCCGGCAGGCGCCGTCCGCCCCGTTCGCCCCCGTCTGCCCCCGTCCGCCGCCGTCCGCCCGACCTCACAGCCGCACGTGCGGGGCGCACGACCACGCGGCGGTTTGGCCATGCACAATGCGCGTATGGCTGTTCGGGGTGGTTCCCACCATGAGGCTAGTGGGGTTGACTTTTGTTAACCTCAGTTAGCTCACATGACCTCTCACTAAGTTAGTGGGGAATGTCAAATGTGAGGATTCCGACTATTCACAATAAATAATTTCTTTAAATTTAAGATGCCCATATCATAAAAAATTATATAAAATAAATTATAGATATTTTGCATTTTATGTTATTAATGAGAATAGTTAAATAATGCATTTCATTATATAAAAATATTTTAACCAAGAAAATTAGCTTGCATGCATTGCATGTGATGACAGCAATATCACGAGTTGGCACTCAGGCTGGGCTGCACTCGAAAAATTGTTTGGTCCGTGTAAGCATTTATTTATGGGAGGTGCCAGAGTAAATCCAGCCGGATGTACTCTGTCATATCTGTTGTAGCTGCTGGATATACAACCTAATGTACTGACGAATGGGATACGATTATATCGCATCTATATTAATAAGTACAAACACGCACAAAAAACACGCGGCTGCACTCTGCACGTGGTACCACCGTACCAGTGTCCTTTCCCTTAGTTTATTAATAGTTAATTTGCCAGAAAAATTTGGCGAGGAGAAGTCATTTTGGGAATCAAGGACTTTGAGGTAGAAGCAAAATGCCAGAAATTATCTGTGTATTGTGTAGCTGCTTCATTTCTCTTTCCTAATCACACCGTATCATCCAAAGTTTTTTTTGGGTACGAGAGGAGTAAAGTGCAGGGATGTACTCTACGGTAAAGTGCGGGTATTCAACAGCTCGTGTGGATGCCCACACACATCTCAAAGCGAGTTCATCTCATCGTGCTTTGAGATATGTGCACGCATCCAACTCAAGCCGTTGGATGCCCGCACTTCACGGTAAAGTGCACTTTTGTACTTTACCTCCCCCGGTCCCAAGTTTTTTGTGTGCTGTTGTAAGTAAATTGTATTTGGCTGCTAGCAAATCATTATTTTTTGTGAATGACTATTAGCATTTGTGTTACTAGCAAACATGACAATTGTTTTTAAAGTAATGAGTATTACTAGCCATGTTAGTTCTTGACGTCGGCAAAGAGGGAGACATTGGGCGCTCTATTTTTATGATTGAAATAAAGGATGTAAGATATCTGAATCCAATTTTTTTGATTTGCTATTAGCGAAACTCCATTTGTTAATAAGGACGACCTTTTTTTCTATGTGCAAAGTTATCTTAAATTGTGAGGTCCAAAACCTAAAAAATGAAGAAGATTATGGACCTGCAATATAAGAAAAAATATGAGATTTGTTTCAAAATGTTAGGAAACATTAGTGGCTAAACAAATAACTTGCCTAAAATTAACAAATTAGTACCAACAAATAAAAAATCGTAATAAAAGAAGGATATTTATATTATCACCTGATTATAGCTATTGGCACCCAAATACTCTAAAAAGATCAAAATAGTAAGTTAAAATTAAAATTTTGTAACTCGTGGGTTACACCTCAATTTATAGGGAGAAGTCCTTCATGTTCTCCTCCCAAAATGAGAGATCATTGGGTTGACTAGTCAACCTCACCTCCCATGAACTCCCCATAATGAGGGAAACATAGGTGGTAGGGCCCACTTCCTCTCCCCATTGAGGAGAACCAACCCATTTGGGGGAAACTGCCGCCGCACCGCCGGTCAGCCCGCCGCCGCCGGCGTGGCCTCCGCCGGCCTGCCGCGGCCGGCCAGGCCGCGGTCCGCCAATCCGCGGCCGCGGGCCACGCCGCCGGCCAGGCCGCGGCCGGCCAGGCCGCGGTCCGCCAATCCGCGGTCGCGGGCCACGCCGCCGCCCAGGCCGATGCCCGGCTGGCCGCCGCCAGCCTGCCCGCAGTCTAGGTCGCCGCCGACGGACGGCCGACCCGCCGTCGTCGGCGACTTCCCGCCGTCCGATCGTGGTGGGCTCTCCTCACCGTCAGATTCGGTGGGTAACCACCCACTAATCCACTACATTAGTGGCGGGGCCCGCCATGATCATCTCCAGGAGGCTATAAAAGGAGCTCCAGGGTCTCCGCATGATTCACCTTTTGCCTCCCGGTTATCTTCTTCCTCAGGCGATAGCTCTGTTGGACTCCTCCCTCGGTTCATTTTCCAGCCACCTCGAACCACCAGTGTGCCACCAGCAGGGAAACTCGCAAGTCCCAGAGCGGGCAAAAGGAGTAGGACGGCCACAACAATCGGACAAGAGACGAAGCCGCATTCCAAGCTCCAGAACACCAGAGCCACCTCTCGAATTCCAGAGTCCAAGTCACTCCCGCGGCGCAGTCTGTTGCCCTCCGGGAGCCGAAGTCTTTCTCTCTCTCCCCAAGCTGTAACGGGAGCGGCCAATCGCCCCGATTTTCCAAACATATTGTAATCACGAGCAGCTAGTGGATTTTGACCGGCACAGATCCGGTCACGTGGTTTTTTACCGGGTTGAGGAGTTTTTTCACGTCATCACATCTTGGGTCAGCCTTTCATTTTTCTCTGACTGTGTGCGCTCTCGACCGCTCCGACAGCTAAGACGGTTCAGTTGAATCCGATCCGACCGGGGCATCGAGCTAGCCTGCAACAGTAACTTTATAAAATAATAAAAGGTAAATAAATTCAAATTGAAATCCCCTCTAATTTAATGACCCACGTGCACATGAAAATCAGTATATCCTATGACATTTCTTTAGCATTTTCAATTTTTGATGCATAATATTTTATCAGGCCCAAATGCCCAATAGGGGGTCTGGACCTCCTATTGGATGTGCACCTCTGCACCTCCTTTGGGAGGTGCGCATGCCAAACCGGGCATAGGATCTCGCAGATCCTATAAGCAAATTAAATATAACCGTACTACTGTGACTTTATGATAAAACTGTATTTTAGGAGTATTTCGGGAGTATGATTTGCGTAAATGATTGCGAGATCCTACAGCCAGATTTGTTCGCGCACCTCTCAAATTAGATGCGAGTGCGTACCAAAAACGAACCCGTCTAGACCTGATCAGTGATCACCAAATCCTTCTCTAGTCTTCTTGACTGCTGCAACTCTGTAAGGTTGATTTATTGGTTTGCCTTTCCTTTATTTTACTATAATTTGTTATCTTTTTTTCATATAGTTTACTTGTTAAATATTAGAAAAAAATGCAAAAAAATAAAATAACAAAGTAGAAGAATAACATAATATATATTAAATAAATTAAATATAAAATATCTAGAGAGAATAAAAATGAAATATATACAAAGATTGGTTTTACAGGCACATCAAAGCTATATGTATATCAACTTTAAGAAAAAAAAACTAAAGGTGCTATATGCACATCAACTTTTAAAAAAATCTAATAATTGTTTGTTGTGCCTTTATCGCTAATGTGCATATTGTCATTTTGACGTGCCTTTAATACCGCAAAGATAAGTATACATATGCATAAAAGTAGGCGTGCAAAAAAGCACACTGGGCCCAGGCCTGGCTCGGGCCCCCAAGTACTGGCTTTTTTGTTGCCAGTCACAAGCGGGGTCCTGCTCAAACCGGACTCAGATCGGGCCCAGACCTCACTCTAATATGGGAGCCTGCTTAAGCCAACCACACCGGGCCCAAGCAGCCCCCAAAGTATAATGCTGGGCCGCAAAATGATGGAATGTCCAACATTTTAAAGTTGGGCACCGTGCCCAGCATTTTTTAATGATGGGCAACACTGCCCAGCATTTAAAAATGTTGGCCTATCATATTTTTAGCTGGTCCAGCATTAAAAATGTTGGGCCAGTATTTTTTACTGCTAGATCTAGCATTTTTAAATCGTGAGACAAGGCTTTTTGACTGGGCCAGGATTGGGTTTGGCCCGGGCCAGGCATCGGGCCGGGCCTTAAGTCAAATAAAGGAGCCTGGTGGGCCCCCTTAGCTCCGGGCCTTACCGGATTCAGACCCGGGCAAACACAGGGCGTGCAACCGCCCGGGCCGAAATTGCACTCCATACATAAAAAAGATCATACTATAATATTTTTTAAAATATACATTAATAAAAAAAATATCAATTTGTTCATAAATAACAATAAGCCTTGAAGTAGTGAACTCGTGATCTATTCTTATGTAGTGCCATAGAAGATTTTTTTTATACGAGACGAAAATTTCACAGGTTTCGCAGAACTCCCGGAAGGATAAACCGCGATGGGTTCCGACGAAGGTGAACCTCGACGACCACCTCTTCTACCCGGAACTCGGCCCCGCCGCCGCTGTCTCGGCCAGTGATCACGCCGCCGGCGACCGATTCGTGGAGGACTACGCCACTACTCTTTGCCAAACCCCTCTCGATCCATCCCGGCCGTTATGGGACCTACATTTCCTCTCCATCCGCACCACCGAGGCGGCGGCCGGCGTCGCCATTTTCCGCATCCACCACTCCCTCGGCGACGGAATCTCCCTCATGTCGCTTCTCCTTGCCTGCACCCGCAAAACATCCGACTTGGAGTCCCTTCCCACGCTCCCCGAAGCACGCCGCCGGCCTGCCGCCGCTGCTGCCGGGGTCGGCGCTTGGGTTTTCCTATTCTGGCTCTGGAACTTTGTTGTTTACGCATGGAACTCTCTTTCCGGCTCTTTTCTGTACGTCGCCTCTACCTTCTTTTTGAAGGACACCAGAACGCCGATCAGCGGGTCGGAGGGGGTGGAGTTCCGGCCGAAGCGGTTCGTGCATCGCATCGTCAGCCTTGATGATGTTAAGGCCATAAAGTGCGCCATGGGTTGCGTAAGTTCTTTTTAATTGGGGCTTTTGACAATTTATTTGTACTCTCTAAATATTTAACATTTTGCACTCAAAATCTTTAAAATTGGCACTATATATCTCCAATTTATAGATTTTTAGCATTTTGCACTCTTATTCTGAAATTTTCAGGATGTTTAGGTCTGGGCGGCACAAAATATGCTCGTTCAAGAGGGTATTTAGATCCTTGAAGTTCTAATAGGGGAGCAAAGTATTAAAATGAGCATTTTTTGTACTCTCCAGTCCTTAATACCCTCAAAATTTCAGTGTTATGGTGCAAACTGTATAATTTGGGATGCAAAGTGCTAATAATGTACAGAGTGTTTATTCAAGAGTATTTAGGTCTGAGCAGCACCGATAATCCGGGATGCAAAGTGTTAAAAATGAGCATTTTTGATGATGCATGGACCTAAATACCATTGAAATTTCAACCTGGAGTTGCAAAGTAGCAGAAATTTGAATGCATCTAGAATGCGAAGTCTGGAAGCCTCTTATTTGGAGAGTGCAAAGTACCAAAATCCCTTTTAATCGCTTCTCCAGTTCTGAATGCATTCAAATTTTATTCACTGCACGCTAACTGTTCAACTGATTGCTCCACAGACCATAAATGATGTTCTGCTGGGAGTTACCTCGGCCGCTCTGTCGCGTTATCTGAGCAGGATCTATGACGGCCATCTTCCCCAAAGTTTACGGATTAGAACCGCCCTGATTGTTAATATTCGACCTACTTCAGGAATTAATGTGAGCTGGACCCCATTGTTGCTTCATTACATGGAAACCAGTATATTGCTGTGTGTATTATATGTTGATCTTTTTGCAGGCTTTGGCCGATATGATGAAGAAGGGCAGTGATGCTAGGTGGGGCAATCACTTGGGGTATGTGTTGCTTCGTTTTCCTGTAATGATGTGCGAGGATCCTTTGGACTATATACGAAAAGGAAAGGAAGTTGCTGAGAAGAAGAAGAATTCATGGGAGGCTATATTCACTTATACTTGTGGGTCGCTGATTGTTAAATGTTTGGGCTTTAAGGTTAGTTGGATTTTTTTTTACTTATGTTCTCTGTGCTTAAGAAGTTGCGGGAAACTTTAAGGCTGTGTCGAATTCAGAGGAGTGGGTACCCAATTCCAATATATCTGTTTGTTTCAGCTTTTTTTACCGACGGAAATAGCTTTAGATGAAAATTCATGGGTTTTGGGCACTTGAAAAATAGGTAGTTCCTTCCAAACCATTCTGCCGGTTTCTTTTAAGTAAATTCGGGTGGATCGTTTTGATTGGCAATAATATTGATCAATATATTGATATAGAACATGATAAGGTGCGTGTGGTTTGGGGATCTTTTCTGCGGATTTTGGTCAAAATTAATGTTGGGGCGCCATTGAGCCGTGTCGTGAAGCTGAAGATGTCTAATGGGGAGCTGTGCTTGGCCGATCTGAAGTATGATAGATGATGTGATCTAAATCTATGGCTGTAGTTTTAAAAATATAAAAGAGTGATCTTTCAAAATAAATGTGGCGCGAGAGATTTTCGCGGGCTATTTTAATGAACTAAACGGTCAAGGCGTCGCTCGCGAACGTAAGACTACCGCACGTTCGTAGTAACATTGCCAAATCACAATTCCACAGACATAACATTCAACAGAGTGGTAATGCGGATATGTAAATATTGATAATTAGGAGACGCAATTAATTAGGGGCAAGCTCTTAATAATTAATCATTTCATATTTCGATCATGAAAATAACTAAAGTGCTGCCAGCGAGGAGATTGTGAGGTATACCACAGGCGCGAAAACAACAACAATTGTGCGTGAAACCCTCATGCATTGAACTGCCTGGAATCGAGTTGTCTGAAAAGGGGGCTGACTGAGATCGGCTTGCCTGGAGGTGGCAGGAGGTGCTTCAGGAGTTGACCTCGTCGGGGAAGATGGACACAGGAGGTGTGGGCTTCAAGCAGTAGCATCGGTGGCCGGCGGAGCTTTTTTGGCAGCAGGGCCGAAGGTGGGCTTCACTGAATCTGGCGAAAGAGGGAGTAGGAGGGATCGCTGGAGCCTAGGGAAGCTCAGGCGAGTTCGTCGGCGCCGGAGGAGTTGTGCGCTGGAGGCGGCGGAGAGCTTCTGAGAGATTTCCGTCAGGGAAGACGACTGCAGGTCGATGCGACTTTAAGCAGCTCGGTCGGAGGTTGCCATCGAGGAAGGGCGGAGCAACCGGAGTTCTCGCCGGCCCCGGAAGGACCTCCAGAGGCGACGACGGAGCCAGACACGAGGGGAAGCACCGGAGAATCGACGGCTGGATCGGGCGATGCTGGAGCGAACCGAACGAGACCTAATTAAGATGTTTCGTTAAATCCATTTCCATCTGCATAGGCTTACGGGAGGGGTTTGCTTTTAAAGAGGGATTTTAGGGTTTTGGAGGAGGAATAAATGGGCTTAAACTTGGTGGGCCATAAAAAGGCTGACTTGATGAAATTTAATGGTATACAATGGAAATTTCACAATTAAAAAAATCAAATCATATTTTGGAAATAGCCAAATATGTCGGAATAGTTAAATGTCAAAAGCTTGTCATAACTAATCTACCCCTATGTTTGGTATTGTATCCACACTAACCCAGATTTGATGAAGTTACTCTTGAACTAAGATGAATTAAATTGTATTTGATGCTTGGTTTGAGTTATGTGTTTGCAGGATTCTAACGGGAAGTGTCGATCAATGTCAGTCTACAATGAGTCACCAAACACAGGACCATACAATGTAATCCCTCATTGTGTGTTCCAAAGTGTTGACTCATGTGTAGTCTCTCTATTTGGATACACTTCATATTCAAGCTCTAGGAGTATGTGAAAAGACTTGATGCTGATTTCCCTTAGAAGAAGAAAATATGTCAGAAAATATTTCTTAAGTAAAGTACTCGAGTACTTGCTTACTTACTCGAGTAAGTTACTGAGTTTATACTCGAGTAGTAATTCACTTACTCGAGTAGTTAAGATATAATCGAGTAGTCCAATTATGGTTCTCGAGTAATTCATCTTGTATACTCGAGTAATTTCCTCTTATCTCTCGAGTTTTCAGATTTTCTCTTCTCAAATTTGTCTAAGTGAGATACTCGAGTAGTATTATATATACTCGAGTAGTTCTATCTTCTATCTCGAGTTAATTGTATTCTGACTCTTGTGTAGTTCCTACTTACTCGAGTAGTCTAAATCATATACTCGAGTAGTTCACCTACTACTCGAGTAGTCAGATGCTTTTACTCGTGTAATCCAGAATTCTATTCCAGAAAAATTTCACTAAGTGAATTACTCGAGTAGTTCATGTTATATACTCGAGTAGATCATTCTGTCTCGAGTAGTTCATGTTACATACCCGAGTAGTTCAATTTCTCCTGTTCCAGAAATTTTCTAAGTGTTTGTCTCGAGTAGTCTCTTATATACTCGAGTAGTTCATTTCTATATACTCGAGTAGTACTTCTTGAACTCGAGTAATATACTCCACCTCTCGTGTAAGTACTTAAGTACTCGAGTAAGTCATTTTTGTTACTCGAGTAACTGAGTCTCTCTCATTCTTATTTACTCGAGTAGTTGACTTCATATACTCGAGTAATGATTTCTTTTTCTCCCGATTAATTTTTCTCATGTACTCGAGTAGTCACTTTCTACCTACTCGAGTAGTACTGTATATACTCGAGTAGTCCTGCCTGACTCGAGTAATTTACTTTGACCTTTTTCAGAAATTCCTTAAGTCCAGACATAACGGTCTTATTCTTAAACTCTGACGTGATTGGTCCACGTGTCTTTCTCTTTATGAATCATTTAAGTCTAATCTTCTTGTCTACTATAAAAGGTCTTGTCAAACCGACAAACCCTAAGTTTTCAAAGAAAATTATTCTAAGAAAGTTTTTGCAGACGTCTCTTTCCAAAAAATATTTTTGTCTCCTCTCTCTCTCTGCAAGAACCGAAAACTCGCCGCCGCCGCCATCGCTAATTTCCGACCGGCTAGGGTTTTTTCTTTTCAGAGGATTCAGATTAAGAAGACTCTACAGATCGAGATCTCCGCTCAACGATTCGTCTTCTCATTCGATCGTGTAAAGTCGAGAAGTTCCAGATCTGATATTGCCGAAATTCTTCTTCAATATTCTAATAAAGCCGCACGCCTAGAAGAAGGATTTTCTGATTTTCTGTTGCAGATCTGAACCAGAGAATTTACTGTTTGTATTTCTGTAATACTTTATTTCATTATTGTAGGAGAAGAATTCTCCGAGTGTAGGGGTTTTTCAGCTCCGAGATTGTCGGAAGTTTTGCCTTCCGAGTGTAGATCCATTTGCGGATCGAGTTTGTAGGAACATTGTTCCGAGGGTAGGATTGTTTTCCAATCCGAGATAGTGGAGTAGTCGAGTCTAGTATATTGCTAGATCGGTGAGGGAAAGTGGATGTACCCAAGGTTGGGGAACCAATATAAATCTTGCCTCGTCTGTGTTTGTTTGTTTGGTAGATAGATCTGTGCTTTGGTTAAGATTTTTTTTATTCCGCAAAAAGACGCACAACTCACCTATTCACCCCCTATAGGTGATTTAGGTTGACAACTATTATCTTTCAATTGCTATTAGAGGCAAGTTGATCGTTAAAATGTTAACACCTTGATCAGATCCCTAAATAGTTGTCATTTGAGATCTAGCAAATGGACAAGGCTAAAGATTTTGTCAAGCTTCCGTTGTGCAACAAAAATAATTTCCCTATGTGGAAAGAAAGAATCAAGTTCTTCATGTAAGCTGTGGATCCAAGAATCTTCATGATAGTTGAAGAAGGTCCTTATGTTCCCATGACCGTCTCCACTATAGATCCAACTAAGAAAGTCCCCAAGAAACTCATGGATCTAGATAAGGATGAGATTGCACTTGTCTCATTGGACAAAAAGGCAAAAAATATCATATCAAGTGCAGTCGATGATTCAATACTGCAAAATCTGATTCACTGCCAGTCTGCAAAGGAGATGTGACAGTCATTAGTTACCTTGATGGAAGGTACCGAAGAAGTGAGGGATGATAGAAGATCCCTACTTAATCAGAAGTATGAGACTTTCCGACAAAAAAACAAAGAAACCATTGCTGACACATTTGAGAACTTCTTCAAGATAGTGAATGGACTAAGGGTCTATGAAATAGTCTTCACTAATGGAGAGCTAAATGATAAGTTCTTGAGATCCCTGACTAAGTAATGAGATAACAAGGTCTGTGCTATAAGAGAGTTTGGAAAACTGGCCGAGACAGATCCTCAGAATCTCTTCGGAAAGCTGATGTTCTATGAGCTCCAACTCAACACCAGGAAGGCTGAAGAAGTGAAAAACAGGTCTGCATTCAAAGAGAAGTCTGTCGCTTTAAAGGCAGACACCTCTAAGAAGTCCAAGGCTGTTCCTCCTACTCCAGCAAGAAGAGGACAGAGAAGAGCTTGATAGCCAAAAAAACAAAACTCTTAGTGACTCTGACTCATCTGAGTCGAGTGAAGAAGAAGAAGCCTATTTTGGACTCATGACTCAAACTGATGATGAACAAGAGCCCCAGTTCACTGGGAAGGTAAACTCTCACACTCCTCTCTCTGATTCTGAAGTTTCTGAACATGATTGTGAGGATAGCTATTCTGACGATGAGTCAGAAC
Source organism: Platanthera guangdongensis (assembly GCA_039583875.1). Taxonomy (NCBI): domain Eukaryota; kingdom Viridiplantae; phylum Streptophyta; class Magnoliopsida; order Asparagales; family Orchidaceae; genus Platanthera; species Platanthera guangdongensis. The sequence goes on along the minus strand of CM077158.1, from coordinate 35,696,865 downwards.
TCATGACCCAATATAAGGAGTTAATCATGGCTTACGACAAATGTCGCCGAGTCGTGAAAACTCAGGCTAAAGAGATAAAGTCTCTCAAAGCTGAAGAGAGCATCTTGAGAGAGAAAGTCACAAAGACTGACTCGCTCGAAGAAAACTTCAATAATGCTATTGAAGAATATAACAAGGCTCTTGAGCACCTTGACCTCAAAGAGAAAATCATCAAGGAACTGGAAGCCCAACTTGATGCTGAAAAGAAATTAGTTGAAAGTTTCTCGAAGTTCAAGACAGTTCTTCCATTCGTTGCTGAATTCTCAGCCAAGGCCAAGGGCACTGGATTAGGCCATGAAGAAGCTCCTAGTAAATCCTCTAGGAGAAATAAGGCTCAGCGAAAGAATAATGCCGCCAAAAAGGCCTTAGCCAAAGAGAAGGGGAAAGCCCCTCAAGATCAGACCACGTTCAAGAAGGTTATATTTCCTTCAAATGAGTTTGATTTTGACTGATCCTACAGGTACTTTGCTAGGCCTACCTATGTAGAGCCAAAGTCCCGTTATCAAGGATGGACTCGACCCAGAAACTTTGGCGAAAGTGTCTTTAAGACACCTTATGAAGAAGTCATTCTTCAAAGCTATGGCCCTTTCAATCATGGTCATAACTTCAAGAAGCCACCAAAGACAAAGCCTGTTGTAGAAAAGCCTGAAAAGGAGAAGAAGCCATGTGATTGCCATCATCATGAGACATCTTCCTCCAAGAATGCTGCTCCTGCTAGACCACAATTCCAAAAGATTAAGCAGGAGAACTTAAGACAAAGATACAATAGATTTGACTGTTGGTGTTGTGACAGAATTGATCACTTTGCCATTGATTGTTGGTTTAATCCTAGAAATGCTGCAACCCCACATGTTGGCAATATGAGAAAGACCACTCCTAATGCTAATATTCGTAGGGGGAGTGTTCTAACCCGAGACCAAGGACCCAAACGTATTTGAGTTCCTAAGGCTAACTGATTGTGATTGCAGGAATGTCCAAAGGCCAACAAAACGCCAATCTGGTATTTGTACAGTGGATGCTCTCGGCATATGACCGGGACAAGAATCCTTATTCAGAACTTTACTCCAGTTGTGAACGGACCGAAGGTCATCTTTGGAGGTTCAGACCGTGGAATTACTATAGGCTATGGTATGATTACTAACGGCAATGTATCCTTCTCAGATGTGGCTTACGTTGAAGGTTTGTAACATAACCTTATAAGCATAAACCAACTCTGCGATAAAGAATACATAGTTGAGTTTCACGCTGACAAGTGCTTGATAAAATCTATTGACAATATGTAAACGATTCTATCCGGCACTCGAAGCAGAAATATTTTCTGTTTGAATTTCATTTGCATAGATTCTTCGACAGCAGTGTGCTTTTTAGCAAAAGATAGTGCGTCTCTTGGTGATCAATGACACAAGAGATTAGCACATATTAATTCCAAAACTATAAATAAATTATTTTCAATGAACTTAGTACGTGATGCCCCAAATGTCAAGTACGTCAAAGATAGATCTTGTCATGCTTGTGTAAAAGGCAAGCAAACAAGGGCTACCTTTAAAAGCGTTATTGACAAGCATTCTAATAGATGTCTTCATCTACTGCATATGGACTTGTTTGGTCCCCTGCAAATTAGAAGTTTGGGAGGTAAGGATTATACGTTGGTAATTGTTGATGATTACTCGCGATTTGCGTGAGTGTTCTTTCTGAAACACAAGTCAGATACCTTCGACATTTTTACTAATTTTGTCAGGCAATTTCAGAATGAGTACAACTATTCCATAGTCAAAATCAGAAGTGACAACGAAACAGAATTCAAATCTGGGGCCATGACAGAATTTTGTGAAAGCTTAGGTATCTTTCATGAGTTTTCTTCTCCTCGTACTCCACAACAAAATTGAGTGGCCGAGAGAAAGAATAGAACGCTCATAGAGACCTGCAGGACCATGTTGAGTGATGCTTCACTTCCGGAATATTTTTGGGCTGAAGCCGTCAACACTGCATGTCACGTGCAAAATCGAGCCCTCATAAACAAAAATCACGATAAGACACCTTAAGAACTTCTGAAAGACAGGAAACCAACAGTCTCATATTTTAGAATTTTTGGCTGTAAATGCTTCGTGCTAAACAATGACAAGTATCATATTACTAAGTTTAGCGAAAAGAGTTTTGAAGGTATTTTTGTAGGTTATAGTAGTCATAGTAAAGCATATATGATTTTTAATAGAAATACCCTAGTGGTAGAAGAATCGAGACATGTTGTATTTGATGAGACGAGTTTGCTGCAAAACAACTCCTCTAGTGTGCGTATTGAAGATACAGATGCAAAGCTGAAAGAAATTAGTTTGGATGAACCGTCCGAAGACAAAGGTGAAAAGTTCATCAAGATCACCACTCCAATCCCTATTGGAGAGGCTGATGATCAAGATGAAGAAGTCATCCAAGTTGAAGAAGTCACTCCGGTGATAGAAGACAATCCAGATGCAAGGACTCTGGAGCTCAGACATTTGAAGGATCATCCCATGGACCAGATCATAGGAGATCCCCGAGATGGTGTCAGAACTCGTAGAGGTACAACTAATGAGAATCTATATTAAAGTTTTCTCTCGCAGGTTGAACCAAAGAAGTTTGAGGAAGCAAACTCAGATGCATCGTGGATAATGACAATGAAAGAAGAGCTGAACCAGTTTAAGCGCTGCAAAGTATGGAAGCTTGTTCCAAGACCCAAAGGTAAGAACGTTATTGAGATAAAATGGTCTACAAGAACAAGATAGACGAGGATGGAACGATAGTAAAGAACAAGGCCAGACTTGTCGCCAAAGGTTATCGTCAAGAAGAAGAAATCGACTTCGACCAGACGTACGCTCCAGTGGCAAGACTGGAGGCTATAAGGTTATTCCTAGCATATGCTGCACTCAAAGGCTTCACTGTCTACCAGATGGACGTGAAGTCTGTCTTCCTTAATGGTGACATAAAGGAAGAGCTGTATGCGGAACAACCTCCAGGTTTCGTTGATCCTAACTTTCCTGATTACATTTATTTACTGCATAAAGCATTATATGGTCTGAAACAAGCTCCTCGAGCTTGGTACGAGACGCTGTCTAGCTTTCTACTTGAGAACAAGTTCACAAGGAGAAAGATAGACAAGACATTATTTCTTAGGGAAATTAAAGACAAGATTTTGCTAGTGTAAATCTATGTCGACGACATTATTTTTGGCTCTACTGATGACAACCTCTGCAAGAAGTTTTCAAAACTTATGCAAGGGAAGTTTGAAATGAGCAGTATGAGCGAGCTGAAGTATTTCTTAGGACTTCAAGTGAGACAGTCTGAAGATGGAATTTTCATCTCACAGACCAAGTTCACCAAAGAGCTAATTAAGAAATTCGGAATGGAGAACGCAAACTCGATGAGGACTCCAATGGGTTCAACAATGTCTCTGGAAAAGGATGAAAAAAGTTTACCTTTTGATGAAACCAAGTACAGAAGCATTATTGGATCCTTGCTCTACCTTACTGCAAGTAGACCTGACATAATGTTCTCAACATGTGTCTGTGCTAGATTTCAGGTGAACTCTAAGGAATCTCAATACGCTGCTGCGAAGCGGATTTTGAGATACCTTAAAGGTACATCAAATCTTGGCTTATGGTACCCAAGAAGTAATGATAGCGAACTAATAGGTTTTTCAGATGCAGATTTTGCAGGTAGCAAAGACGACAGAAAAAACACTTCAGGAACTTGCCAATTCTTTGGAAGAAGGCTTATCTTCTGGAGTAGCAAGAAGTAAAACTGTGTGACAATCTCAACGGCCGAGTCAGAGTACATCTCTGTAGGCAGTTGCTGTGCACAGTTACTGTGGATAAAGAATCAATTCGAAGACTACAACATGAAGTTTGCAAAGATTCCATTATTTTGCGACTCCTCCAGCGCAATAGCAATAACCAACAACTCAGTCTCGCACAGCCGGACAAAGCATATAGAGTTAAGGTATCATTTCATCCGGGAGCATGTGGAGCATGGGGACATAGACCTTCAATATGTCCCTACAGATAGGCAAATTGCAGATATTTTCACGAAGCCGTTGGACGAGACCAAGTTCTCGTTCTTCAAAACAGAACTTGGGATGCTCAACAAGGAAGACTAGAAGAGGCTGGACTTTCAAGAAGGCTTAAGTCTCAGAGGTTAGTCAAAAGCTGGATTTTTCCAAAAGTTCAAGGTTTTGACTCGAGTAAGTAACAGCATACTCGAGTAAGTATATGACCTACTCGAGTAGTAGAATGACATACTCGAGTAATCGACTTGACCTACTCGAGTAGTGGAATGCTATACTCGAGTAGTCGACTTGACCTACTCGAGTAGCAGACTGACATACTCGAGTAGTTAACTTCACTTACTCGAGTACCTCATTGACCTACTCGAGTACTTCCATACATCTACTCGAGTACTTCTGTATTCTTACCCGAGTACTCCAGACTTATCTACTCGAGATATTCTCCTCACTCGTGTATATGTCGAGTCATCTCTTATTCAAATTTTCTTATGCGCAAACCAAATGCTTATGCCGCCTATTCTATGGTTTACTTCAGTATTTCTTTTCAAATAATTAGACCTAAACCTAGGGTTATATAAATAAGAAAATCCGGAAATTCCATCTACACGAAATCATTTCCGTCTTTCGAGTACCCGGCTGCCTCTTCGCCTTCCTCCATCAGTTGCAGAGCCGCGCCCCTTCCGTCTCCCCGACGACATTCTCTAGGGTTTCGCCATCTCCAAGACTTCTGAATCATGGCCGCCTCATCTAAGATCGGTGTTGGCTCGGAATTAGTTGCCGCAGGGATTGCAGACCTATCCGCCGATTTCCATAATCTTCTGATTTTGCTCGACACCGCCGGCTTAACATTCGTTCTCCAAGAACCATGTCGTATCCTCTTCCCCGAAGTTGCAGAGTTTTTCAGGAATGTCAAGGTCAAGCACCATGACACATTCTTGAAGTCTTCAGTCAAAGGTATCACCATTAAACTCACTGCAACCTCTGTTTCTCGACTTCTCCGACTGCCATCTCCAGATGCAGACGATTTTCTGAGTGATGAAGACTATTCCAGAACCTGTTCTTTCTGTGGACTTTCTGCTGATGCTAAATACATCAATAGGTCTGATATGCATGCTGAAGGAAAATTCTTAGTTGATGTAATTGGTAAGATTCTTCTATGCAAAACCAACTCCATCAGGGCCATACCCCTTTATTTCTTTGAATTGATGCAAGCTATAGTCTGTAGAAAAGGCTTTCAGTTTGGCTTGTTGATTCTGACTAAGATTAAGGAGAGTATAAAGTCCCCAAACTATGCAAGGATAATTTCCCTACTTCTCCATGAGATCAATCCAGAGATTTTCAGTTTCTCCAAAGGAAGTATCATTCACCACGTGAAGAAGCTCTCCATCTCCTCCATCCAGAGATGGGAGTTAAAGTTGCAAAATCCCTCTCAAGCTGCCAAACTTACTAAAGTTGCAGACACATAGGACAGGACTCCATCTCCTTCTCCATCTCAGGTCCCCAGCTCCTCTGGTGCACCTATTGAGGGGGAGCCTGCTCCTTCTGTTCCAGCCAGGATGCCTACTCCTCCTCCACCTACTCCTCCAGTCACTCCAGAAGATATCCTCTCAGATCAACATGTTCAAGAAGCACTCCTTTCTACTGATGCTGCCATAAATGAAATGATAGAAGAATTAACTGCAGATGAACCACCTCCTCCTCTATCTCCACCAGCTCCATCCACTGAAATTCCCAAGGACCCAACTCCTGGACAATCTCCAGACACTTCTCCAGCAAGGACACCAGCAAAATCCCCTGATGCCCACAAAGAACAGCAAGAAACAATTCTCATTTCTGATGAGCTCTCACCTGAGCCAGCTGAAGCTCCTCTCAGAAATTTGGATTTCACTATCCCTCAGATTATGAATGAAGAGGATGTCATGCTACCCATTACAAGAGCTCATAGCTCAGTCACTCTCTCTGAAATAGCTCCATGGGTGGCTCCTCCTATCCCTTCTGCTCCATCAACTTCTGCTCCTCTTGCTGCTCCAGCTCCTGCCTCCACAGACTTGTTGTCTCAGATTGTACTTCTTCTTCAAAACCAGAAAACATACTTTGATATTTGTATCAAGACTGTCTCAGACAAAGTAACTGCTCTAGAAACGGAGATGAGCAGAGGATTTACTGAGATCCAGCACAACACTGATCAGCTCAAACATCTCTTCCAGATTGGTGGCAAAGCCTTAGACCACACCATCACCAGTGTTGGACAGGTTATGGAGCAAGGTTTGACTCTTGCCAACAATCAAATGGAACTGGACAAAAGGGCTGAAGCAACCAAGATGAAGATTTGTGAGGAAGTTGGAACTTTCAAAGATGATGTCATCTCCCAACTATCTGTTGAAGTCAGAAAGGGGGAGAAGTTGGTAAAAGAATATTTAGAAAAATCTGATGCCCTCCAGAAAGAAGTATGAGAAGCCAAAGTTAAAGAGATTCATGATGATGTTCTAGCTCAGATACAGAGTGTCAAATTCCACACTTATGATACTGCTGTTTGGATGCACAACCAGATTCTGCTAGAATTTTCTGCTGATCCTAACATTATTCCTCATCACCTGAACCCATTAGCTGCTGCTGATGCTCCTGCTCCTGCTCCTGCTCCTCCTCTGCAACCCACATTTTCTCCAAGGCCTGGTGATTTTGTTGCTCCTCCAGATTCTTATGCTCAGGATTGAGAAGATGATTCTGCTGATATCTTTCTCAAAGCCCCTCCTGAGATACTGACTTATAAGAAGAAAAGGAAATATGGTGAAGGTTCTTCTGCTAGCAAGCCTGTTCCTGCTAAAGCTCCTGAGCATGCTGAGGTATGGTCTCCTACTTCCAAGTCTCTCATCCTGGAAACTCTCAAGTTAGTTCTGGAATTCCCTGAAAGCAGAAACATTCACTACAGTTCCCATAAATGAGAGTTGTATGAGAAGTCCATGACCAAAAGGAGAATCTATGACAGAGAATATAGAAGAAATAATCTAGCTGCTCCTCCCAGACCCCCCAAGTATTATCCTAAACCTTACAGCTATCAGAGAAGACAGCAAGAGAAACAAGACAAACAACATCATCAGAGCTAGCCCAAAAGACTCATGAGCTATGAAAATTGATTTTAGTTGTTAATGATATTTCTGGATAATCCTATTTATATAATTCAAAGTTTTGGATCTTATTATCTTTTTCATAGTTCCTTATTTGCTTACACCACTTGATTACTTAGCATTTCTTTTATGTCCATAATTCACCTTAGTGTAAAGGGTTCTGACTTCTACAAATAGGGGGAGATTGTTGGGTATTGTATCCACACTAACCCATATTTGATGAAGTCACCCTTGAACTAAGATGAATTAAATTGTATTTGATGCTTGGTTTGAGTTATGTGTTTGCAGGATTCTAATGGGAAGTGTAGACCAATGTCAGTCTACAATGGGTCACCAAACACAGGACCATACAATGTAATCCCTCATTGTGTGTTCCAAAGTGTTGACTCATGTGTAGTCTCTCTATTTGGATACACTTCATATTCAAGCTCTAGGAGTATGTGAAAAGACTTGATGCTGATTTCCCTTAGAAGAAGAAAATATGTCAGAAAATATTTCTTAAGTAAAGTACTCGAGTACTTGCTTACTTACTCGAGTAAGTTACTGAGTTTATACTCGAGTAGTAATTCACTTACTCGAGTAGTTAAGATATAATCGAGTAGTCCAATTATGGTTCTCGAGTAATTCATCTTGTATACTTAAGTAATTTTCTCTTATCTCTCGAGTTTTCAGATTTTCTCTTCTCAAATTTGTCTAAGTGAGATACTCGAGTAGTATTATATATACTCGAGTAGTTCTATCTTCTATCTCGAGTTAATTGTATTCTGACTCTTGTGTAGTTCCTACTTACTCGAGTAGTCTAAATCATATACTCGAGTAGTTCATCTACTACTCGAGTAGTCAGATGCTTTTACTCGTGTAATCCAGAATTCTATTCCAGAAAAATTTCACTAAGTGAATTACTCGAGTAGTTCATGTTATATACTCGAGTAGATCATTCTGTCTCGAGTAGTTCATGTTACATACCCGAGTAGTTCAATTTCTCCTGTTCCAGAAATTTTCTAAGTGTTTGTCTCGAGTAGTCTCTTATATACTCGAGTAGTTCATTTCTATATACTCGAGTAGTACTTCTTGAACTCGAGTAATATACTCCACCTCTCGTGTAAGTACTTAAGTACTCGAGTAAGTCATTTTTGTTACTCGAGTAACTGAGTCTCTCTCATTCTTATTTACTCGAGTAGTTGACTTCATATACTCGAGTAATGATTTCTTTTTCTCCCGATTAATTTTTCTCATGTACTCGAGTAGTCACTTTCTACCTACTCGAGTAGTACTGTATATACTCGAGTAGTCCTGCCTGACTCGAGTAATTTACTTTGACCTTTTTCAGAAATTCCTTAAGTCCAGACCTAACGGTCTTATTCTTAAACTCTGACGTGATTGGTTCACGTGTCTTTCTATTTATGAATCATTTAAGTCTAATCTTCTTGTCTACTATAAAAGGTCTTGTCAAACCGACAAACCCTAAGTTTTCAAAGAAAATTATTTTAAGAAAGTTTTTGCAGACGTCTCTTTCCAAAAAATATTTTTGTCTCCTCTCTCTCTCTGCAAGAACCGAAAACTCGCCGTCGCCGCCATCGCTAATTTCCGACCGGCTAGGGTTTCTTCTTTTCAGAGTATTCAGATTAAGAAGACTGTACAGATCGAGATCTCCGCTCAACGATTCATCTTCTCATTCGATCGTGTAAAGTCGAGAAGTTCCAGATCTGATATTGCCGAAATTCTTCTTCAATATTCTAATAAAGCCGCACGCCTAGAAGAAGGATTTTCTGATTTTCTGTTGCAGATCTGAACCAGAGAATTTACTGTTTGTATTTCTGTACTACTTTATTTCATTATTGTAGGAGAAGAATTCTCCGAGTGTAGAGGTTTTTGAACTCCGAGATTGTAGGAAGTTTTGTCTTCCGAGTGTAGATCCGTTTGTGGATCGAGTTTGTAGGAACATTGTTCCGAGGGTAGGATTGTTTTCCAATCCGAGATAGTGGAGTAGCCGAGTATAGTATATTGCTAGATCGGTGAGGGAAAGTGGATGTACCCAAGGTTGGGGAACCACTATAAATCTTGCCTCGTCTGTGTTTGCTTGTTTGGTAGATAGATCTGTGCTTTGGTTGAGATTTTTTTTATTCCGCAAAAAGACGCACAACTCACCTATTCACCCCCTCTAGGTGATTTAGGTTGACAACTATTATCTTTCACCCTAAATTATCGGATCTATGCATTTAAGGTCTCGTTGGCCGGTCACACCAATGAGCCAAACAAAAATTTGTGCAAACAATATGTACGATACAAAATTAACATCTAAGCACTCATAACATGCGTGATACAACTCAGCGCAACACAATAATCCAAAAAATGTGCAAAAGCGTCCACTATAATAATAAAAGACAGGTACACTAATAATAAATAAAACTCGTGGCGCAGGTTGCATCAATAGATTACCCAACTTTTGTTATTTCGGCGGGCTTATTGGTCATTCCAACAGGGTGTGTCCATCCCAGCTTGAGGAGGGCTTCTTGGACCCGAGAGATAATCCCTCCTTTGGGCCTACTACCTCTTCTACCAGTAACATCCACAGACCCACCCCCCCCCCCCCCCCCCACCCACCCCCGTTGCTCCTTTCCGTCCGTCCGACTCAGCCTACTCTCGTGCGACCAGCACTTTGAGTCCGTCCACCTCTTTAAATCCTATTTCTTCCTCCTTTCAATCACATTGCTCCGATATTTCTACTTTTTCTCTTGATCTTCCATGCTCCTCTCTAACTGTTTTCCATCCACCTCCACCCTCTGATCCTATTGTATCATTCCCGGAGGACCAGTCTCCATCTCTACTTCCTATCCTCAACCCTTTTATATCCATTCCTATTGAGACTTATTTGGGTTCCTCCTCCACACCTCCATCCTCATGGGCAGTGGGGACCCATGATCCTCATGTTTTCCTGCATACTCCCTCCTTCCCTTACCCTTTCTTGAAGACCCGAACACCACGAGCCGTCACGGGGGTCTTGTGTGACGCTACTATGAGGAGACCTCGACGAGGACAAACTCCCTGGCTCGTGTTTCTTCTCCTCCGGGGGAGGGGGCATGTCTTGGCAATAAACGACCGGCCCCGATGAATTGTGATTGTGATACTCCTCATTTGGATAAAAATGGAAGGTGGTTGCTCTATGTTATGATGTGGTTTTTTCAGCGGAGGCTGCAATGCAGCCCTGCCGCTCATCATGACAATTTTGTGTTGGAACTGTCAGGGGTTGGGGGAACCTACACAATTCGTCATTTGGGTGAGCTTATCCAGACTCATCGGCCCTTCCTACTCTTCGTTTCTGAGGCTAGACTTTCTTGTTCCAAGGTTGATGCTCTTAAAAGAATGTGGAATTTGAATGATGTGTCTGTGGCGGCTCGAGGTAGTGGTGGTGGTTTGTTACTATTCTGGGAAAAACATATGGATATTTGTCTATTATCTCTCATCGCATCATATCGATGTCATGGTGGGTGGTGATGGACATGGAGATTCATGGCATTTTACAGGCTTTTGTGGTCATTCGGTTGCTGCTCAACGTAGATTTACATGAGATTTCCTCCGTCAGGCTGCCTCGGAATCGACGATGCCTTGGGTCTGTGGTAGTGACTATAACAAAATCCTTGAGCCGATTGAGCTGGATAGTCGGGTCCTAAGTTATTAAAGACGCAAGGTGCACCGAGGCGCAAAGGGGTCTTGTAGCCTAGGCGCTCGCCCGAGGCACGTGAGGTACAAAAATGAAAAATAAAATAAATGAATTGGACGTCCAATTCACTAAAAATCAGTCAGTTAGGCGTCCAATTCACTGAACATCAGTCAGTTGTGCGTCCAATTCACTGAAAATCAGTCAGTTAGGCATTCACTAAAAATCAGTCAGTTAGGCATTCACTGAAAATCAGTCAGTTAGGCATTCACTGAAAATCAGTCAATTAGGCATTCACAAAAAATCTGTCAGTTAGACGCCCAATTCACTGAAAATTATTCAATTGGGCGTCCAATTCACTAAAAATCAGTAAGTTGAGCGTCCAATTCACTGAATATCAGTCAGTTGGGCACCCAATTTACCGAAAAAACAGTCAGTTGGACACCCAATTCACTGAAAAACAGTCAGTTGGGCGCCCAATTCACTGAAAATCAGTCAGTTGGGCGTCTAATTCACTGAAAATCAGTTGATTAAATTTATTTAATTATACTATATTAAATTTTTTTAATGTAAGTTTGTTGCTCATTCTAATTCACTAATACTATTAGAAATAAATTTTTATGTTCTATTCATTTATATACAGTTACGACTACAATACAACTTCAAATTATTTTGAATAGAAGTACACATTCACTTAAAAAAATAAAAGACGGACTTTTCACTAGTATTACAAAATATAAATAATTGGAAATAACAAAACATGGATGAAAATTTGTATGCATACAAAAAAAACGAACTAATGGATTCATTCTACGCATTCAAGCTCATATTTCTCAATACTCTATCTAAACACGTGAAAAACGATATAAATACATGATAATCATAATTGATGCATACCAAGTGCAACTAGAAATCAAATAAAAACTACAACATGTAATATAAAGCATTAGGCGGAGATATGCACATTTAAGGTAAAGGTCTTTGTACCTTTTGAACATCAATAAACCACCAATACTTGCCGAAGAAACTTCTAGTACTTGTCAACTAGATGCACTTTAAAATTTTCCAAATGAACTAAAAAGACAAATAAATTAGATCAATTTTTTAAGGCAACAGAATAAAAAAACAACATAAATAAATTAATCAAGTCAGCAATCATAATCTACTAAGTCAGCAATGCAATGTTTCACACCAAATACAAACATAAATTACCAAGTCAACAGTCATAAACTCTAAACTAATGTGCAAGAAAATAATATAACATCACGTCATAACATAGTTTTTCAATTTTTTCTCGGTCTCGTCATCATTAAATATGAATTACTCATCGTCTAAATCAATTATGGCTTCATCGTCTTCACTGTAATCTTATTCTTCTTCATTGAACTCAGCTTCTTCTTTATCCTCGACATCATCTGTTAGGATTGTTGGAGTAGGAGAACTCATCTTAGACATGCTCTCATTGTCTACTATCTTCTTCCCTTTGGATAAGCGCGTGGAATAGATGTACTCTTCTACTCCAGTGGTCCTAACTACTCCACCCCCTGTCATTAAATCATCATAAAAAACTAATTCTTCATCCTGCTCAACCTCCTCATCTTCCTCCATTCTTCTCATCAACCATTCGTCGTTGTCGTCAATATCTTTCAGCGAGATCGGATCAATACGATCACGTAAATCATATCGTTGATGCAAGATGCGATTGTATTTTACAAATACCAAATCATTTAGACGATGTTGAGCTAGACGGTTTTTTTTGCTATGAACCTGTAACATAAATAAATAAATAAATAATTATATAATGATATAAATTAATATTTACATACTTGTTCAAAAAATTCATACATGTTCAAAAAAATTCCAATTGCGCTCACATTTAGATGAACTGCAAGTGAGACTTAGAACATTTATAGCAAATTTAGTTAAATTATGAGTATCAGCTCCATATGATTGTCATCATTCAGCTGCCCCAAAAAATGAATATTAAAAAATTAATAAATCATTCTTAATAAATAAATTATTTGTTTGAAACTTTGAATAATGTTTAATTTACTAACATGGAGACTTTATTTACCTATGCCGAACTGCAAATTGCATTTCAAATAAACCTTCAAAATTTCTATATAAATTTAGTTGGTTTATAATTTTATCTTGAATGTCATGACTTGGAATGATCCTTTACATTGTTTGGTATAAACCTCTCATGATTTCTCCATTAATGCAATTTCAGGATTTGAATAGAAGAATTCTGGATTTAAAAAATGAGCCGCCACATGCAATGGTCGATGAAGTTTATGTTCCCATCTTTTGTCCATAATTCCAGGACATCCATGTATTTTTCCTCTTTCTCATTGAAAGAGTTAATAATTGTTTCTTTCGCTCTATCCATAGCCTTATAGATATAACTCATAGCCAGTCTTTTCTCGCCATCTACAAAGAGACCATGTATATAATATCTTGTACCTGCTTACCTCTTGTTTCCTTTCCCACTTGATTGATATCCACTCAGTTGAAGTGAACATCTTTCTTAGATTGGTTCTCTGCTTGTGAATGCGCTGAGGAGCAAGGAAAGATGTCACAAACCTCGTAACAGCAGGCCTAACAAACTCTACTTGCCCTGTAAAACTCCTTAGCATGTTTACTAGTCCAGGACAAACATAAATATAATTATTTACGGTCATTGCTCTTTTAATTGTTCTGCTAATGCTAGGCATCTTCCTAATATCCTTTAACATTAAATCGATGTAATGGGCAGCACACGGTGTCCAATATTAATGTTGTCGTTTTACTTTCAATAATTTTTCTATTTCATATCAAAGACGTTTCAAGTCAATATATGACATTAAAATTAAATAAATATTAAATAATGATGATTAATGGTATATTTACATGCTAGTACATTGTTGCTTGCAACTATCAGTAATAACTTGAATGTCATTGGCCTCTCCAACATGTTTCGCCACTTTATCAAGCAATTCAAACATTTTCTCTAGTCTTTGCGTAATCAGATGCATCGACAGATTTTAGAAAAAATGTACCTTCGGGTGATTTCACCGAAAACTTTATATGAGTTCTCTGTTTTTTATCCGTCCATTCGTCTGCCATGATAGAACATCCAAACAACCTCCACTCATCCTCATAATTCTTCATCATACTCTTGACTTCACTTGCTTCATTATTCAACGAAGCCACACGAACTTCATGGTAACTGAGTGATTTTATTTCAACCCCAAACTGTCTGGCAGATTCAATCATCACTGCAAATTAGGATAAATAACAACATTAAAATGAATAACTGCATCATACATTTATTGAGCTATATGTTTGCAAGCTCTCCCTCTAAGTTCTTTCTTACACGCTTCGTTAATTGTAGTTTGCTTCGTTAGCTTTTGTTGACCCGTTTTTTTGCATTTTCTTTTCGATGTTAGGTGCAAAAAAACTTCCATCGGTCCTTTGGTCCGAGGATTTTTAGGCGCGCCGTTTGGTCCGCATCCATGAATCTTCACTCTGTTGTCATCTATATTCTCATCGCTTTCAAAAGTATCTACATCTATAAAGTCAGAGAATGCTTATTTTCCGTATTGCTTGCATTCATTCTTTTTTCCATATATTCTTGAATTTCCGTTCGTACATGTGGGCATTTAGGACAAGTTTTGGTATTTCTGAATCCCCCAACTAGGTGTTGCTTCGCACGGAAAATTCCACCATTTGTGTCTTTTTCACAAAAATTGCAAATTACACCTTTTTTATTAGCGGCAAAAGACTAACACACATACTTCTCTCCGGGATCAATCCTAGATTGAACACTGAATGAACCAAAACCGCTCGCATCCATTTCCGACTATTAAATCATTTTACAACAAAAATAATGAGTACATGTAACAAGATACTTAGTGTAAATAGTGAACTGGGATGCAGGTAGCAGGTAGCGAGGATGGGCCTAAATGTTTGTGGTACAAAGGCATTCCACCACATTACCTAAATAGTGGTAGTCATAATGCTTGATGATGGCTTGCATTAGGCCGGTCTATGTTCGGACTTGCCTTAGCCAACACATTCAGTGGAGGGCAGATTCCTCAATACTAACAAGTGACAAGTACCGCAGGCACCCACTGTTCGTTGGAGATCCCATTGTTCTCAAGGAGATGTTACTGAGACTGGATTATGACGCCGTGACAGATCCATTGTAGGGGAAAGAAGGGGCATCCATTGAGACCCCGTGGGGAGCTGAAATTGCTAGAAGAGAGCAAAGATAGAGTTATGGAGTTCCTCATAATACTTTTTGGAGGCATCGAAGCAAGCGCTGAGCTCGGTGACGGGATTCTCAATGGCGTCAATGCAGCCAGCCATGCTGTGATTGCAGCGCATGCACTTGGAGTTGTTGCCGTAGGCGCATAATGAAAGAATCGGCAGAACATCCTCTATCAAAGTACAGGGCGATACCCGAGCATAACCCATTTGGAGAGGATCATTCACATATGACGTGCCGGTGCAGGATCGATGTGACGTGGGTGTGACAGAGAGAGTCGCTGGATGTCGAAGTTGGCGAGCAAATGAAGGGCCGACAACTCGGCAAGAGTTAAACCAATAATATGCACTATGAAGTGGAGGGAACCCATCAATACATCTAAGCGCGAGAGGATGGAGTGAGGTTGGGAGGGGCGGTTTTGATTGTGATTCAACGTAGGACTTAATTTCCTTCATCAACATAAAACATTTGGGGTTTTGAATGGGATTCAACATAGGGCTGAATTTCCTTCATCAAACATAAAACATTAGGGATACAACTGTGGTCTTATATAGGACCTGTTAATAAACTGCAATATAATAAAAGTTTGTGGTCTTATATAGGCTCAACATAAAACCTTATTTCTGGCAGAGCGGAAACAATGCATTGTATCGAGATCTAATGTTGAAGCGAAGTACAACATGATTGTGCAAGGGGTGTAAGAGGGTGTTTGGATCCTTTGACTCCGCTTTGACCTAGGTTTGAAATATGGTCTCCTTGTTTGGCACTGCGTCGACCGTTGTGTCGACATTAGTACAATCAATGTTCCTGTTCATGCTAACCTACCAAACACATTAATTTTGGTCATCATTTTGTTCGAAAACAAATTTTATTGGCGTTGTTTATTAATATTCTTCTTCTCTTGCATTGCTCGGTGTTATGTTCAAGGGAGGTCATAGATATGTGTAGGTATGCCCGTGGGAAGCTCCTTTATCTACTTGTGATTTTGATGGTTTCTTCTTACTCTTGTTAATTCTTTTTAAGGAGATCCTCCTTGTTGTTAATTGTGTACTTTGATGAGCTGTGTTGGTATGATGATCGCTAACCGTTTTAATTTTAACGACCACAGGTGATAACTGCTATGTGTCACCGGATAATCTCCAACACGACACTATCTTTCTCAAATGTTGTCGGGCCGACGGAGGAGGTCAGTCTCTTCGGCTCGCCATTGGTCTACATTGCTCCTAATGTTTATGGGCATCCAATGGTAAGAATCTCTACCAAGTGTTATAGATTAATGTATAGATAAAGAAGAACATAAAGCATGAAAAAGACTAAAATGTTAATTTGGTGGTATTAATTGTGCCCTAAAAATTTAAGGGAAATATTTACAACAACAACACTCAAGCCTTTATCCTACTATAGTGGGGTCGCTATATGGATCCTTTGTCGTCATTGTGCCCTATCTTTTGTTATGGGTAATTGGCAAAGTGCATCCTGGAAATATCGGCTTTTGGCAAAATTCACCGCGAAAGTTTAAAATTGGCAAAATGCACCGTCCAAATTGATTTTTCTTGGCAATGTGTACCCTCAGTAGGCAAAAAATGAAATGGACAAAATGTACACTCTATGGTGCGCATTGCCAAGAAAAAACACTTGGGGGGGTGCATTTTCCCAAATTTAAACTTTCAGGATGCATTTTACCAAAAGCCGATATTTTCAGGGTGCACTTTACCAATTACCCATTTTGTCATACTCTCACTAATGCCCAAGTACGTCATGTCTTTCCTTATAGTTCGTACAAAGGAGACCATTAGAGGCACCTATAGCTCGACTATAGTGGGGTCGGCTATATGGATCCTTTGTCGCCATTGTGCCTTATCTTTTGTCATACTCTCACTAATGCCTAAGTACATCTTGTCTTTCCTTATAGTTTCATTCCAAGTCTTTATTGGTCTACCCCTCCCTCGTTTAACATGCTTACTGACTAAACTCTCATAACGCCTAATAGGTGCCTCTAATGGTCTCCTTTGTACGTCTCCAAACCATCTTAGTCGAGCTTTTCGCATCTTCTCTGGAAATGGTGCTACTCCTGTCTTATCTCTGATACATTCATTCCTCATTTTATCTGAGTCTCATGTGTCCACACATCCACCTAAGCATTCTCATCTCCGCAACTCCCATTTAAAGAAAATATTTAATTAATAAAAAAATTTAGTGCACTCAATTAATGAAAAAAAAGCACCTATGAATATAAAACAATAAATATCCCGGCAGGTGCTTTTTTTTTCTTCATGCAGCAGGCAGGTGCTGGGCTTCCTCTCAATCCCATATCACTAAACTAATATAGTTTCATGCTCTTTAAATAGGGTTTATGACATGTGGTTTGTTGATTTGATTGTCTATTTGGCATGACAACTATTATGACCGCCGCCGAGAAAAGAAAACTAGTTTTGAACATAAAAGTTATGAAGTTTGATTGTGAGCTTGGGCGATCACGAACGACGGTTCATAACCGTTGCGTTCACGATCTCTAATATCATGTCAAATGGAGCCTTAGGCTCCGTTTTGCATGATGGCGGCGGTCGTAAACGCATGGGTTAAATCGTCATTCGTTAAGAATCACCTAACAAACATCATCCATTTGAACATAAACGTCAATGAAGTTTCTTAAATGGGCATTAACGAATGACAATTAAATCCCCATACTCATGACGGCCAGCATCGTGCCAAACAGAGCCTTAGGCAGGAAAAACCCGGGTGAATAATATAGTAAATTTAATTGGGGGATTAGGAAGGGGGAAAAATCGCAGTTGAGGGGTAAAATGGTCATTCAGATTGCACGGACAATACAAATAGTACTCAAAATTTTTTTTTATTTAATATTATTACAGATAATCAATATAGATAATATTGTCTATTATCTGAGTAATAAGGTGGAAAAAGATATAGACTCAGTTATGAATTATGGTTTGTGAACGTTCGACCTCTTCTAAGTAATTTCATTCATCTTTATGTTTAAAAGTATTGTTTTCTTCATGGTGACATGGTCATAATTGTTGTCATGTCAAATGTGCATTGTGTTGTTGTGATTATTAATTGTCGTTTGTGAACCGGGCCACAAATGCTGAACTAGGGGTGCAAATAAGGCCAGGGAGGGTCCAGAGGCGCCTGCCAGGCCTTGCATAATATTAAGCCCAGCCCAAGCAGGCCCCAAAAGCAGCAGCTAGATGCCAAATGGGCAGCATTTAAATGGGCATATTACTTGGGTCGAGGCCTGGCCTTGGATGGGCACTGGCCCTGGGCTTGGGCCTGGCCCGAACCAGACACCAGGCCAGGCCCTGGCTAAATAAGTAAGAGGGCCTTTTTTGAGCCCTCTTAGGCTTGGCATGGGCCTGGCCCGGGTCTAACCTGGCACAAATCCGGGTAGATCCGGCCCAACAACCGGTCCAGATCAAATTTGCACCTCTATGCTGAACATAGAAAGCATTTTTTTTTTCAAAGAGCCAAGATTATCTTAGATCTATACAAAAAATGTTGGCGCACTGATATATTTGAAAAATCCCGACAGGCGCTCTCAATTCACTTTCAGAGCTATCAGAACAAGTTGACGATGGCGATGGCGGTTGACGAGCTGGCAATCCCGGACCCGCACAAGCTTCTTGATGACATGGCACAATCTCTCCAGCTCATCAAGGATGCAGCCACCGCAAGATCATGAGAAGCGAGATGGAATCGATCACGTGCCGCTGTGATTGCATGAACGGTTCGATATTGGCGGCAGAATATATTTATGAATAAAGATAAGATAGTTGTTTATGAATCCATGCTCTGTGAAATCAAAACCATGGAATTTATATTGAAAGGTTTGAAGAATCAGCTTGCTCATCGCAATCGAGATGGACGAGCATTTAAAGTGATTTTGGGTCCGTTTGTTGCGGCATTTTTACTCCAATGAGTTTCGACAAACCAAGGGAAAAAAAATCTATTTTTTAACATACAAGTGGATGATGGCGCATAACCATTGTGTTAATGATCGCCAACGTTGTGCCAAATGGATTCTTATTTTGTAAAATCACCATTGCTAGCACTGTCAGATAGGCCTATAAGCCAAAACCAACTGAATCGAACCAAACCAAACCAAATCATACAGTTTGGTTCGATTTCAGCAGGCCGCGGTTCGGTTACTGTTTTGATTTTAGAAAAAACATACAGTTTGGTTCGGTTTATGGTTTTGTGTGGCAAACCGAACCGAGTCGAAACAATCCGAACCGTTGTATATAAAAATATTAATTTATTAATTAAATTTTATTAAATCATACGGTTAATCATACATGATATTTTTTTTATATATTTTAAATTTTTTGTTTTTTGTTTTGATTAAACCTGTAAGTATAGATTTTTCTCCAAACAAACAATGTTGATGAATATTTCATTTTTCATTTATTTGATTTCGGAGTCCTGAAATGATTATGTGATAGGAATTGTGTTCATACAACTCTTTCATGTTGGGTGGTTGAGCTTCATCCATTGCATCATCTCTTGATCTTTATCTATAAATCTTTAGTTTTTATCACATTATTTAAATCACCAAAACCGTTACAGCCCTACTGTCAGATGGGTAAATTGTTAGATATTTTAATATATGTCCGCACGTGTGACCGACTCGGAGCGTGTTATCGGATTCGTGTTACTGTAAGACTAGGCTTTACGCTGAAAATACTTGTTAAAATGGTATAATCTTCTTTTTAAAGGGTAGAAAAGCGTTGAGATCTTATTGCAGAACAGAGAAATTATAGAGGAGCGGTATTACAATAAGGTGACCTTGTACAGGAAGAGGCTCCTATTTATACATAACAAGATAAAATATGTAACTAACTAAATTCAAAAATTACATTAAAAAATAGCTGTAAAAGCAAATAACTAAAATGGCCTTTGATATTATCATCTTCAAAATATTTGTCTAGGAGACCGCTAAATAGTAGGGTCAACAACAAAACATGCGGGCTCTATTTGTTTGGGCGTTTTGCAACTTCGTTTTGGGCAAACGCCACCGGAAGGAGGGTAAACAAATGAACTTCCGGCAGCGTTTGCTCCGTTTCCACCCGCCCGCCCGACTTGAGAAACGCCCCAAAAAGCTCCGTTTGAAGCAGTCACCTCCCCCCTCCGGTTCGAACTCTCCGTTTCCACATGCCGTATCGACCCGCCACCGCTAAAACAAATGAAGCCTAATTCTCTTTTTGATGGCAGCCATAACTGTTGTCACTGTCAAATATATATTTTATGACGATGTTTTTATTCAATCTCAACAAAAATATCTAATTAAGAAGCCTCATTTACATGATAATTAATTTAATAAAACTATTTATTATTATACCCTGATCCCTCAGCTCTTCGTTCTCACATGGTGTGTTATTGTGCTCCAACTGTCTCGTGGCTGAACAAACGGATCCCATGGCTGAAAATTGAAGGATATGCCTGTCACTCCCACCCCTAATTGAGGGGGTCCCCTTTCATATCCGACGAATGGATGAAACTTGCTCGTAAGAATGAGCAGTCGAGCATTAGCATAGCGTTGTAGTGATGTAAGATCGTACTAGCAGTTATGCAAGGGGTCCCACTCATGCACGAGCACGACCACTCCGAAACGGCGGGCTCCGAGCGAGTCCCCTTTCATATCCGACGAACGGGTGAAACTCGTTTGTAACGATGAGCAGTCGAGCATTAGCATAACTTTTGTAGTGATGTAAGATCGTACTAGCAGTTATGCAAGTGGTCCAGCTCTGTTAGGAATGACGCCTACCAACTCTCCCAAAACCCCGGAGTGTTAGGAAAGACGCTACCAATTCCTTTATATTAATTTAGCAGGACCGGTCAAACTGTTCGCATATCTCCCTCGCACTTAAACCGTGCCCCGAATTCCCATGTACTCATGCCCGGAGCCAACCCGACTCCCTTGCACTAAACCGTACCATGGAGTTTCTCTGCACCCATGCCATGAGCCAACCTGGGTGCGCCCGGGAGGCACCCCATCCAACACCTGGATGGCGGGCCACACCCAACACAGCTCATGCACGAGCACGACCGCTCCCGGCTCCGTGGGCCCATTTTTGGGGAATAATTTTTTGGTTTGGGAATGACCAGATATATAACGGCAGGATAAGGGTGCATGTAGAATTTGAAGACGTGCTGGTCACTATCATTAGGCATCATGCGCTGGAATGAACGCCTAGCAGGATAAGGGTGCATGTAGAATTTGAAGGCGTGCTGGTCACTATCATTAGGCATCATGCGCTGGAATGAACGCCTAGCATGACATCAAATATTCCTTTTATATATATATATATATATATATATATATATATATATATATATATATATATATATATATATATATATATATATATATATATATATATATATATATATGGGGGTGATGGAGATACGCGCAACGCGTATATATCAATATACGCGCTCCATTTTCTAGCCGTTGGATTAAATCCAATGGCTGTGATTAAACACGGATTAGTAAAAAGTAGCAGTGAGCCCGATCACACCCAAGTCCAAACAGGGTCTGACGCGAACGCGAGACAGCATGCTCGCGCGCGAGCATTTGTCATGAACCCAGTCTAGCCTAAAGAGGGTCGCACTCGCGCAAGCACACGAGCAGGCTCGTGTGCACATGCATTGCGCCCGATCGGACGGCTTCCAGGCGGTGCGGGACTTTAGTCCCCCACCGCTTGTAATCGAATAAACTTGTTGTTTATATAGCATTTCACCATTAGGTAAATAAAATTCGCGCGAACAAGCGATCACGTGTAATCCGCGCGAGCATGCTTGCTTGAGCGCTTGTGCGATCACCTGTAATTCCCGGTGTGCTCGTTGCAAGCTCGTGGTTTCTTTTACCTATCCGCGGTTAATCTCAGTCGTTGGATCATTATCCAACGGGCGGGATGAAAAAAGTGCGGAAATATGGAATATCCGCGTTGCGTGGATGCCCATATTTCCCTATATATATATATATATATATATATATATATATATATATATATATATATATATATATATATATATATATATACACACACGAGCTACCGGCACGGGGCCCGATGGCCACGCGCCACAGTACCCGGCCGGCGACGGCGGGCTTGTCCCGCCCCCCGGCGGGCTTCGCCCACCCACCCGCTCGAAGCCTGCCCCAGCCCGCCCGGCACAGCCGTTTTGGGGTTCAAGATGATCTCAAAATGAAAAGTGATCAACATGAAAGTTGTAGATCTCGGCGAGACGAACAACTTTCATGTTGATCACGTTTTGATTTGGAGCAGTCTTGGCTTCCGATTTGGGCCTCGAAATTAGGGGCGTCGAGAGGCTGTACTGTAGCACTCTCGCCGCCCCCTATTTCGAGGCCCAAATCGGAAACCAAAACGGCTGCAAATCAAAAATTGATCAACATGAAAGTTGTTCGTCTCGCCGAGATCTACAACTTTCATGTTGATCACTTTGCATTTTGAGACTATCTTGACCCCCAAAAAGTAGCGCCACTTGTTTTTTATAATTTGTGCTTCATTTAGTCCCACACCGTGGAATGGTCAATAAGTTTTTGAATATAAATACTATAATGAGCCTTTATTATTTAAAATTGAAAAGTGCAGCCTGGCTATACAGAGTCAATTCTAGTATAGTAGATGAGCTACATAGACCTTACGGGTTGCTGGCGGGCGGGTCGGCGTTTGCGGCTCCGCCAGTTTGGTTTTGCTAACCTAATTTTAAAATCATTTCACATAGGTTTAGGACTGTCCTAGAGTAGATTTAGGAAGCCTACAAAAAAGTCTAAAGAGAGGGTTGGTTTGATCGGACGACTGCTGAATAATGCATCAAGATCGGACGGCCGAAATATTTTCTGCGAATTTCGAACTCATGCTATTTGCCGACCTCAGTATTTATTTATAATATGGTATTATATATATATATATATACCCGACACGGGGCTCCGCCCCTATGGCTACGCGCCACAGTACCCGGCCCGTGACGGCGGGCTTCGCCCGCACCTGCCTGTGCCCGCCCCACTGCGGGATTAAAAAATATATAATATTTAATTATAAAAAATATTTAAAAAATATAATATTTAATCATATTTAAAAATAGATTTAAAAAATATTGTTGAAGCCAAAAATGGCCTCTGTGGAGTTCGGGGTCCCTAGAAAGGGATGACCTCACACCTACTACACTCAAGAGAACGTCACAGACCAAAGGATCAAGAAACTAGGAACAGACCCTCGGCTCTAGCGCGGAGGTCCCACCTCACACCTGGAAGGCTACCTGAGCACTTCCCCTCCCTAGCCAATGCTCGAGCTAGGGTGACTTGGAGAAGCTCTCTACTCTACCAAGAAGAAGCTAAGGGAGGAGGAAGCTAAAAAAAGATCCTCTCCAAAGGCACCCAAGGGGGTCTATTTATAGTTTTCCAAATCACATGAACCAAAATGACCGAAATACCCTTACGCCCAATATACCTTGGACCAATATAAAACAGCCATGCCGAGGGGTAAAGGGGTAATTCCCCCCGAGGGCAAAATGGTAAAACCGCAGGGTCCACAAGGGTCTAGTAGGCGGAGGGCGAACCCTCCCCGGACTAGCCTCCTAGGGCGAGAAGGCTGGCCGCCCGGTCTCGCCCCGCGGGCTAGCCGCCTGGGGCGAGAGGGCTGGCTGCCTGGTCTCTCCCAGTGGGCTCGCCGCCTGGGGCGAGAGGGTTGGTCGCCCCGTCTCGCCCCGCGGGCTCGCCGCCTGGGGCGAGAGGGCTGGCCTCCCGGTCTCGCCCCGCGGGCTCGCCGCCCGGGGCGAGAGGGCTGGCCGCCCGGTCTCGCCCCGCGAGCTCGCCGCCTAGGGCGAGAGGGCTGGCCGCCCGGTCTCGCCCCGCAAGCTCGCTGCCTGGGGCGAGAGGGCTGGCCGCCCGGTCTCGCCCCGCGAGCTCGCCGCCTGGGGCGAGAGGGCTGGCCGCCCGGTCTCGCCCCTGCCCAAGGCCAGGGTGCCGGGGGCGGGATCCTGGTCTTCAGCCAGTCCCGCCATCCCGCCTCGTACCTAGCACGCTAGTGGGAGCCTGGCTGCGGAATCATCAACAGAGCAAAGGGTCTTGGGCTACCACGAGAGATCAACCTGCCCTGCCAGCTAGTGGGAGTCTGGCCGTGGAATCATCATCGGAGCTAAGGACTTGGGCTACCACGAGAGCTCAACCTGCCTTGCCAGCTAGTGGGAGCCTGGCCGTGGAATCATCATCGGAGCTAAGGACTTGGGCTACCACGAGAGATCAACCTGCCTTGTCAGCTAGTGGGAGCCTGACCGCGGAATCATCATCAGAGCAAAGGGACTTGGGCTACCACGAGAGATCAACCTGCCCTGCCAGCTAGTGGGAGTCTGGCCGCGGAATCATCATCGGAGCAAAGGGACTTGGGCTACCACGAAAGATCAACCTGCCCTGCCAGCTAGTGGGAGTCTGGCCGCAGAATCATCATCGGAGCTAAGGACTTGGGCTACCACGAGAGATCAACCTGCCTTGCCAGCTAGTGGGAGCCTGTCCGCGGAATCATCATCGGAGCTAAGGACTTGGGCTACCACGAGAGATCAACCTGCCTTGCCAGCTAGTGGGAGCCTGGCCGTGGAATCATCATCGGAGCTAAGGACTTGGGCTACCACGAGAGATCAACCTGCCTTGTCAGCTAGTGGAAGCCTGGCCGCAGAATCATCATCGGAGCTAAGGACTTGGGCTACCACGAGAGATCAACCTGCCTTGTCAGCTAGTGGGAGCCTGACTGCGGAATCATCATCGGAGCAAAGGGACTTGGGCTACCACGAGAGATCAACCTGCCCTGCCAGCTAGTGGGAGCCTGACCGCGGAATCATCATCGGAGCTAAGGACTTGGGCTACCACGAAAGATCAACCTGCCATGCCAGCTAGTGGGATCCTGGCCGCGGAATCATCATCAGAGCTAAGGACTTGGGCTAATACGAGAGATCAACCTGCCTTGCCAGCTAGTGGGATCCTGTCCGCAGAATCATCATCAGAGCTAAGGACTTGGGCTACCACGAGAGATCAACTTGCCTTGCCAGCTAGTGGGAGCCTGACCGCGGAATCATCATCGGAGCTAAGGACTTGGGCTACCCCGAGAGATCAACCTGCCTTGCCAGCTAGTGGGAGCCTGGCCGCGGAATCATCATCGGAGCTAAGGACTTGGGCTACCACGAGAGATCAACCTGCCTTGCCAGCTAGTGGGAGCCTGGCCGCGGAATCATCATCGGAGCTAAGGACTTGGGCTACCACGAGAGATCAACCTGCCTTGCGAGCTATTGAGAGCCTAGCCGCGGAATCATCATCGGAGCAAAGGGACTTGGGCTACCACGAGAGATCAACCTGCCTTGCCAGCTAGTGGGAGCCTGGCCACAGAATCATCATCGGAGCAAAGGGACTTGGGCTACCATGAGAGATCAACCTGCCTTGCCAGCTAGTGGGAGACTGGCCGCGGAATCATCATCAGAGCTAAGGACTTGGGCTACCACGAGAGATCAACCTACCTTGCCAGCTAGTGAGAGCGTGGCCGCGGAATCATCATCGGAGCAAAGGGACTTGGGCTACCACGAGAGATCAACCTGCCCTGCCAGCTAGTGGGAGCCTGGCCGCGGAATCATCATCGGAGCAAAGGGACTTGGGTTACCACGAGAGATCAACCTGCCCTGCCAGCTAGTTGGAGCCTGGCCGCGGAATCATCATCAGAGCAAAGGGACTTGTGCTACCACGAGAGATCAACCTGCCCTGCCAGCTAGTGGGAGTCTGGCCACAGAATCATCATCGGAGCAAAGGGACTTGGGCTACCACGAGAGATCAACCTGCACTGCCAGCTAGTGGGAGCCTGGCCGCGGAATCATCATCGGAGCTAAGGACTTGGCTACCACGAGAGATTAACCTGCCTTGCCAGCTAGTGGGAGCCTGGCCGAGGAATCATCATCGGAGCTAAGGACTTGGGCTACCACGAGAGATCAACCTGCCTTGCCTGCTAGTGGGAGTCTGGCCGTGGAATCATCATCAGAGCTAAGGACTTGGGCTACCACGAGAGATCAACCTACCTTGCCAGCTAGTGAGAGCCTGGCCGCGGAATCATCATCGGAGCTAAGGACTTGGTCTACCACGAGAGATCAACCTGCCGTGCCAGCTAGTGAGAGCCTGGCCGCGGAATCATCATCGGAGCAAAGGGACTAAGCATCACAATCAAACCTTACTAAATCCAACATCCTCAAACGAGGAAAATAGATGGGTTACATGACCCCCCCCCCCCCCCCCCGACTCAGTTGGTCGGGGGTTTGACTCATTACAAGATAAGATACATACAGGACTCTGCCGGGGCGAGGCTTCCTCAGGGGGTCTGGGCCCGATGGTCGTCATCCGCTTCCTTCTCGCCGGACACTTCCATCCTGCTCAGGCCTTCCATGATCCTTTCCATCTCCTCCGCCCTAGCCAACCAAGTGATGGTGTTGAAGGTCGTGACGTAGCACTGCCTTGCCATCCTTGAGTGCCCATTGACTCTGACCTGGATCCATCCTGAGCTGAACTTGAGGCATTGGTGGAAGGAAGATGACACACAACAGAAGGTGCTGATCAGGGGCCTTCCGAAGATGGCGTTGTAGCTGCTTGGAGCATCAACAATGACAAACCTGGAGTTTCTCGTGATCTCCCCTAACTTCACTTGGAGTCCGACTCCACCTTCCACTTCCTACCTCTCCCCTAAAAATCCAAACAGGGGTCCGTCCGAGGCCAACACCCTCCTTGGCTCCACCTTCATCTCGTCAAATGCCTTCTTGAAAACGACGTTGACGGAGCTTCCGTTGTCAACCAAGATCCGGGAGACGGTGTAGCCTTCGATGGCCGTCTGGATGACCAGCGTATCGCAGAACGGATCCTCATGATCCGGCAGGTCCTTCACTGAGAAGGTGATTTTTTCCTCTGGGGGCGGGGTCTGGGAGGTTGAGGCGACGCTCCTTAGGTACATGATATGGAGGTTTGCCTTCCGAGTGGCCTCAACCTCCACTCCACCGTGGATCACTCCTATTCCACCTCGGGTTCCCACGTCGACCCGATCCTCACATACATCATCACCCCCTCCTTGGGGCATATTTCCACCATCCTGCGCCGGCGACTGAGGCTGAGCTGGGCCTCTCGCCCCCTTACCTCCAGGAACTCGGGGCAGGTAGCCGTGGCGTGCCCCTCCACCTGGTGGAAGTTACAGTACAACAATGCTCTCTCTCCCCTCTTTTGGCGGGCTGTGCGTTCTCTCCTGCTACCTCTTCCCCCTCCTATCGCCAAGGCTTGTTGTGGCGGGGGCAAGAGCTGTCTTGGGGCTTGCCTCTGGAAGTTATACCTCCCTTGGCCCCCATGAAAGTTCCCTCCGCTCTGGATGAGAGCTCTTCCTGGATCTTGGGCAGGACCTCCCTACTGCCTCTAGCCTGGTTCCGGACCCTCCTATCCTTGGAACCCCTGAGCTCTCTGCTCCTCTCTTCTTCTTACTTCCTGATGCCTTGAGCCACCCTGCTCCTTTGACTCCACCTCCGTCAACTTTGCCAACCTCTTGACAAATGCCGGGTTGACTGCCTCCATGGCAATCTCCTCTGCCGCCCTTTCCATCAGCTCCTCGAAGGAAAGGGGGGCCTTCCGGGTCTAGCTCATCTTGAAGAAGGCCTCCTTCAGCCCAATGGTGAAAGCCATCTGGAGAGCATACCCTGGCATCTCCTGGACCTCCAGGATCTCTTCCTGGAACCTGTCAACGTAGTGGGCCAGCGACTCCTCGGCCCTCTGCCTTATCAGGAAGATGGATTCGGGACTCTTCTTCCTCTTCTTGGAGGTGGAGAAGCGGAGCTGGAAGCTCCGACTCAAGTCCTCGAACCCATAGATTGACCTTGGAGGGAGTTGATGAAACCAGTCCCTCGCCTTCTCCTTCAACGTGATCGCAAAGAGGCGACACTTAAAGGCATCTGTCATTAGCCTAATGGAGACCGCATCCTCGAACCACTGCAAGTGCTGGACGGGATCATTCTACCCGGTGTAGTAAGCCATATTAGGCTCCCTGAACCCCTCGGGAACGGGAGCTGAGATGATCAGCTCGCTGAAGGGTGACCCCCTAAGGGGTGGTCTCGCCACCTCTTCTCGCGCAACCTGCTCGCCTGGGAGGTTGGCACTCGCCGGGCTGGAGAACAGCTCCCATCCTTTCTTTCCCTGACCTTCTTCCTGGTGCACTTCCTTCTCCCCCCGCTGGGGTCATCTCGCCTAGACCCCTGGGAGTCGACTCATCGTGAGGGAGGGGAGCTAGCTCCTGGGGGGTTGGGGTGGAGCTGCCACCCTGAGGAGCAATGCTTCGCAGCATCTCCATGATGCCTTGGATGGAGAACATGAACTCTTGCCTCCCAACAAAGGGTCCTGGGTTGGGGAGCTCATCGAGATCATCACCACCTCCTTGACCTCCTGCCATGACACTCTCCTGAGATCTTCTATGTTGGTCACTCTCCATGCTCACCGCACCAAAGTGTTGAAGCCAAAAATGGCCTCTGTGGAGTTCGGGGTCCCTAGAAAGGGGCGACCTCACACCTACTACACTCAAGAGAACGTTACGGACCAAAGGATCAAGAAACTAGGAACAGACCCTCGGCTCTAGCGCGGAGGTCCCACCTCACACCCGGAAGGCTACCTGAGCACTTCTCCTCCCTAGCCAATGCTCGAGCTAGGGTGCCTTGGAGGAGCTCTCTCTACTCTACCAAGAAGAAGCTAAGGGAGGAGGAAGCTATAAAAAGATCCTCTCCAAAGGCACCCAAGGGTGTCTATTTATAGTTTTCCAAATCCCATGGACCAAAATGACTGAAATACCCTTATGCCCAATATACCTTGGGCCAATAGAAAACAACCACGTCGGGTGGTAAAGGGGTAATTGAAAGAAATAGTGCATAACCACCTAGAGGGGGGGTGAATAGGTGTACTTTTTCTTTTTACTTTAAAGGCAGACAAACTGTTTTGTACTTTAAGCAGCAAATGCAAATTCTACAGCTATCACAACACATCAACCACAGAAACAAACATTCACAGAGTGTACACAGTGTTTATAGTGGTTCCCCAAGGTCTGGGTACATCCATTTTCCCCCTTCGCCTATCTAGTAGTGTACTAGATTCGGCCTAACTCCTACACTTCTCCTCAGATCCTCAGATCTTACAGCTCAGAACCCCAAACTAGGTTCCTACAACTCAGAGTGTCCCCACACCTACAACTCAGGCACAAAACTCTACCACTCAGTCTTCAACAAGACCTACACTCATGCTAAACATCCCTACCTCAGCCTTCAACAAGGTCTACACTCAGAGAATTGATTCTCCTACACTCAGGCTCAAAATCCCTACCTCAGTCTTTATAACTTTAGGCTTACAACTCAGATCCATTAGGATTCTACAAAAAGATAATAAAGAGTTTTTAGATCACCACTCAGTTTGAGAGAATGAAGAGGGCAACCTCCTTGATCAGTTTTTGATAGCACTGATTCCTGAGATCAACTTTGTATTTGCTTTCTTCAAGGCTTCTTGAGTCTGAACTCAGTAAAGTTGATCTTCTTGAAGTAGATCGGCTGGTAACTTCCTTCTTAGGATGGAGAATTAAATCTGGATCCTACTTTGCAGTCTGGTTTAGAACCTGCTTCTTAATAGATTTGATTAACAAGTCTCTTTCTTGACTTCAATTACTGGAGTTCTCTCTCTCCAAGTAATCCTGAAGTTTCTTCAAAATACTGATTTACAGTTTTCTCTGGATCTGTATTGATCTTCTTAATCTTCTGATTGATTGATTATTTTCAATTCCTTTCTGTTGAAGGAGAAAAGCCTTTATATAGTCTTCCTACAAGGTAATCGGCTGATCCGGTTTCTAACAAACTTCTGATAGCTCTGACAGTTGCAGTAGACCGGCTGAGATGGCAGCTGTCAAGTCATCCAGTCACTTCTTGAAAATACTGTCTCTGTCTGAAAGTGTCGAGACTGATCTTCATTATGTGTCGACACAAATAGACTAAGTGTCGACACTAGCCTTGGTGGTGTCGACACAACTCCTTGTGTTGTTGTAACAGCTTCTCGACACTGCTTCTTCAGAATGTGTCGACACTGATTCTGTGTGTCGACACAAGCCTTCTATTGAATGTGTCGACACTGATTATGTGTATCGACACAAGTACTTCTTTAACACTTAGTTGAATTCTGCTGTGTGTCGACACATCTCCTTTGTGTCGACACACGTACTTCTTTTACTTTAACTTTGTTGAAGCTTGCCGAGTGTCGACACAGCCTCCTGGTGTCGACACATTTGATGTCGACTAAGCTTCTTTGGGTGTCGACACTGCCTCCAAGTGTCGACATGATATATGTCGAGTATTCTTCATAGTGTGTCGACACTGCCTGTATGTGTCGACACTTTTCTTCTGGTGTCGACTCTGCCTTTCCTGGTGTCGACACAAGTACTCCAAGTGTCGACACAGCTTCTCTAGGTGTCGACACAAGCCTTCATAAGTGTCGACACTGCATCTCTAGGTGTCGACACATGGACTTAGAAACTTTTCCGCATTTCCTGCAATTACTTAACCTGCACATATAAACTCAAAGTACATCAAATACACCTTGATGTATATCATTGAGTAGGGTGAGACTTCTTCAAATCTGGTACACATTTTCCAATGTACCCAACAATCTCCCCCTATTTAGAGAAGTCATAACCCTTAGTCAATGATATACACCATTCATAATAAATACTCAATATGATATATAACAGTATTATATGACAGGGTAAATACTTAACAAAATATGTATAAACAATCTTCTCAGAATAACAATGTAATAGATTGAACATTAAACATTGTTTTGTTACAACTTCCAATAGTTTTATTAATCAAAAGTTTACATGGATTTTAATGTAAATGATTATAAAGTTGTAAACTTAAGAAAATTCTATTCTATGGCTGCTCTGGCTCTTTGATGACAATGTCCTTGCCAGATTGAATCTTGGCTTGAACTGGAGCATCAGTGTCATCAGTAGGCTTCTTGCCCTTAAGATCTTTCTTCTTCTATTCTTCAGCCCTTATCGTTTGTCTCTCAAAATAATGATAAGGCTTAGGAAAATACTTGCTAGGCTCATGTGCATTAGGAGGTAACTTCCCTAGTTTAGCCTTTCTTCTGTACTGTACAATAGCCTCTTGCCTGGCTTCATGTTTTCTCCATTCTTGGTCGGAGTATCATTTACCCCTCTCTAGGAAATTATCCTTTGCAGCCTTCCAAGCAGTCAGAATAATATTTCTAGAAGTTGGGCTCCACTGTTCAAAATTAGGCCTTAACTCTGCCTGTTCTCTAAACCTCTTCTTAGATAATTGAGCTTCTTGCTCTTTCAAAACTTCCTCAGGCACATGCTTATCTACTTTCTCAAAAATAATATTCTTATTACCCTCAGGACGGCTATACATAGATTGTACCTTCTGATGTATCATCTCAAAATCGGCTGGAGGGTAGATTACTTGTGCAACTTCAGCTGGCTCACCTCCAAAATATGCAGGATTTATCCCAGATTCTGCTATATTATCATCATCACACAAGGGTGGATATCCAAGGGTAGCTCTGATGCTATTTGAAATCCATTTAGCATGGTCAGAGCCTGCTTTGACTAATACTCTCTCCCCCTTTATGACTTCTCTTTCTATATGATCCCTAAGATCATCCTTCTGAAATCTGATCTGAGCATTCAGATAGTTAACACCATCTTTATAAAAAAGTTTTAACTTTTGGAGCTTTTCAGTAATAGCCTTTTGAGAATCTTCAATTGCAATTTTTACAGCAGTTAGGTTTTCTTGTAATTGCTTATCAAATGCTTCTTTGGCAGTAGCACTTACTGTAGTCTGTGCAGTAGCTATATTTTTCATTTCAGTGACAATCACATTATGTGATTCAGTCAAGTTTTCATTCATTCTTATTTGATTTTCTAAGGCATAGCCCTGCTTAACTGCTATGTCATCAACCCGTGTCTTTATCTGCTCTTGGTGAGTGGCTAGGTAAACCACTGCATTATCTCCTTTATGAAAACAGTCAGTCATTTCCTTCTTATTTTGATTTACTTCAAATCTAATAGATTTTATATCTTGAGCCAGATCAAATTGAAGGGATTTATGTCCTTCATCCATATATTTTTCTAGATCCTTCCTTTGCTCATCCATCTTGATCTGCAAAGCCACCAACAAGGAACTATAATCAGCTGTTGGGGCAGGCTGTGGAATAATTGTTTACAGTGCTTTCTTGTAACTCTGGCTTCTTCTCTTAAAAACCATGAACTTCCTTTTCTTGGCTCTAGCAGCCTCTTCATCTTCAGAATCAGAAGTACTGGCAATGTCTACTCTATCTTTAGGACTAGGATGCAAGTCCTTCTCAGTCCTTGGTAGCTCCTCCTGTGTCCTTTGCTCCTCAGTGTCATTTCTAGTATTCTCCTCCTGTGACCTGACATTTCCCCCCTCAAGGTTAGCTGACTCCCCATCAAAAGCTACTTTCTCTCCTTTAAAATCAGTGTGTAATAGATCAGGGAACAGCTCTTCTAGAGTAAACTCCTGTTGAGTAGGGACTGGAGAATCTCTTATCTCAGGAGCATTATCTACAACTGATGTGTCTTCCATGACAACATCTTGTGGTTGACTATGTATCTGAGTTTGTTAATCAACATCAAGTAATGATTCAGTCAATATTTCATCCTCAGTATTGAAAATTGATTGATTAACTTCATTGATTACCTCAAGAATTGTTTGGGTTGCCCTTTCACTGTCTAAGTGAGTTGGCTCATCCACATATTGAGGCTCCCCTTGGAGTGGATCCAGGTGAATAGGGCTAGCAGATGGTAGCTCCCTCTGCCTCTGGGCATCTTTATTTCTTGCTGGTGACTGTCCAGCATTTCCAGCCTCTCCATCATCAGAACTAAAAACTACTTGCTCTTTTGAGCTACTGGATAATTCAGGAGCTATTATAGCTTTCTTCTTCTTCTTCTGTTGAGAAACTTCCTTTTCAGGAGTAGGCATGTCCTTGGTTAACACTCTATCCCACCTGAGATAATTCTGATATCCATCCTCCTCATATGATTTATCTTTGATCCAGCAGCTTGGTTCATCACTTCTGGAATAGTTACAGCCAAGAACAAACTCATAATCCTACCCAGATTGGGCTTCTTCAGACTTTCCTTAATCTT
The DNA here is from genome assembly GCA_039583875.1 of Platanthera guangdongensis. NCBI lineage: Eukaryota > Viridiplantae > Streptophyta > Magnoliopsida > Asparagales > Orchidaceae > Platanthera > Platanthera guangdongensis. Next base: position 35,663,507 of record CM077158.1, on the reverse strand, counting down.
GTCAAACATCACTGCTGGCCAATCAATTTTTAGTTTGAAAATGATCCTTGTCATTAAACTAAACATGTGAACTGATATTCTATCATGCCCACCTGGCTTGCTTAGAATCACCTTTCCTAATATTTCAGACAAGAACTTGCCCTACATGTTCATGTATTTTCTATTAAAAACTGATCCAATCTTCATGCTTGAAGCTACTCCACACCATTCTAGTGCCTCCTTTATCTTTGATGCAGGTACATCTTCCTCTTCTTTAGGTCTAGGAAGATGTAGAACTTTTCTTAGACTTTTCTGGGTGACTTTCACCTTAACTCCATGGACTTTGGATTTAATCTTAAGACCAGTTTCATCAAATGTAGCTGCACTAAAGAATTCGAGGACCTCCTTCTTCCAAATCTTGATTGGCTCTGAAACTAGATACTCTAACCCAGTCTCTGGAACTAGGGTTACAACACCTTGAATTTATGGTTCTACGTCGTCAAAGGCATGTCGCACTAGCTCATAACCTTCATTGATGTTTTCTTCTAACTTGGGCGCCATTAGGGTTTGGAGAAATTTTGAATTTAGAGAAGAGAGATGTCGACACACAAGTTTGGTCTCGAAACAATGGAGATCGTGTCGACAAACAATGGTGAAGACCTATTTATACCTTTCTAAAATCGAAGGTGAAAAGGCACGTCGAAATACTTGAAATGTGTCGACACTGTTGAAAAGTGTCAACACTTACTTCTAATTTCTCGACAACTATGTGTCGACACAAATATAGTCGACAGAATATATGTGTCGACACTTATACATCTCAACTCGATGATTAGTCGAAACTCTACTCGACGAAATTATAGTTAAATCTAAGTGTCGACACCACCTTGGATGTGTCGACACCTACTCTGGATGTGTCGACACTAATTCTCTGAAGTGTCGACACAGACTTTCTAGATGTGTCGACACCATTTCTCTGAAATGTCAACACCACTTCTATGTGTCGACACAGACAACTTCATGTGTCGACACCATTTTACTTAGCCAATTTTTTTAAACTATTCTAAGTTTAACATTCCTAATTCAATTTTAAACTTATTGAATTCGATTTCATCTAGGGGCTTAGTAAATATATCAGCAATCTGATTATCTATTTTAACATATTCTAGGGAAATGTCCTCTTTTTCTACATGTTCTCTAAGAAAATGGTATCTAATTTCTATGTGTTTAGTCCTACTATGTGAGACAGGATTATTAGCTATAGAAATTGCACTTGTAGAATCACAAAGTAAAGGTGTTCTACTTACTTGAATACCATAGTCTACTAGCTGATGTTGAATTCACAAAAGTTGTGCACATCAGCTTCCTGCAACAACATATTCTGACTCAGCTGTTGAGATGGCCACACTGCTCTGCTTTTTACTGCTCTAAGACACCAGTCTTCCACCTAGAAATTGACAGGTTCCTGTAGTACTCTTCCTATCTTCCTTGCAGCCTGCAAAATATGCAACTGAATAACCTGTCAGTACAAAATCTCCATTCCTAGGGTACCAAAGGCCTAGATAAGGTGTGCCCTTAAGATATCTCAAAATCCTTTTGACTGCAGTCAGATGAGATTCTTTAGGGCATGCTTGGTACCTGGCACAGACATATATAGCATACATGATATATGGTCTACTAGCAGTCAAATACAGTAGGGAGCCAACTATCCATCTATACAAAGTTTCATCTACAGGTTTCCCTACATCATCTTTGCTTAGAGACATGCTTGACCCCATAGGAGTTTTCATGGTAGTGGATGATTCCATACCATACTTCTTTATCAACTCTAGGGTGAACTTAGACTGGCATATGGACAGGCCATCTTCAGTCTGTCTTACTTGGAGACCCAAAAAGAACTTAAGTTCCCCCATACTGCTCATTTCAAATTTTCCTTGCATAAGTTTTGCAAACTTTCTGCAAAGACTACTTTCAGTAGACCCAAATATTATGTCATCTACATATATTTGGACTAGGATAATCTTGCCTTTAGATTCCCTAAGGAATAGAGTTTTGTCTATTTTCCCCCTTGAGAATTTGTTCTCAATGAGGAAACTAGACAGGGTTTCATACCAAGCCCTTGGGGCTTGTTTTAACCCATACAATGCTTTCCTAAGTCTATAAACATAATCAGGTTTAAGAGGATCAATAAACCCTGAGGGCTGCTCTACATAGACTTCTTCCTTTAGATCTCCATTTAGGAAAGCTGACATAACATCGATTTGGAATACCTTAAACTCTTGCTATGTTGCATAAGCAAGGAACATTCATATAGCATCCAGTCTTGCTACTGGTGCAAAGGTTTGATCAAAATCAATACCTTCTTCCTGCCTATATCCCTTTGCAACAAGTCTAGCTTTATTCTTTATGATGATTCCATTCTCATCCAATTTGTTCCTGAAGATCCACTTTGTTCCAATGATACTGTGGTCCTTGGGTTTAGGAACTACCTCCCAGACCTTGCATCTTTTGAACTGATTCAGCTCCTCTTGCATGACATCAATCCAATGAGGGTCTAGAACTGCTTCTTCAAATTTCTTTGGCTCTACTTGTGATAGGAAACTGGAGTAAAGAACTGTACTCAGATTCCTGCTTATTGTTTGCACTCCTTGTCTGTGATCACCAATTATCTGATTGGCTGGATGATCCTTTAAGTGTTTATTTGCTGGAGGTAGTCTGTCTTCAGGTTGTACACCTTTAGCCTCTTCAACATGCTGCACCTCTTGGTCTTCTTCTGTGTTTAGAGAGTCTTGTACTCCCCCTGGACAGCAGCCATCATTTTCCACTTGTTGAGTTGCAGTAGAACCTTCTGTAATGGTAAGCTTGTCCATCTTCTCAGTTACACATGTAGAGCTACAAACACTACTTGGCAATTCACAGTTAATCAGTCGTGTTTCATCAAAGACTACATGTATAGACTCTTCTACAACTTGAGTAATCAAGTTATAGACCCTATAAGCCTTACTATTGTTGTTATACCCAACAAAGATCCCCTCTTGGGATTTGACAGCAAACTTGGTTAGATAAGACTTGTCATTGTTAAGTATATAGCACTTGCAGCCAAAGATCCTGAAATAGGATAAATTTAGTTTTCTGCCCTTCACAATCTCATAGGGAGTCTTTTTGTGGCACTTGGTGATAGTAGCCCTATTGATTACATGACATGCAGTGTTTACTGCCTCAGCCCAGAAATATTTTGGGAGAGAAGTGTCACTCAATAAGGTTCTACCAGCCTCTATCAATGTTCTATTCTTCCTTTCAGTAATACCATTTTGCTGAGGTGTTCTTGGTGAGGAAAATTCCTGAAAAATCCCAAATTCTTCACACAGTTTTGTCATACTTTCAGACTGAAATTCAGTGTCATGTTCACTTCTGATTTTGACCACTATACTGTCTAACTCATTCTGAATTTGTTTAACAAAACTATATAAGATACTTGGGGTTTCAGATTTTTGTCTTAGGAAGAACACTCAGGAATATCTTGAATAGTCATCTACTACCACAAATGTGTAGACCTTCCTACCTAGACTGTGAACTGGCATAGGACCAAAAAGATCCATATGCAAGAGGTATAGACACCTCACAGAATCCTTGTTCTCAAGGCTATGAAAGGTGGATTTGGTGAACTAGAAGAACAACTTTGTACCTTACTTGGTCCAGGCTGATCCTGGTTCTTATCTCCTTCAGATAAAGTCATCAGTCCCTTGCACTGATGATCTTCATGCTCATAAATTGAGTTCATTAGCTGCATGAACTCATCTTCTTCCTCTTCAGCAAATAATCCAATGTAGGCTTCAGCTTCTGATTCTGTTTCTGAAGATGACTGATCTATCAGACTCTTGTCTTTCTTAGCAATAAAGGACTTTTCCTTTTTGCCCTTAAATTGAGTCTTCTTTTTGTCAGCTGACTCCTTCCTCTTTTCAGGACAGTCAGCCACTACATGTCCCTGTCTATTGCAGCAATAACACACAATTTTTGAAGATGTAGCTTTGCTTGGCTTGGACCTGCTTCTGTCATTCCTTGATGACTTTCTTTTCTGACAGTAGTCATCTTTTGGCTGAGAAGTGGAAGGCTTAGACCTCCACTGCTTCTTCTTCAGAAATTTTTGAAAATGCCTAGTAAAAGCAGCAAAGTCTTCATCACTTTCACTACTATCTGAATTCTTGCTATCTGAATTATCTGTGACAGCCTCAGCAATTATTTGAGGTGGAGATGGAGACTTGCTTCTATACTTCTTAGTGGCTTCAGTCTTGAAGGCCACAGACTTTTCATTGTGCTCCACTCTAGTATTCTTCTCTTCCTCCTTTCTAGCCATTAACTGCATCTCATAAGATAGCAATTTTCCAAATAAATTTGGAGGAGGTATATCAGCTAGTTTGGCCACTTCCCTAATGACACAAATCTTGGTGTCCCAGTCCTTAGTCAGGGATCTTAAGAACTTGTCATTCAGCTCATAGTTACTGAATTCTCTTCCATAGGACATCAACTCATTAACAATCCTATAGAACTTCTTGTAACATTCTGTAATGCTATCAGACTTTTCTTATCTGAAGCTTTCATATTCCTGATTTAACATTGACTTCCTATCTTGTCTTACTTCCTCTAAGCCCTCCATATAGACTATTAATGTGTCCCATATTTCTTTAGAGGTTTTACAATGAATTAAGTTCTGAAATGTTGCATCATCTATGACACTAACAATTATATTCTGAGCTCTCTTATCCATAGTGGCCAGAATGATTTCATCTTTAGTCATTTTAGAGAAGTCCTTGGGAGTTTTCTGATTTGCATCCAGAATGGATATCTTCATTGGCACATATGAGCCTTCTTTAACTGTAATATATATCATTGGGTCAGAAGCTTCCATAAAGAGTCTAACCCTCTCTTTTCATATGCCAAATATCTCTTTTCTACATATTGGAAATTTCATGGACCCCAGCTCTTTGTGATTCTCACTAGAACTCATTTTCTTGATTCTTGTTTGTTCTGAATCTGCCTACAGGATCTTACGCAGACTGTTAAGTACCTTTTTGAGTAACCTGGCTCTGATACCACTTGAAAGAAATAGTGTCTAACCACCTAGAGGGGGGGTGAATAGGTGTACTTTTTCTTTTTTACTTTAAAGGCAGACAAACTGTTTTGTACTTTAAGCAGCAAATGCAAATTCTACAGCTATCACAACACAGTAACCACAGAAACAAACATTCACAGAGTGCACACAGTGTTTATAGTGGTTCCCCAAGGTCTGGATACATCCACTTTCCCCCTTCGCCTATCTAGTAGTGTACTAGATTCGGCCTAACTCCTGCACTTCTCCTCAGATCCTCAGATCTTACAGCTCAGAACCCCAAACCAGGTTCCTACAACTCAGAGTGTCCCCACTCCTACAACTCAGGCACAAAACCCTACCACTCAGTCTTTAACAAGACCTACACTCAGGCTAAACAGCCCTACCTCAGCCTTCAACAAGGACTACACTCAGAGAATTGATTCTCCTACACTCAGGCTCAAAAGCCCTACCTCAGTCTTTATAACTTTAGGCTTACAACTCAGATCCTTTAGGATCCTACAAAAAGATAATAAAGGGTTTTTAGATCACCACTCAGTTTGAGAGAATGAAAAGGGCAACCTCCTTGATCAGTTCTTGATAGCACTGATTCCTGAGATCAACTTTGTCTTTGCTTTCTTCAAGGCTTCTTGAGTCTGAACTCAGTAAAGTTGATCTTCTTGAAGTAGACCGGCTGGCAACTTCCTTCTTAGGATGGAGAATTAAATCTGGATCCTACTTTGCAGTCTGGTTCAGAACCTGCTTCTTAAGAGATTTGATTAACAAGTCTCTTTCTTGACTTCAATTACTGCAGTTCTCTCTCTCCAAGTAATCCTGAAGTTTCTTCAAAATACTGATTTACAGTTTTCTTTGGATCTGTATTGATCTTCTTAGTCTTCTGATTGATTGATTATTCTTCGATTCCTTTCTGTTGAAAGAGAAAGGTCTTTATATAGTCTTCCTCCAAGGTAACCGGCTGACCCGGTTTCTAACGAACTTCTGACAGCTCTGACAGTTGCAGTAGACCGGCTGAGATGACAGCTGTCAAGTCATCCAGTCACTTCTTGAAAATACTGTCTCTGTCTGAAAGTGTCGAGACTGATCTTCATTATGTGTCGACACAAATAGACTAAGTGTCGACACAAGTGGACTAAGTGTCAACACTAGCCTTGGTGGTGTCGACACAACTCCTTGTGTTGTTGTAACAGCTTCTCGACACTGCTTCTTTAGAATGTGTCAACATTGATTCTGTGTGTCGACACAAGCCTTCTGTTGAATGTGTCGACACTGATTCTGTGTGTCGACACAAGTACTTCTTTAACACTTAGTTGAATTCTGCTGTGTGTCGACACATCTCCTTTGTGTCGACACACGTACTTCTTTTACTTTAACTTTGTTGAAGCTTGCTGAGTGTCGACACAGCCTCCTGGTGTCGACACATTTGATGTCGACTAAGCTTCTCTGGGTGTCGACACTGCCTCTAAGTGTCGACATGATATATGTTGAGTATTCTTCATAGTGTGTCGACACTGCCTGTATGTGTCCACACTTTTCTTCTGGTGTCGACTCTGCCTTTCCTGGTGTCGACACAAATACTCCAAGTGTCGACACAGCTTCTGTAGGTGTCGACACAAGCCTTCATAAGTGTCGACACTGCATCTCTAGGTGTCGACACATGGACTTAGAAACTTTTCTGCATTTCCTGCAATTACTTAACCTGCACATATAAACTCAAAGTACATCAAATACACCTTGATGTATATCATTGAGTAGGGTGAGGCTTCTTCAAATCTGGTACACATTTTCCAATGTACCCAACAGTAATTCCCCCCGAGGGCAAAATGGTAAAACCGCAGGATCCACAAGGGTCTAGGGGGCGGAGGGCGAACCCTCCCCGGACTAGCCTCTTGGGGCGAGAAGGCTGGCCTCCCGGTCTCGCCCCGCGGGATAGCTGCCTGGGGCGAGAGGGCTGGCCGCCTAGTCTCGCCCCGCGGGCTCGCCGCATGGGGCGAGAGGGCTGGCCGCCCAGTCTCGCCCCGCGAGCTCTTCGCCTGGGGAGAGAGGGTTGGCCTCCCGGTGTCGCCCCGCGGGCTCGCCGCCCGGGGCGAGAGGGCTGGCCGCCCGGTCTCGCCCCGCGAGCTCGCCGCCTGGGGCGAGAGGGCTGGCCACCCGATCTCGCCCCGCGAGCTCGCCGCCTAGGGCTAGAGGGCTGGCCTCCATTCTCGCCCCTGCCCAAGGCCAGGGTGCCGGGGGCGGGATCCTGGTCTCCAGCCAGTCCCGCCATCCCACCTCACACCTAGCACGCCAGGGGGTGCCGGCCATCTTACCGCACCCGCCCCTCTAAAGGGCCCGGGGGAAGATGTTGATTCTTCCTCCCCCCTACTAGTATGTTTCCAAGCCAGAGCCAAAATTGGCCCCCGAGAGTGCAAAATCTCCAAAAATCTTAAAAACGCGCTTGCCTTGTTTGGGGCACACTCTTCGCGAATATGGGGTTGTACAAATATAATATTTAATTATATTTTAAAATATTTAAAAAATATAATTATATTTTTTAAATATTTTAAAAATATATAAAAAAAAGGCGGGATTAAATCCCGCCTAAGTATAGGCGGGATTTAATCCCGCCTAACTTAGTCGGGATTTAATCCCGCCTAACCAGGCGGGATTAAATCCCGCCTATACTTAAGCGGGATTAATCCCGCCTAATTAATCCTGCTAGGGATTGTATTAATCTCAGGCGGGATTTAGTCCCACACCGACCATTTGGGGAGAAATTTTGGGTATATATAGTTTTGTCCATATCATATAGGTGCAGTGTGCTTTGGGCGGGCCAGATAGTCTTACGGTACGGCGGGTTTGCTGGTCTTGGCGGGCTGGCGGGCGGGTCGGCTGTAGCAAATTTAGGCTTGATTTTGTAGCCCGTATATATTGAATTGGGTTGATGGGTTGTAGGGTACCCTACAAAATATATAAATTTGAGAGCTCATATATAGGTTTAGGAGACCTAAGAAAAAATATGAACGACCATGATTCTTTATCGCGATCAACGATTGCGATCAAATGTTTGGTTTATATTCAACGTACGTGATCGATCGTGATCTAATTCTAGAATTCAATACTACTTCTTTATAGTACATAAAGATATATATATATATATATACACACACACACACACACACGAGCGACAGGCACGGGGCCCGATGGCCACACACCATATTACCCGGCCGACGACGGCGGGCTTCGCCCGCCCCCCGGCGGGCTTCGCCCTCCCACCCGCTCGAAGCCTGCCCCAGCCCGCCCAGCCCAGCCTTTTCGGGGGTCAAGATGGTTTCAAAATGAAAAGTAATCAACATGAAAGTTATAGATCTCGGCGAGACGAACAACTTTTATGTTGATCAATTTTTTATTTGGAGCCGTCTTGGCTTCCGATTTGGGCCTCGAAATCGGGGGCGGTGAGAGGCTGTACTGTAGCACTCTTGCCGCCCCCGATTTTGAGGGCCAAATCGAAAGCCAAGATTGCTTCAAATCAATAATTGATCAACATGGAAGTTGTAGATCTCGGCGAGAAGAATAACTTTCATGCTGATCACGTTTTGATTCGGAGCCGTCTTTGCTTCCGATTTAGGCCTCGAAATTGGGAGCGTCGAGAGGGTGTACTGCAGCACTCTTGATCACTTTTCGTTTTGAGAGCCAAAACGGCTTTATTAAAGAAAGTTGAACTTTAATGAGTGGAGCTGCTGGTGGAATCTTTTATTATAATAAATAATAAGTGGAGTTGGTGGAGGCATCTTTCTACAGCCGAGATGTTTTAACAATAATAATAAAAGACCGTAGTGCGTCTTATATCATCTTTTGCTTTATAAATAAAAAAGACCGTAGTGCATCTTTAATAAAAATACTTGTTCCCATTTGCATCCAGGCTGAAGGCTCGCCCCTCTATATAAAGAGGCGAGGGATAAGTTCTAGGGCACACGGTTTTCTTTACAGAGTTCATAGTGAGTACTTGTAAGAGTTTGAGCTTGTGTTTTCGGAGTTCTTGTACAGTCTTACTGTAAGTAGATTTCATATTTTGAATACAAATTAGTAAGTTTTCTTGATTTTATCTTTTAAATGTTTAGTGAGTTGTCCTATCCCCTCCTCTTCAGAGGAAAAAATATGAAGATATTTCACGAGATCTAAAGATGGTCCACAAGTGTATGTACTCGAGTACATATCAGTGGATTACTGAGTTATAGCAAGCTCGGCCAATGGGTGGCTGAGGCCAACCCCAATGATGTAAAGAGGTTTGAATAAGAAAATTATAACAAAAATTATATCAGTATGAGCTTGAGGGCGGGGAGAAGAAGTACCGTCATGCGAGAGGTCATAGGGAAAAAGTATCGCAGTCGCATAAAAATACTGATATGAACAAATTTGTTATAAAATCTGAATTTAAACTAATTGAGACCGAAGGGGACGCAGTAAGGACTCATGAGATATCTTGCACTCCGGATGACCCTCCAACAGATCATCTTTAAGGAAGTGAAAAAGAAGTATGTTCAAAGTAGACTCGGAGAGGAGAGATTCAAGGCTCCTACCTAGTAACCAGTCGGGTTATTAGACGAGTGACAGTGCACGAGGGGCCCCGTGCAACGCGCGACGATTACCCACCCCCCGCAGACTTCTAAGTTCACCAAGGAGTTGATTAAGAAATATGGTATCAACTCCTTGGTGAACTTAGACTATGGACAAGCCATCGTTAGTCTGTCTAACTTGGAGTCCAAAGAAGAATTTCAGCTCACCCATACTGCTCATCTCAAACTTCTCTTGCATAAGTTTGGCAAACTTTCTACAAAGGTTATTTTCTGTTGATCTAAAGATAATGTCATCAACATATATCGGGACTAGAATTATCTTGTCTTTTGATTCCCTAAGGAATAGAATTTTGTCTATTTTCCCCCTTGAGAATTTGTTCTCAATGAGGAATGTAGACAATGTTTCATACCAAGCCCTAGAGGCATGTTTCAAACCATATAGTGCTTTCTTAAGCCTATATACATAATTAGGATAAAGAGAATCTACAAAACCTGAGGGTTGTTCAACATAAACTTCCTCTTTTAAGTCATCATTTAAAAATGCTGACTTGACATCCATCTGAAATACCTTGAACCCTTGGTATGCTGCATAGGCAAGAAATAGCCTTATTGCTTCCAACCTTGCCACTGGGGCAAATGTCTGATCAAAGTCTATTCCCTCTTCCTGTCTGTAGCCTTTTGTTTCCAGTCTTGCTTTGTTTTTGACTATAATGTCATTTTCATCTAGCTTGTTTCTGTATATACACTTAGTCCCTATGACATTGTGATTTTTTGGTTTAGGAACCAGCTTCTAGACTTTGCATCTTCTAAATTGATTTAGCTCTTCCTGCATGACATCAATCTAGTTTGGGTCATGTATGGCTTCTTCAAATTTCTTGTGTTCCATCTGGGATAGGAAACCTGAGCAAAGAACTATGTTCAAGTTCTTGCTCCTTCTTTGGACACCATGTCTTGGATCACCAATAATTTGGTGTGCTGGATGATTCTTTAGATGTCTTATTGCTGGAGGCAATCTATCTACAACTTGATTTTCTTCAGTCACCTCAATATTCTGTACTACATTTTCTTCTTCATCACCTTGTAAGTCTTGTACTCCCCCTGGACAGTATTCATCATTTTCTTCATCATGTCTTGCAGGTAGGTCTTCATTAATGGTTAGCTTGTCCATCTTTTCCTTCAAACCTATAGAGCTACAAGATACACTAAACTTCTCACAATTGATTAGTTCAGTTTCATCAAAGACTATATGAACAGATTCTTCTACAACTTGAGTAGTCAAGTTATAGACTCTGTAAGCTCTATTATTGTTGTTGTACCCAACAAATATCCCTTCTTGGAATTTGACAGCAAACTTAGTTAAATAAGACTTGTCATTATTAAGTACATAACACTTGCTATCAAAGATCCTAAAATATGATATGTTTGGTTTTCTGCCTTCATAATCTCATAGGGTGTATTTTTGTGACTTTTAGTGATAGATGCTCTATTGAGAACATGACATGCAGTGTTTACTGCCTCAGCCCAGAAATATTCTGGGAGAGAAGTGTCACTTAGTAGTGTTCTACCAGTCTCAATAAGAGTCATATTCTTTCTTTCAGCAATACCATTTTGCTGAGGAGTTCTAGGTGAGGAGAACTCTTGATGAATGCCTAGTTCTTCACAAAATCTTGTCATGCATTCAGACTGAAATTCAGTCTCATGGTCACTTCTGATTTTGACCACTGAACTATTAAGCTCATTCTGAATTTGCCTAACAAAATTGTGGAAGACAGTAGGGGTTTTAGATTTTTGCCTCAGGAAGAAAACCCAAGTAAATCTAGAATAGTAATCTACAATCACAAGTGTATAGAATTTTCTACTGAGACTATGAACTGGCATAGGATCAAATAGATCCATATGTAGGAGGTACAAACACCTCACAGAATCTTTGGTATCGTGTCCATGAAAAGAGGTCTTTGTTTATTTGCCTTTTTGACAAGCTGAATATACACCCTCTTTTATGCACTTGAACTGAGGATCATTCCTCACTAACTCCATGTTATAGAGTTGGCATATAGTCTTATAGTTAAGGTGAGCTAGCCTCTTGTGTCATTTGACATAATGAGATGCTTTCTCATCTGCAACTAAACATATATGAGAGTTCTTATTCTCACAATCAAAACTGAGACAATAAACATTTCCTTTTCTATAACCTGACAAGATGACATCTTGATCACTTGTCCTTCTAATCTGATACCCATTCTTAATAAAGGAAGTGTCATAACCAAGATCACTCAGTTGGCTTATGCTTATTAGGTTGTGTTTCAAACCTTTCACATAAGCCACTTGGGTGATAGTAATTTAGCTATTGGAAATATTACCAAACCCTTTGATGATCCCTTTTTCAGATCCACCAAAGATCACTTTGGGTCTATTCTCTATAGGAGTGTAATCCTTCAACATCTTTCTTGTTCCAGTCATGTGTCTGGAATAACCACTGTCCAAGTACCATATTGGGGTATGACCACTTGGACTCGCCTGCATCAAATAAAATTACTTAACCTTAGAACCTCAATAAGTATTGGGTTCTAGGTTCAGGTTAGTCTGAAACTTGACTGATTTCCCTAAAGTCTTTCTAACAGGTAAGCTGACATTTTTCCTGACACTGGTGTTGTGCCAACAATCTATGGTATAATGCCCAACCTTGCCACAGCACAAACACTCATATCTATTATATCTTCTTTTAGATACCGTCTTAACAGTCTTGCTGTCAGCTGTCCTTTTGTTTAGTGCTGGGGCTGTTGCATCAAATACTAATGATTCCTGAAGAATATGGTGTGTTTGTACATGGGCTGCCCTATTGACATTTATACCCTTGTCATTCAGAATACCAGCCTTACTGTGACAATGTGTAATATCATGGTCATACCTGTTAGTAAGCTGCACCACTTTTCTAAAAGAAATAGGGGGTTTGAAGGCTAGTGGCAGAACTGGGGCTTTGCCTTTTAATTTTGGAATTAGCTACCCTAGTTCTTCCCTTGAAACCTAATCCCGTTTTACCCTTTTGGTGAATGAAGTCATCAATTAAGGGTAAGACTGACTTTGGCTTTGAGAACTTAGCCAAAAGTTCCTTCTCTCTTTGTAGTCTGACTTCCAGACCCTTAATCTGATCCTTTTTGAATGTAATTGTTCCCAACTGAATAACAGTTATGTTTTTCAGCTTGGCAACCTCATTCATCTTCTGATCCAGCAATTTTTCTGAATCAGATGCAGACAACTTAAGAGCAGCAATTTCCTTAGTCTGTTCCTTGTTAAGGATTCTGCTTCAACTAAGAGCTTGCAACAAATCACTATACTCATCAATTAGTTGATGAACATCCCCTTCAGATTCAAACCATTTATATCTCATAATGCAGATGCTTCTGATTCTGATCTAGTATAATCAGAAACTGTAGATAGGCTGTTTACCTTGCTTGGACCAGGCTGATCCTGACATTGATCTTCCTCAGTCAAAGCCATCAGCCCTTTGCAATGATGATCTTCAGCCCCATTTATTGAGTCTAGCATTTGCAAGAACTCAGATTCTACTGAATCCTCTTCAGTAGTAAACAATCTTATATAAGCTTCAGCTTCTGTCTCTTCTCCTGAATCTGATGATGAGGAATCAGTCTAGCTTTTCTGTTTCTTTGCAACCAAGGATCTCTCCTTCTTGCCCTTATTTTGTTATTTCTTTTTATCTTTAGATTCTTTTCCTTTATCAGGACAATCAGCTATGACATGTTCTGGTCTGTTGCAGCAACAACAAACAACTTTAGAAGAAATTCGTTTACTGGGATTTGAGCCATACCTGTCATCCTTGGATGCTTTCTTCTTCTTGTAATAGTCATCCTTGGAGTAGGATGAAGATGGCTTTGTTCTCCATTTCTTCTTCTTCATGAACCTTTGAAACTGCCTTGTGAAGGCAGTAAAATCTTCATCAGAATTATAACTGTCTGAAGTGTTGATGTCAGTATTTTCTGATTCAACTTCAGTCATTCTATTGGGAGGAGATGGTGAATTTATCCTGCCCTTTCTTGTAGCTTCAGCCTTAAAGGAAACTGACTTTTCTCTGTATTCAGACTTGTTGCTTTTCTCCTCTTCCTTTCTGGCAGTGAGCTGCATCTCATAGGATAACAGTTTTCTAAATAAGGTTGGTGGAGGTGTATCTGCATGACTGGCCACCTCTCTGATGGCACATATTTTAGTATCTCAATCCTTGGTTAGGGATCTAAGAAACTTGTCATTTAATTCATATGTGCTAAAGACTCTTCCATAGGTCATTAGCTCATTAACAATTCTGAAGAATTTCTTATAGCATTCAGCTATGCTATCTGTCTTAGCTTGTCTAAAGCTTTCATATTCTTGATTTAACATGGACTTCCTATCCTCTCTCACTTCCTTTGTTCCCTCCATATAGACAATCAAAGTGTCCCACATTTCCTTAGAGATTTTTCAATGGACCAGATTCTGGAATATATAGTCATCTATGACACTCACAATTATATTTTGTGCCCTCTTATCTAAGGTTGCTAGAATGATCTCTTCCTTAGTCATTTCTGAATAACTCTTTGGAGTCTTGAGATTAGCATCAAGAACTGATATATTCATAGGAATAAATGGCCCTTCTAGCACTGCGATATAAATTCTTGGATCAGATACTTCCATGAACAATCTGACCCTCTCTTTCCATATGCCAAAGTTTTCTTTCCTACAGATAGGAAGTTTCATGGATCCAAGTTCCTTCTGATTCTCACCTGAACCCATTTTATCTGACTGATAACTGCCTTATAGATCAACTCAGACTGTTAAGTCTATTCTTGAGCAACCTCCCTCTGATACCACTTGAAAGAATTGGCTTTCAAGATATCCTAAACACCTAGAGGGGGGGGGGGGTGAATAGGTTCAATTCTTTTTCCTTAAGGCAGATAATATTTTTTCTGTTAGATCACTTATTCTGCAATTTCATGGCACAGTATAAAAGAAATCACAGCCAATCACAGAGTACACACAGTTTTATAGTGGTTCTCCAAGTGATGGGTACATCTACTTTCCCCCTTCGCTTATCTAGCAGTATACTAGATTCGGCCCAACTTCCTTCTTCTTCCTCAGATCCTCAGATCTTACAACTCAAAACCTTGAAAGATTCCTACAACTCAGACTTCAGCAAGTCCTACAGCTCAGATCCTCTCAGAGAATCCTACCTCAGAGTGAGTCCACACTCCTACAACTCAGGCAATTAAGCCCTACCTCAGCCTCTTCAACAGGCCTACAACTCAGGCAATCAAGCCCTATCTCAGCCTCTTTCATAAGGCCTACAACTCAGGCAATCAAGCCCTACCTCAGCCTCTTTCACAAGGCCTACAACTCAGGCAATCAAGCCCTACCTCAGCCTCTTCCACAAGGCCTACAACTCAGAGAGAAAACTCTCATACCTCAGGCACTCAACCCTACCTCAGCCTTTATATATTTAGTCTTACAACTCAGAGGGATAACCCTCCTAAACTCAGATCTGTAATAGATCCTACAGAAAAATTGATATTAAAATGAGTAATTCCTTCACCCAAGTAGAGAGAGAATGGGTAGAAGGTTTTTTGGTCAGTTCTTGATAGATCTGACTGCTTTAGAATCAACCTGTCTTAGCTTCTTCAAAGCTTCTTGAATCTGAACAAAGTAAGGTTGATCTTCTTAAAGTTGGAGATGATCCTCAATCCAGCTTCCTTCTTCCATTCAGAATTTAATCTGAATTCTTCTTGCAGATTTGTTCAGGATCTGCCCTTGTTGATTTATGGATGAAGACTTCTCTTCTTCTTCTTGGTTGTACCTCTCTCTTGGATACTTCCGACACTCTTCTTTTCAGATGTGACTCTGAATTCTTCTGGCAGACTTGTTCCGGATCTGCCCTTAGAGACTTGTTTCTTTTTGGATGAAGACTTCTCTTCTTCTTCTTAGTTGTTGTTTGTCTCTTCTTGTTCAATCCTTTGGATTGTTCCAGCAATGGATACTTCTCCTTTTTTTTATCTGATGATAGAACATGCCTTTATATAGGCTTCATTCGAGGTTGTCGGCTGATCCGATTCCTAACGGCCTTCTGACAGCTCTGACAGATACAACAACATTGTCAGTTATGATAGCTGTCAAGTCTTCAGTCGTGATACTTAATCCTTCATTGAACTTCAACTCAGCAGCAAAGTGTCGAGACAATACTTCAAATGTGTCGACACAAATAGACCATGTGTCGACACAACTCTTGATGATGTCGACACAGATTTCACAATGTCGACACAGCTTCTCTTTAACTTCTTGACACAACTTCAGTGGCATGTGTCGACACAAGTCCTGTGTGTCGACACAGCTCTTCTTTTTCTTCTTGACACAGCTTCTGTGGAATGTGTCTACACAAGTCCTGTGTGTCGACACAACAGCTTATAGTCTCGACAAAGTTGATGTCGAAAGAATTCTGGAGTGTGTCGACACAAGTCCTGTGTGTCGACACAAGTGTTGTCGATAGAATTCTGGAATGTGTCGACACAGTTGTTGTCGACGGATTTTTTGTGTGTCGACACAAGTTCTGTGTGTCGACACAATCTAGCTCCTGGTGCCGACACAGCCTTTCCCATGTGTCGACACAATTCTTATCAAGTGTCGACACAATTCTTCTCAAGTGTCGACACTTGTACTTAGAAACTTTTTCTACATTTCCTTAACCTACACATACAAACTCAACACAACATCAAATACACCTTGATGAATATCATTGATTTAGGTGAGGCTTCTCCAAATCTGGTACACATTTTCCAATGCACCCAACAATAATTATTCTCTACTAAATTATTCTCTACTTTTTACAGATGGCGCTAAACAACCAAATTATATTTGGCTCATTTCAACTTCAGACTTTCCCAGGAAATAACAATCTTCGTTTCAGAATTAGTCATCAAATTACATTGCTCCAACATTGCCTAGTAGATAACTTATGGAATGACAAAAAATCCAAAAATTATAAAGATGTTGTGGAGTGTGTCTGCGAACACTTTGCCTTCTTAAATAGTCAGAGTAGTCATAGTATCTTAGGAAAGAATACATCAAGTAGCATTCAACTGAGACCCAATCAGAGCCCAGACTATCATATGCTAAGAACATCTATAATCATGACAGAAAATAAAATAGCAGATCTTAAAGATTAAATTAAAGAGTTACATGATGTAGTCAATCAGTATACTAAGGAACAGGTTGATGCTGAGGAAAATTGACAACAATACCTATCAGCACTCTCACCTGCAAAAAGTTATGTTTTAGACAAAATATTGCAAAGGCAAGTAGAACGCCAGTGAAATTACCAAAAAATAGTTAGAAATCTTGCTACTTTGAAAAGCGACATTCTTAAAGGGGCCAAGATAGAATGCATAACATACTCGGAAATGAGGGGTAACGAATTACATTTCTCGTATCTAGGATTACAGATAGATATAGCAAAATGGACCGATATAATAATATCGGGAGTATAATTTACCATTCCAAATCTAATTGAATTAAGATTAATCACTCGTCTCCTCTTCACTCGAAAGGGGCATGTTAAGCATATACATGAAACAAGAATAGCAGAAGTTATATTTCAGTTACTACATATAACACATTATGGGGGAGGAGTAGAGGCCCATATACGGGCAATCCCCCCTGCTACGAGCCCAATTGTCTAGAAAATAATAAAAGAGAGATATACATCTTCCGGTTTAAAGAAAAACCAGTTATCCAGGCTAATCATATAGATAGCTCAAATATCGTCAGCTCAGAGCTCTGCAGCCTACCTAAACAAATTGCATCCTTTAGAAGTTATAAAAAAACATACGATGTAGACCTCCCGTACAGTAGAGTTCTAGCAGTAGAAACACGGGATTTTCACGTATGGCTGGAACAAGAAGATGTAAAATTATTTTATCCAAGGGTCCTCAGCTTTAAAGACCCGGATCACAAGCTGACAAAGCATTGTGAGAGAAATAGAATTAAATACTTTGTCCAAAGATATGACTGTCTTTCTGATGATGAAGGCTCCCTAGCAGAAGAATCAGTAAAAGTAACAGCATAGACAATTATACATGTTCTTGTAGACAAATGGTAGAAATCATGTAGACAAGCAATAGAAGGTCAGACTCAGCCCCTGGTTTTTGTGGGTAGTTTTCTTCGTTATTCGATCTTATCCCTTTAGTCACAATCGTGGCTTCCACCACGGAAAAACTGTGGATGAGGCGTGAATACAATACATAAAATATGAGAGAATCTTTCCACGGCCACAACCTTCTGCTTTAATAAATGCATGGTCGTAGTACGCCTTTTATTAAAGAAAGTGGAACTTTAATAAGCGGAGCTGGTGGAGGCATCTTTTATTATAATAAATAATAAGTAGAGCTGGTGGAGGCATCTTTCTACAGCCAAGATGCTTTAATAATAATAATAAAAGACTGCACTGCATCTTTTATAATCTTTTGCTTTATAAATAAAAAAGATCGTAGTGAGTCTTTAATAATAATATTTGTATCCATTTGCATCCAGGCTGAAGGCTCACCCCTCTATATAAAGAGATGAGAGATAAGTTCTAGGACACACCGTTTTCTTTACAGAGTTCATAGTGAGTACTTGTAAAAGTTAGAGTTTGTGTTTTCAGAGTTCTTGTACAGTCTTATTATAAGTAGATTTCATATTTCGAATAAAAATTAGTAAGTTTTCTTGATCTTATCTTGTGAATGTTTAGTGAGTAGTCCTCTCCCCTCCTCTCCGGAGGAAAAGAACATGAAGATATTTAACACGATATAAAGATGGTTCACAAGTGTATGTACTTGACTACATACCGGTGGATTACTGAGTTATAGCAAGCTCGGCCCATGGGTGGCTGAGGCCAACCCCAACGATGTAAAGAGGTTTGAATAAAGAAATTATAACAAAAATTATATCAGTATGAGCCCGAGGGGCGGGGATAAGAAGTACCGCCAGGAGAGAGGTCATATGGAAAAAGTATTGCAGGCGCAGACAAATACTGATATAAACAACTTTGTTATAAAATCTGAATTTAAACTAATTGAGACCGAAGGGGACGTAGTAAAGACTCATGAGATATCTTGCGCTCGCGATGGCTCTCATACAGATCATCTTTAAGGAAGTGAAAAAGAAGCATGTTCAAAGTAGACTCGGAGAGGAGAGGATTTGTTAAAATTGTTTTATCAAATAGCAAAATAGTTTTTACAAAATCAAAACTTATCTTATATAATAGTAGTCTCAATAATGTTAGAAATAAAAGAAATTAAGATCCAAGGCTCCTACCTAGTAACCAGTCGGGTTATTAGATGAGTGACAGTGCACGAGGGGCCCCGTGCACCGCGCGACGGTTACACACCCCCTGCGGGCTTCGCCCGCCCCCAGTTATTTTTTAAATATTGTAAATTATTTTTAATTATCTTATATTATTTAAAATTATTGAGATTTTTATTAGTGTTTTTAAATTTTTTTAATAAAGTTTTTAATTATTTTAAAGATATATATTTTACAATCATTAAAAATTATAATAAAATTTATTAAATTTTGTAATATTCTTGAGTTCTGTTTATTAAATTGACCACCGCCTGAATCATGTCGTCCTCCCGCAACTCCCACTACACCTCACAGGAGGCCTCCGCCGCCAGTCGAATTCACCGGCGACCTACCCGGAGAACCCCCGGCGGGTTCGTTGGGGTCCGGCAAACCCGTCGGTGGGAGCCGGGAAGATCGACGGCGGCAGAAGCCTCAACCGTGAAAGTCTGAATTGTAACACCCACATCCATCTGCATAGCATATAACAAAAGGTCCGGCCGGGACCCGACGTTGTATACTACAGACAGTTAAGAAGTTACTAATTGAAACCATAATCTATACACGCGTCCTAACTCAGAGTGCATTCTAGCGGAAGTAATTTAAAGATTTATAAGAACCCAACCAATTGAATGTCCATTAACACAGAAATAGGAATGAGAAACTAAATACACAACTGTTATGGCTTTAAGGTCTTACAATATTCAACTTATAAAATAAATTGTCTTGCATACATCAGCACGCATGTCAGCCACACATGAACGATAAAGTAAACGGGTAAATCGCTTTGGCCTTCAATCACCATCTTGGAAATCCTGGGCTTCAGCCCGCTATTTCCCGCTTTGCTCGGCTGCACCTGCATGAAACATTCCACCACAATGGTGACAAATAATAACAACGGTCGGCATTAGCTGACCAAATTATAACGGCCCACCCCTCACTCAAGGTGGCGGTTCTCATTCCTTGCAGACATTAGTATAATCAAATATTGGCAACAGGAATGTGCAGATTAGGCACAATTCACCACAGACATTGGCACTAACGCCCAATGTCTTGTGCACTCAGGGGCACATTATCATTATACCGGAATTTCTCAGGGTCCCACCTCCGTTCTCAGTGACGGTTAGCATAACTTGAGCATTCTCTAGTCTTTCCGTGTTGAAGCCAAAGACTCGCTAATATGGCTACGACAAAGTTATGGTGATCCCCCATTGAAGCCAGGAAAAATCTCAACCATAGAATTCAGACCAATGCCGCCTAAGGTTACCGGCTCAGGGGCAAGATTAGACTACTAGGGTGATTGGGATGAAGAACTAAGTCAAAGAGGACCCCAGATGTTGCGGCAGGAAGGTCTCACCATGTACCCGGATGCTCGAAAGGAGCAGCCCCTTCTCAACCAAAGATGGTCGAACTGGGTACGAGGGAGACTAGCTGACGAGGTCGCAAGGTCGCGACTTGATCTCTAAGGAAAAAGAATCTAAAGGCTTGGCTAGTATCCCGAAAGTGAAGATCGTGAGTATCCTGCCGAGGATTTCAAGTGTCTCACCTCGTACCCCTACGGTCCTATTTGTAGGCAAATCCAAGGAAGGGGGGGTCATATTTATACCCCAACCCCTGGCGACTAGGCGTCTTCCAGGGGAACTCGCATGGGATGGGCGAGTATCTCGCCTAGTCGCCTACTTGGCGAGTATGCGCGGGGAGCTCGCCACACTCGCCCAGGCCTTCTATGCTCTTGCGTGCTGATGTTGACTTCTGTCTTGACTTGTTGAGTTTGACTTCTGCTGACCTGGCTGTGGTAGGACCCATTCTCGATGAATACAGGTTGTACACAATCCCGCTCTTTTCGAGTGACGTAGGAACTTGGAAAGAATCATCCAACACTTATTTGGCGAACTGTCATGCCGAGTATCGGGGTTGCTCACACTTATGAAAGGTGGCCTGAGAGAGCATGATCAGGGCCTGCCTCAGGTCGTCTCGTAGTCCTCGGTAGAACCGAGAAGCTCTATCCCTGTCGGAGGCAGCCAGATTCCTGGCGAAGCGTTCCAGCTGTATAAACTCTGTCTGGTACTCTGCCACTGTGTGGTTGCCCTGTCGAATGAGAAGGAACCTCTCTTGCAGCGCGGATCGGTTTGCATCTGTGATGAAAAACTCTAGTAGGGCCATGGAGAACTCCCCCCAAAGGATCATGCTCAATGAACGACCTCTAAAGGTAAAGCGACTAGCCGCTCTCCACCAATCCCTCGCATATCCCTCCAAAAGGGTCACTACCAAGGATACTGCAGCCACAACTGGGCACATCATTCCTACTAACAGCTCCTCCACCCGCTCCACCCACTCCTCTACCTGGATGGCCGTCTCTGTACCCCTGAAAGGGGGAGGCCTCAGTCCTCGAAAATTCATCAGTAGATCGGTGGGTGTGGTCATCTCCCGCGGTGGCTGTGCTAGAGCATCCAGGAAAGTCGTTAGTATAGTCATCAGTGTCTGCCCTATATCTATCTCGGCAAACGGTGCCGCCGCAGGAGCAACCGGGTCTAGTGGTGGGGTAGCTGGAACATATCCTCTAGACGAAGATCCCCTGTTTCTGTACTCCGGTATCTGGAGAAGTAACAGGAAAAAGTGTCAGTATTTTGCAAAAGTAGGGGGAATTTGCAAAAAACGACAACCCAAGCAGAAAACAACAGTATATGGTCGTACTATCGTACAGTCTAGAATCCCTAAGCCTCTATACTAGGGTCCACCAGGCTTCCACTGCAAGGTTCGTCCTGAACCGAGAACGAAGCGAGGGACGAATGGATCCTGAGACTGCTCCACAAGGACGAATTGTGATGGCTCTGATCCGTTTGTAGAGCCCCCCCAACCTTTTGCCCGGGTTGGGCCGGAGGGGTACTACTGGCCCAAGACGTCCACCCTGTACTCTTAGGGGAAACGATCCACCCTATCCAAACACTAGATGGCCGCCTTGCTTTGCTCGAATCATAACATTCACAATCCATCAAAGTAAAGCGAAAGCATTAACAGGAAACCATTGCAGATATAATATTTCAAATCATAGAGGTTCTAAGGCCGAAGCCTAAGTACTTATATAAGCTCGTGGGCTATACATGATCTTTATATATCGCTCATACTCTCTCTCTCTCTCTCTTTATGCTGCTCGGCGGTACTCACGTCTCTAAACTCTGGGGATGGTGGGGGTGCATCTACTCGAGTAGACCTAGCTACTGGCGTAATCTCTTGCGGCAGTGGGTCACTACGGTGCTCCACCTCCTGTGAATGGTTAACCAAATAATCGTTAGTCATAAAGCTAAGTGGAAACAAATCTCCTCCCCGGATCCACATCCTGGGGATGAGCGCACACCAACCCAACAAAAGTAAATAGCTGAAGCAAGAGAGGGTTAGCACAACATTACATATATGAACAGCTAGGAGCAGTTTTAAAAGAGTGCAGTATAACCGGAAAAAACAACAATAGTTTAAATCGGTTATAACAAGGCTCTACTAGCTCATCAACATGACAGGTTTTCATATCCTGAATTGTATCGCAGGCATTCACAGCCGCGCACATACCGCATGCATTCGTAGTCGCGCACACACCGCAGGCATTCATAGTCGCGCACATAAACCCCATGTCGACATAGTTTGGACCGCTTCTGTTACAGCAGGGTAGCGAGCCCCGCAGGCCTCACTGATGTGGCCGTCAGTGACAGTGGCCAGTCCTGCCACTTCTGGTGGTGCTCATACCGCATAGCCCCAGATCCTGACGTACAACCTTGTGTACTCTTGGATGTGAGAGACATCTGGCGAATCGTTTTGGCCGACCAGCGGAGGAAAACTTGACGGGGAATATAAAGGTCGGTCACCCATGGTACTCATCTCCATGTCGCCTTGAGTCGTCTACCTTCCCGCACCGGTACGAACAGTCTGTGGGAGGGACTAACCTGCCACTATTTCACTACAAGCAATCAAACAAAAGGAAAATAATATAAACGTCGGGTCTACGTCGGCCTGCCCTACTAAGCTTTAGACTTCCGGCGTCGGCACCCAGCTCTACTTTCGATAAGGAGCGTGGGAGCGCATTATTTGGGGATAGACCTGGAGGACTACTTCAACTCCGGTTATCCCCAACTAAGGCTCGACAACTGCTCGTCAGGGTAGGACCCGAGATTATAATAGTAAATTATAATGGAAATAATTACGGTGATTATGCTGCTTATTTAAAGTGCTGGAATGAAATGTGACCAGTACGAGACTGGAGTAGTACTGAATAGAAAGTACTTAAATAAGCTTGACCAATACAAGACTGGAGTAGTACTGAATAGAAAGTACTTAAATAAGCTTGACCAGTACGTGACTGGAGTAGTACTGAATAGAAAGTACAGAAACAAGCTTCACCAGTACGGGACTGGAGTAGTACTGAATAGAAAGTACTGAAATAAGCTTGACCAGTACGGGACTGGAGTAGTACTGAATAGAAAGTACTGAAATAAGCTTGACCAGTGCGAGACTGGAGTAGTACTGAATCGAAAGTACTGAAATAAGATTGACCAGTGCGAGACTGGAGAAAACACAAAGAAAATGATTAGTAGTCTAATCACTCCTATTCAGGAGGCTTCGAGATTTAAGGAGATTTGGTTGAGTTACAATAACCATTAAGATCCAATTAATTTGGTTGTGCCATAACTTTTACGGCTTAATTAGATCAAGGGTTGGCTAGGAACTACATTCTTATTAGTAGTCAGGGACAACTTCAAGTCAACACTCGTACTCACATCTTCCGAGCGTGCCCTATTCATCCGAGAGTCGAGGCGCTCGACAGTTTAACGAAGTCTTGGAAAAACCCGGAGCTTAATCACTTGCCTCAGCCATTCTCATCGATAAAATGGTTTAAAGTACTTATTTAATTATAAGGAGTGGTCGCGCACTCGAATTTCCGTCATTTAGGGAAAACGAGCAGATAAAGGATCCGTGCGCGATCCTAGGCTTCAATATTTTAGGAAAAATATCAAAATTTATCCTCATGACCCCAAATTTTGATACAACCCTTAGAAAGGCCTAAACTAAGCTTAGTAGTTTTTTTATAATTTTCCAAGATGTTTTGAGTATTTAATTTATCCAAATAAACTTAATTTTGGCTTTTAAAAATACTAAATTAATTCTAAAAATTCTCAAACTTTTTGTGGAGGTAGCTCTCATCATCGGGAACATTTTTCATGTTGGTCACTTTTTCTCTAGGGGCATAGGTTTGGCCTCAAAAATTTCCAAATGTCTGGCCTTTGATTTGGTCTGCTAATAGCAGAAAAGCGTGATCCTGCGGCCAAGATTAAGCTGCAGGATGCTTTTCATCCTTCTTCCCCCACAGAGGATCGGTAGTAGATCCGCTATGGGGGGCGCTAATGTTGAGGCGGGGCGGGATTTAAGATAACTCCAGCCGCCCGATCTTCATCACCAAATCGGGCGGCTGCTGCTTCTCACCGGCGGTGCAGAGGTTGCACCACCTCCACCACTACCGACAGGTCACCGCTGACGCTAGTGCCGGCCCCGATCAGCTCGCCGGGGGCCGGCGGTTCTCTGGGTGGTGGCCCGGCAGCCTGGCGCCGTCGGCCGCCGCCGGAGATAATCTTCCCGAGAGCTTGGGGTGGCGGTGGCCCTGCTCCCGGTGCCACCACGCCACCCCCGCTCATTGGGCAACCTGCCACACATCAGTCAACCCCATCCGATGCGCTAGGGGTCGGGCTTCACGTCGGTGGTGGTCTGGCGCCCATTTATAACAGAGAAAGCTCTGTTTCGCGAGTGTCGCCGGAATCGCATTTTCCTGCGACACCGCCACTCTCCGTCGCTGGGGGCCGCTGCCCTCAATGGTATAACACTCCCCCAGCGCTACCACCATCACTGGGGGAGGATTTCTCCTCCTTGGGCGCCACCTGGCCTGGAATAAGTCTCGGGTGGCGCCGGCGGCGCTCCGGCCGCCGGGAGTGTCATGCACCACGTAATGGGGAGGGGGAGGGAGAGAGGGTTCCACCTGGGTTTGGTGGGCTCGGGAGGGGCCGGCTTGGTCGGTCATGGCTTGTTGGTGGTGGAGGAGGGGGAGGAACTCCTCGGGTTGCCTTTTTCCGGCCACCAGGGCTGCGACAGGGGGTTGGGCAGGGGGATGAAGGTTGCTCTGAAGGCTTCAGAGAAAGAGAGGTGGGTGGGGTGGCTTTATAAGGTTGGGGAGTGGGAGGTCCCCTCCCTTTGGATGGTGTGGGACTAATACATCCTTAGGGGGGATTAATCCCCACCCTCCAGCTAAGGTTCCTTATTTCCCCCCATGTGGGGAAAATGGGAAGAAGCCCTTATAGGCTTGGGCCTTATGGGTGGAAAGAGAAAAGGGAATGAGAGAAGAGGGAAATGTGTGGGCCTCCATTTAATCTAGGGAGGTTTGCTTGTTGGGGCCCAAGGAGAATGTGTGGGGGGGGGGGGGCATTGGCCATTCTCCTTTGGAGAGTAGGTAGGCCCCTACTTGGAGAAAAATCCAAAAGATGGATTTTTAGGTGGGTTTGACCAAGTCAACCCTCGGGTGGATCCTCCTTACTGGTCAAAGTCAAAGTGGGTCCAAGTCATTGGGGTCGGGTCAAAGTTCGAGTGTCGTGTCATAATTGGAGTGTACACGTCTCTCAGTGTACGACTACGCTTGATTTGACCACAGGTTGACCAATTGTCGTCGAAATTGACTAGGACGACTTCCGTTAACTTCGTATTGACCACACAAGTTCAACGCCACTGACTGGGGTTGAATCGGAGTCCGTTTGGCGAAAGTCCAAAATTTGTGCGTCGCAGCGCGCTAAAACGGTCGAAGTATGTAAAATTGTCGTTAGACCTTGGATCGTGACGTGACGGTTTTCGATGCTCCTGTTTAGGCTATATGGGGTCACAGGAATCGACAGAACTCAATTCAGAGTTCTCTAGGCCGATATCCCAAAATCTGCTCACGTTGCATTTTACGAGGAATGGTCACATTCACTATATGACCTCAGGGTCCAACTGAACGAGTTCGGATACTCGCATTGACTACACGAGATCACATGAACTGACAGAACGCAATTCAGAGTTCTCTAGCTCTATTTCCCGCCTAGGGTTGTCTCCCACCGGGTCATGGGTAGGGTTCGGGCCACTTTTATTGGGACCACTAGGGTTCTAGTGGCCCAATAAAAGTCAGGATGTTACACATACAGTGCAATCCCTTATTGTGTGATCCATGGTGTTGACTAGAGCTGTCACGGTTCCGGTTCGGTTCCGGTTCTACTAAAACCATGAATCGAACCGCTAAGGTAACAGTTCTTCAAGTTAGAACCAAAACCTTATTTAGTTTGACCGGTTCTGGTTCTGGTTCCGGTTCCATCATAAATTTTGGAACCGCCGTGTCAAGGGTTCCGGTTATGGTTTAACAAGAACGAAAACCAAACCGGTCACTAACGGTTCGGTCCGGTTCTATACGGTTCAGTCCGGTTCCAATCGGTTCCAACTAAAACTAAAACCAAATTTGACAGAATGAAATAAAAGCGGTCTGCAAAAAACTCAAACACCTTCAAAATAGAAATAATTAAGTTGCGCACTCCTCGACGGTCTCTTCCACGATCGGTGGGCTAGTATATGTCGTCTTCCTATGCGTGCAGACATGCTACGACGTCTAGTTGGCTTGTGCGCGTCTCGTCGACATGCTTCTATGTGGTTCGGTCCGGTTCAAATGAGTTCCAACTAAAACAAAACCAAACTTGACGGAATGAAATAAAAGCGGTCTGCAAATAGCAAAACTGAAAACAACAACGAAATAAAAATAATTAAGTTTTGCACTCCTCGTCGGTCTCTTCCATGATCTGTGGGCTAGTATCTGTCGCCTTCCTACGTGTAAAGACTTTCCACAATGTCTAGTCGGCTTGAGCGCATCTCGTCAGCTTGCGCAACCGTAATAATCAGCTACAATTAGTTGTCTTTCATGATTACTATTTAATAGTAATTGTATACCTTATATATTTTTAAATAAAATATTTTAGAAAAATATGTAAGTAAAATTGAAAATACATTATATAACTATATAAAAATCAAAACTGTACTGTAAAAATCGACTTCAAACCACACCAATGTCAAACCATACCATACGGTTTGGCGCGGTTTTGTTCAGTCCAAAACCGATCCATTTTGGTGTGACTACGGTTTGGGTTCAAACTACCCCAGTTTCACCCCCGATAGTAAGTATAAATATTATAGATAGATTATAAAATTATAACAATATTATAATAAAATTAATAATAATAAACGGGTTGCAGTTTGATTCTACTTCGGTCCGGTTCGGATCGGGTCCAAAAATCTTGAAACCACTTAGAGACTTGTATGTTGCGGTTCTGGTTTCGGTTCCGGTCTGGATAATAAAATATAAGAACCACACCCGAACCAAAGTTATTCACGGTTCCAAAATTCAAACCAGAACACAAATAATTTGCAAACGGTTCGGTCCGGTTCTTTGCGGTTCCGGTTCGGTTCCGGCTCGGTTTACGGTTTTCGGTTTTAAGTGACAGCTCTAGTGTTGACTCATGTGTAGCCTCTCTATTGAGATACACTTCATGTTTCAAGTACTAGGATTGATTGGAGAAAGAAATGTTGTTGAGTTTATTAAGGAAGAGAAAATTCTGTTGAAGAAATATTTTCTAAGTCTTTCACTCGAGTAGTATTTTATATACTCGAGTTGAATACTTAGTTTATACTCGAGTAAGTCTATCTGTGCTCGAGTAAGGAAATTAGCTCTCGAGTAGTCAAAATATAGCTCTCGAGTAGCCATGTCAATTACTCAAGTAGATCCTCTCTTATTCTCGAGTTAACAGAATTTCCTCTCTGAAATTTTTCTAAGTCATTTACTCGAGTAGTCATATTAGTACTCGAGTAGATTAGTCTTTTGTCTCGAGTTACAGAAGACAGGATTTCGTGTTGTTTTACTTCACTCGAGTAGTCAAGATCATGTACTCGAGTAGTCTATCTACTACTCGAGTAGTCCGGGTTTAATACTCGAGTGATAAGCTTTTCATCCCTCAGAATTTTTCTAAGTCCATTACTCGAGTAGGGTATCTCCTCTCTAATAGTCCAGTTCCAGTTCTCGAGTAATCTGTTTTCTTCTCTCAGAAATTATACTAAGTCTTTGACTCAAGTATTCCTTCTACCTCTCGAGTAGTTAAATTTCTATTCTCTCGAGTAATACTTTTTGTACTCGAGTAGTTCAACTCCACGTCTCGAGTAACTATATTAACACTCGAGTAAGTCTTTGTGTACTCGAGTAGTTACTCATTATTTCTGGATTTTCTCCAAGTCATATACTCGAGTAGCCTCTGTCTATTCTCTCGAGTATTGTTAATAAGTACTCGAGTAGGTAACATTTTACTCGAGTAAAACAATCTGATTTTTCCAGAAAATTGTTAAGTCTAGATTTGACGGGAATTTCAAATGTCGTTACGTGATTGGTTCACGTGTACGTCATTAAGGCTAATTATGACCGTTAGGGAGATCTTATATAAGGTCTTATCAAAACCGACTAACCCTAAGGGTTGTCAATATTTATTCTAAGAATTTCTGAATCCTATTCTCTCTATCTGAAAACGGAAGCCGTCGTCGCCGATCTTCTTCGTGCAATTCGCTAGGGCTTTCGATTCAAGGGATTCAGATCAAGATTGACTTCCAGATCGAGATTGCTTTTTAATTCTTCATCATCTCTCGGATCGTGTGTGTCCAAGAAATTTCAGATCCAGATCTTGCCAAGTTTCTTCTCCAACTTTACTGATAGAGCCGCAAGGATCAAAGAAGAAGATACTGGCCGAGATTTTCAAATCTGAGAAACAATTACTGTTTGTATTTTCATTATTCTCAATTTAATTCTTGTAGGAGATTTCTCTCCGAGTGCAAGAGCTTTTGCCTCCGAGTTGTAGGAAGTGTTTATCTTCCGAGTGTAGATCCGTGTTGTGGATCGAGATTGTAGGAACTTTGTTCGGAGGCGTAGGATTGGTTTTCAATCCGAGATAGTGGAGTAGTCGAGTCTAGTGCTTTGCTAGATCGGTGAGGGAAAGTGGATGTACCCAAGGTTGGGGAACCACTATAAATATTTTGTTGTCTGTGATTGCTTTTGTTGATAATTGTGTGCATAGATCTCTAAATTTTTATTCCGCAAAAAGATGCACAACTCACCTATTCACCACCCCCCCCCCTCTAGGTGATTTAGGTAGACAACTGAACACTTTCAATTGGTATCAGAGTTAGGTTGATCATTAAAAGGTTAACACCTTGATCAGATCTTCCTAGTTGTCTTTTGAGAATTTTCCAAGCATGGACAAGGCTATAGATTTTGCCAAGTTTCCATTGTGCACCAAGAATAACTTTACCATGTGGAAAGAAAGAATCTGATTTTTCATGGAAGTTGTGGATCCAAGGATCTTCATGATCGTTGAAGAAGGTCCTTACATTCACATGACCGTCTCCACAATAGATCCTACAAAGAAAGTTCCAAAGAAATTGATGAATCTAGACAAAGATGAGATTGCACTTGTGTCTTTAGATAAGAAGGCCAAGAATATAATAGCAAGTGCAGTCGATGACTCCATGCTGCAGAACTTGATCCACTGCCAGACTGCTAAGGAGATATGGCAGTCCCTCGTCACTTTGCTGGAAGGCACAGAAGAAGTTAGGGATGATAGAAGATCCCTTATGAATCAAAAATACGAAGCCTTCTGACATGGACACAAGGACACCATTGCTGACACTTTTGAGAATTTCTTCAAGATAGTCAACGACCTAAGGGTCTATGGCCGAGTCTTCACAAACGGAGAACTAAATGATAAGTTCTTAAGATCCCTAACCAAGGAATGGAATAACAAGGTTTGTGTTATCCAGGAATTTGGAAAGCTAGCTGAGACAGACCCGCAGAATCTCTTCGGGAAGCTAATGTCATATGAGCTTCAACTCAACACAAGAAAAGCTGAAGAAGAGAAGAGCAGGTCTGCATCTAAGGAAAATTCTGTTGCTCTAAAGGCAGGCACCTCAAGGAAGTCAAAGGCTGCCTCTCCTGCCCCAGCGCAAGAAGTTAGTGAAGAAGAAACCTCGGAGCCAAGTACCTCAGGCTCTGAGCTATCTAAAGGAGAGTTTTCTCTACTCTCATGCCAGTTCAAGAAATTTTTGAACAAAAAGAAGCAATGGAAAGACAAGAATGCCTCCTACAGAAGATCACGACATGATGGTGATCGACACCGAAAAGGCTCAAGCAGCCATGACAGGTCTGCTTCTAAACCGAACAAACATATTTCTACAGACATCGTCTGTTACTGTTGTAATAAGCCAGGTCATGTCATTGCTGACTGCCCCCACAAGAAGAAGGAGGGTGGAAAGAGAGAAGAAAAGAAGTCCTCATACAATAAGAAGAGGATAGAGAAGAGCCTGATAGCCAAGAAGGGCAAAACTCTCAGCGACTCCGACTCATCTGAGTCGAGTGAAGAAGAAGAAGCCTACTTTGGGCTTATGGCTCAGACAGATGATGAACAAGAGCCCCAGATCACTGGGAAGGTAAACTCTCACACTCCTCTTTCCGATTTTGATGTTTCTGAGCATGATCATGAGAACAGATTTTCTGACAATTAGTCTGAACTCATGGCCCAGTACAAGGAGTTAATCATGGCCTACGACAAATGTCGACGAGTCGTGAAAACTCAAGCTAAAGAGGTAAAGTCTCTGAAAGCTGAAGAGAGCACTCTAAGAGAGGAAGTCGCTAAGACCGACTCGCTCAGAGAAAACTTCAATGCTGCCATTGAAGAATGTAACAAGGCTCTTGAGCACCTAGACCTCAAGCAAAAAATCATAAAAGAACTGGAAGCACAACTTGAAGTCGAAAAGAAACTCTTTGAAAGTTTCTTGAAGCCGAACACTGTTCTTCCTTTCGCTGCTGAATTCTCAGCTAAGGCCAAGGGTGCTGGGCTAGGCCATGTCGAAGCTCCTAGTAAATCTTCTAGGAGAAATAAAGCTCAGAGAAAGAATAAGACCGTCAAGAAGGCTCTGGCCAAAGATAAGGGGGAAGCCCCTCAAGATCAGAATTCTTTTAAGAAGGTCATATTTCCAACAAATGAGTTTGATCTTGACTCATCCTATGGTCACTTCGCTAGGCCTACTTATGTAGAGCTCAAGTCCCGTTACCAAGGATGGACTCGCCCCAGAAATTTTGGTTAGAGTGTCTTTAAGGCACCTTATGAATAAGTCATTCTTCAGAGCTATGACCCTTTCAATCATGGTCATAACATCAAGAAAGCACCAAGGGTAAAGCCTATTGTGGAAAGGCCATTGAAGGAGAAGAAATCATATGATTGCCATCACCATAAAGCTCTTCCTCCAAGAATGCTGCCCCCGCTAGACCACCATCTCAAAAGGTCAAGCAGGAGAATCTAAAGCAAAGATACAATAGGTGCGACTGTTGGTGCTGTGGCAAGACTGGTCACTTTGTCATTGACTTCTGGTTTAATCCCAGGAATTTTGCAACTCCTCATGTTAGCAATATGAGAAAGACCACTTATAATGCTAATACTCATAGGGGGAGTGTTCTAACATGAGACCAAGGACCCAAACGTTTTGGGTTCCTAAGGCAAACTGATTTATAATTGTAGGTATGTCCAAAGGCCACCAAAACGCCTATCTGGTATTTGGACAGTGGATGCTCTCGACACATGACCGGGACAAGAAACCTACTTCAGAACTATTCTCCAGTCGTGAACTGGCCAAAGGTAATCTTTGGAGGTTCAGACCGAGAAATCACAAAAGGCTATGGTATGATCACTAACGGTAGTGAAAGTGAGAGTTAGATCAAAAATACTCTAGAGGGGGGGGGGGGTGAATAGAGTATGCTTAAAAATTATTAAGAGCTATTACAGCTTTTGCTGTAAATTAAAAATGCAGAATTAATGAACTACCAAGCAATAAACCTAAAGCACAAGCACAGCAAGGACACAAGAAAATGAGGCAACCAGA
Source organism: Platanthera guangdongensis (assembly GCA_039583875.1). Classification (NCBI taxonomy): domain Eukaryota; kingdom Viridiplantae; phylum Streptophyta; class Magnoliopsida; order Asparagales; family Orchidaceae; genus Platanthera; species Platanthera guangdongensis. The sequence goes on along the minus strand of CM077158.1, from coordinate 35,631,497 downwards.
CGACACAAGAATTTTATAGTGGTTCCCCAACTTGGGTACAACCACTCTTCTACCACCCTTGGTAAGAATCCACTCAGATTTTTGATCAGGTGCCTGACACCAATGAGCTTTTGATCAGGTACTCAACAACCAACCTAAGTCGTTTGATCAGGAGACTTGCAACCACAGAATCACTTTTGAAGGGCGATGACAACCCTTTATACAGTAGGGGTGAGAGATGATTTTGTCTTCTCTTTCTCAATATACAACTGAGAAGACTATGTATTTGATTATAGCTTAAGGCTCCCCCTAAGATGTAGAATGGATCAGGGAAAACTAAGAGCTAAGCTTCAGGGTGATAGGTCTTCAAACTGAATCCTTGACCAGAGAAAATCTTCAGGAACTTCTTTGACAGATTGAACTGAAGTTGTTATTTTGAAGTGTCCTGGAGTACTTGAAGAGAGAAGACTCTTGATATAGGTATTGTTGTTCTTCTTCTTCAAGTACTGATGAGCTTCTGGTCAAGAACTTCTGTGTATCAGAGAATGCTTCTTCTTTGACGGAGCAGTTTGTTCAAGATTGAATGTTTTTCTGTAATCTCTTTGTGCTTCTCTGTAAGTTGTACTCTGTGTGAAGCTTTCTCAATTCTCTTCTCTTGATCCTCTCTGTATCTCAATGTGTATATTATTCTCTTCTTCTCTATCTTTCAAAAATTTGAATGCATCTGCATTTAATGCTGACAGCCTTGAGAATAATCGGCATTGATTTATTTCCCCAACTATCCCGTGGAAAAACGGCAAGCAATAATCCTGGAGAATACCATAATTATTGCTCCTTCTAACGGTTATAATCAGAGAATGTTGGAGCATTAATTACTCAGGAATTATCACATTGGATTGGGGACTGTTGATGCACGAAAACGGCACCTGGGGGATAGCTGTCACCGAGGGGGTGATTGGGCCTCACAGGCTAGGTGAGGATGAAGGAGAAGGTTGCGGAGGAAAGGGAGAGGCTTGAGAGGAGAGACGAGCCTTGATCAACAGAGAGGGTTGATCAAGAAAGAAGGAAGAGGGAGACCAAGAGCGGTCGAGCAGACAGTAATCGCAACGGTTGTTCTTGCAGGTTGGATGCCGAGAGGAGCTGAGCTGAGCAGAGGAGCAAGGCTTGCTGAGCAGAGGAGCAAGGCTTGCTGAGCAGAGGAGAGGAGAGGGGGCCGCTAGCAGCGGCAACAACACACTTCGCCCGTCGCGGCCTAAATGCCACTCTTGCGACGGGCTTTCCTTTTATTAAAAGCTAGAGGTTACAAGCTTACAAGTACACCTTTACAACAAAATCACTTAAAGGGTACAAGGAGAAGCTGGCGGCTAAAGGAGGAGAAAGTGCCAGAAAGCAGAGAGGAGAAGCTGCCAGAGACTAAGTAAAATAGTCTGCCAGCTGCTGGAGGACTGGGAAACTGAGTCTGCAGAGTCTGCTGGCAAGCTGCTGGAGCTGTGGAGGACTGCGCGGACAGGAAACTGAGTCCGCAGAGCTTGCTGGAGAGGTGATGACGGACTGGAAAACGGAGTCCGCAGGGTCTGCTCTCAAGACTTGTCTTCAGCTCCAGGCCTCTTGAATGAGAGGCTTCAGGGGGTATTTATAGGCCCAGGGAAGTTGTTGAAAAAGCGGGGCCCAGTGACATCAGCATGACGACCTGCGCGGACTCCGTGGACTGAGATTTTGCGTCCGCCATTGTTGACTGAGGAAGCAAGCGGAAGGACCCACCTGCAGAGAACTGGAGGTCGCCCCCTAGCGGGCGACCTGGGCGGACTCCGGGAGGAGTCCGCCCGGCAGGCCGGAGGCCGCCCCCTAGCGGGCGGCCTGGGCGGACTCCAGGGGGAGTCCGCCCGGCAGGGCCTGGCCGCCCCCTTGCGGGCGGCCTGGGCGGACTCCGGGGGGAGTCCGCCCGGCTGGGCGCCGGGGCCTCCCCCTAGCGGGCGGCCTGGGCGGACTCCAGGGGGAGTCCGCCCGGCAGGGCCTGGCCGCCCCCTTGCGGGCGGCCTGGGCGGACTCCGGGGGGAGTCCGCCCGGCTGGGCGCCGGGGCCGCCCCCTAGCGGGCGGCCTGGGCGGACTCCATGGGGAGTCCGCCCGGCGGGCCAGGCCGCCCCCTTGCGGGCGGCCTGGGCGGACTCCAGGGGGAGTCCGCTCGGCTGGCGGGCAGAGGCCGCCCCGGGTGGGCGGCCTCGACGAACGGCGGCAGGAGGCCGCCCCTTGGGCTGACTAGGAGGTCGCTCCCGGTGGTGCTGTTGGCCGACTCCTGCAAGGGAAAGCACTGCACGATTAGCGGACCTAACCGCATGTCCCGCGAGGGTGAGCCATGGGAATAGCCCGCCGTCCCGCAGGGCACGCGGTTGCTAAGAGAGCTAGGCGGACTGGGAAACTGTCCGCCTACGCTGGGACTTGTCGCGATCGAAAGAGAGAAACTAAGGGTCGCGACTAGCCAGCTGGCTATCTCGGGTAGGATCGCCGATTTCTGGGTTAACATAATCCCCGCACTTTTTTAAGTTCCGAAGGGAACTTCGAAAAAGTTGGAGACCCACGAAAATCGTGATCCACCCCAAAGGAAAGAGAGGGGGAAGTAAGGAGAGATAGAACCTGAAGCCTCTCCTTACAAGCTTGGTGTTTCCTGTTTTATTTTCCTGCAAGAGGAAAATTAAGGGTAAGCACGTATGAGTGGTACATCGAGTGTGTACCTGAGTTTGATTTTGCAAAACGAAGAAGGCGCTTCTCCTGTAAAGTTCTGCAAAACAATAGTGAGGGAAAACAGAAAGGCATAAAAACTTGCAAGTACCTGATAGAGGCTTGCAAGCACCTGTCATTCTCTGCAAAAAGAGAAGGGAAAAGAGTATACAAGGGCAGAAAAAATGAGTTACAAGTACCTGGAAGGAACTTGCAAATCTTTGGTGGTCTCTGCGAGAGAAGAGTTAAGAGTATGCATAGTACATTAAAGTAACTTGCAAGTACCTGAATGAAGCTTGCAAGTGTTGGTGACTTCTGCAAGAAGAGAGTTAGAGGCAGATATTGTATATAGAGATAAGCTGCAAGTACCTGAATGACTTGCAGATGTCTGCTAACCACTGCAAAGTGAAGAGTAAGCAGCAGAGATAAACTAATGATTTAAACTGCAAGTACCTGGATGAGGCTTGCAGGTGTCTATTGTTCTCTACAAAGAGAAAAGTTAGAAGCGGACAATTTGCATATAAATGGAGCTTGCAAGTACCTGTGGAGAAGGCTTGCAAGGGTTTGCTAACCTCTGTGAGGAGAGAGATTAGAAGCAAATAAGATGCGAGGATAACCGCACCCGAACCATACCAAAAATGTTGATATGACTCGATTAATGTTTGACGCCATTAGAATTTGGCAAGAATAATGAGTAGCTCTGTGAATCTCCGTATGATAGAGCTTGAGTAGGCAAAGTATATGAGGTGAGCATAAGCAAAGTGATTGCTGAAAATCTTTTGGAGATAACCCATGAAGGTTGATGAGATAGGGTCGATATGACCAAGTAGCAAGAGAAATGCCCGATGAACATTATCACGAAGTACAGATTAATGAATCGAGCACTAGCTGTTGACATGGCTGGAAATCCTTTTGGTAGGTTGGACTAACCTGTCCACCTGTGAAAGGAGGGAAGAGAGAAAAGGAGGTCTGTACCCGGAATGACTAAAGAGGGTTGAATGCTGCCACAGGTGTTCCTCGTGGGCCTTATGCATCACTTGCCCGAAAAATCATCCCGAGTACAGTCCTACTCAAAGCGGGCTGGCCGCGCATCCTCAAGGAGGAGGGAAAAGGAAAAAGAGGTCCATATTCGGAATGACTAAGGAGGGTTGAATGCTGCCACAGGTGTTCCCCGTGGGCCTTATGCATCACTTGCCCGAAAAATCATTCCGAGCATGATCCTGCTCAAAGCGGGCTGGCCGCGCATCCTCAAGGAGGGCACAAAAGAGGAAAGCAAGGGAAAGGTCCTGAGAAGGACCGCTAGAAGGACCGCTCTCTCGCCTTGGGTACAAGCATCACTGATCAATGAGACGGGTTGCGCCAAGAGGCCTATCTTGTCTGTGTATTGATCAGTGGAGTTGCGAACCCGAGAAGGCACGAATCGAGGATACCGGAGAGTGCTTCGGCCACCACAGTTGAAGGATGAGCAAAGAGACAAGGCTACGCTTGATTGCCATTGCTTGTCCAGCGAAGATCATCCTAACCGTAGTGTATCCTATAGGGCGCACAACAGAGCTAACACATGGGGCTCCCCTAGCACACACTCTGTGTCAGATGTTGGCTAGGATCCTAAGTCTGAAGCCCATAATCGTAGAATGAACTGCTCCCACTACACACATGGGTATACTCCCGCCATGTATGGTCGAAGCGGTAGTGCGAGAACAAACTACGGAGGGAACGTTTCAGGCTCGGCGAAATCTCATTGGCGTAACGATCGCTAAGAGAGGGAGAAGAGAGGAAGGAGCAACACAAGAAGGGAACTGTGTCAGTACGGGATCCCTGAATAAAAGCTTTGCTGGAAAGCAAGTAAAGAACACTGAGAAGTGTTGTAATGAAAATGTTTGAAAAGGAGAGAGAGTAAGGGTTGAGATAACCCCTGTAGGTTGCAAGGAGCTCTGGAGGACTGTGAAGTCCATCGCTAGCTCAGAATAGCCTTCCCAGCACACCCTCGTCGTCGGCATCGAAGCATTCGACTTCTTGGTTAACAACAAGGAGAGGAGGCTCTTCGACGTGGTTCACTCCTCTTGAGGAGCAAGGAGCGTCTGCAAGTTCTTTGCCCCTTGAAGTTGCTTGATCAGGGCGCTCTTCTTTAAGAAGGTCTTGCATCTTGCCCTGCCTGAGCATCCTTTGCACAAGCTGGCGGAATGCTCGGCAGTCTTCTGTTCGATGGCCTGACTCTTTGTGGAATTCACAATAAGGCTCTGAGTTTCTAGACCTCTGATCAGTCGGCCGATAGGGCTTCTTGTAGCTTGCCCTATCTTTCATGATCTGGACTACTTCTTGCACGACGTCGTCGAGATCAGACTCATGCAAGTCATCGTCTTGCTCTTGTTGAACAGTTGCTGTTTGAGAACGAGCTAGCGGCAACAATGAGTCTTGAGCATTGTCTCGGCTCAGGAAGGAGTATCGCTGGCGATGAAGCCTTCTCTCCTTCCTTGAGTAAGTTGGGGCGTGATTGCGAGGAGACCTTGGAGGATGCTTGCGGGAGGGATCCTCCTCGGATAGAAGTTTGGAGACGAAACCCGGATTGCTCTTTTCGCCTCGGATGTACGAGTTGGCTAGAGCGATCAACTCTTGATATGTCCTTGGAGCACGGACGTTAGCTTCAAATTTGAGAGGCCCTTCACGAAGGCCGTGGATAAGAGCCACTCGGTACATCTCTTGATCAGTAACCTCGATGTCCAAAATCTCTCTTTGGAATCGATCAACAAATTGAGACCAAGTTTCATTTCCGCGCTGCCTGATCTCAAAGAGGGCTTCAGGACCGCCCTTTCTCTTAGTTGACGTAGAGAATCTGAGAAGAAACTCCCTTTGAAGATCAAGGAAGGAAGCGATGGAGTGAGGACGGAGGCCATAGAACTAGTCTCTCACTTGCCCATCAAAAGAGGTAACAAGAAGCTTGCATTTGGTTGCATCTGAAAGAGTCTTGAGAGCAACGACTGACTCAAAAGCTTGGAGGTGCTTTACTGGATCTGTCTCTCCAGTGTAGGTTGGTAGTCGAGGCTCTCTGAAGTTTGCTGGAGTTGGCTCATGGCGGACACTCTCCGCGAATGGTGAAGGTTCTTCTTGCTCTCCTACAGCATAGGGAAAGAAAGGAGCATAAGCTGCAGCTGCAAAAGGAGCATGGGGATAACAAGGAAAAGCTGCTGCAGGAGGAGCAGGGGCAGGAGTTGAAGGGTAGGGATGACTTCCCTGAAAATTGAGAACTCTAGCAGGACTTCCCCGGGCTGCCTCCCGGAAGAAGTTATGGCGAGCAGCGAACTCTTCATCTTGAGTCCGCAAAGGAGCTGCGGGCCCTTGCGGAAAGGTTGGAGTGTACGGGGGATAGAACGACGGACAAGCTTGAGAGTAAGCTTGCTGACGCTCTGCTGTTGGTGTTGGGTTGATTGGAGAAGCTGGAGCAGCTGCTGGATGAGCGTCCAATCGCTGCGTTATAGCAGCAAGAACTTTGTTGATAGCTTGGAACTGTTGAGCATTCTCTCGGCGCGACTGCTCAAAGGCTTCCCAGAGAGGATCTTCACTGGGACTTGGAGCATGGTTCTCGGCTGACTGATGGTCTGACATGGTTAGCTGTTGCTTTCACTGCCTGTTCTGATCTGAAGGTTTGCGCGTGAGCTGTTCGGGTCCACGCTCACCGCACCATGTTGATGCACGAAAACGGCACCTGGGGGATAGCTGTCACCGAGGGGGTGATTGGGCCTCACAGGCTAGGTGAGGATGAAGGAGAAGGTTGCGGACAAAAGGGAGAGGCTTGAGAGGAGAGACGAGCCTTGATCAACAGAGAGGGTTGATCAAGAAAGAAGGAAGAGGGAGACCAAGAGCGGTCGAGCAGACAGTAATCGCAACGGTTGTTCTTGCAGGTTGGATGCCGAGAGGAGCTGAGCTGAGCAGAGGAGCAAGGCTTGCTGAGCAGAGGAGCAAGGCTTGCTGAGCAGAGGAGAGGAGAGGGGGCCGCTAGCAGCGGCAACAACACACTTCGCCCGTCGCGGCCTAAATGCCACTCCTGCGACGAGCTTTCCTTTTATTAAAAGCTAGAGGTTACAAGCTTACAAGTACACCTTTACAACAAAATCACTTAAAGGGTACAAGGAGAAGCTGGCGGCTAAAGGAGGAGAAAGTGCCAGAAAGCAGAGTGGAGAAGCTGCCAGAGACTAAGTAAAATAGTCTGCCAGCTGCTGGAGGACTGAGAAACTGAGTCTGCAGAGTCTGCTGGCAAGCTGCTGGAGCTGTGGAGGACTGCGCCGACAGGAAACTGAGTCCGTAGAGCTTGCTGGAGAGGTGATGACGGACTGGAAAACGGAGTCCGCAGGGTCTGCTCTCAAGACTTGTCTTCAACTCCAGGCCTCTTGAATGAGAGGCTTCAGGGGGTATTTATAGGCCCAGGGAAGTTGTTGAAGAAGCGGGGCCCAGTGACATCAGCATGACGACCTGCGCGGACTCCGCGGACTGAGATTTTGCGTCCGCCATTGTTGACTGAGGAAGCAAGCGGAAGGACCCACCTGCAGAGAACTGGAGGTCGCCCCCTAGCGGGCGACCTGGGCGGACTCCGGGAGGAGTCCGCCCGGCAGGCCGGAGGCCGCCCCCTAGCGGGCGGCCTGGGCGGACTCCAGGGGGAGTCCGCCCGGCAGGGCCTGGCCGCCCCCTTGCGGGCGGCCTGGGCGGACTCCGGGGGGAGTCCGCCCGGCTGGGCGCCGGGGCCGCCCCCTAGCGGGCGGCCTGGGCGGACTCCAGGGGGAGTCCGCCCGGCAGGGCCTGGCCGCCCCCTTGCGGGCGGCCTGGGCGGACTCCGGGGGGAGTCCGCCCGGCTGGGCGCCGGGGCCGCCCCCTAGCGGGCGGCCTGGGCGGACTCCATGGGGAGTCGCCCGGCGGGCCAGGCCGCCCCCTTGCGGGCGGCCTGGGCGGACTCCAGGGGGGAGTCCGCTCGGCTGGCGGGCAGAGGCCGCCCCGGGTGGGCGGCCTCGACGGACGGCGGCAGGAGGCCGCCCCTTGGGCTGACTAGGAGGTCGCTCCCGGTGGTGCTGTTGGCCGACTCCTACAAGGGAAAGCACTGCACGATTAGCGGACCTAACCGCATGTCCCACGAGGGTGAGCCATGGGAATAGCCCGCCGTCCTGCAGGGCACGCGGTTGCTAAGAGAGCTAGGCGGACTGGGAAACTGTCCGCCTACGCTGGGACTTGTCGCGATCGAAAGAGAGAAACTAAGGGTCGCGACTAGCCAGCTGGCTATCTCGGGTAGGATCGCCGATTTCTGGGTTAACAGGGACAAAAGGCCGGAAATAACTAAGTCTGGAATCTTCAAACAGTTGGCAGAATTCGTCGAACTGAGTCCACAGTTTGTCGAGCTGAGATGTTGTATTCGTCTACCAGACGGATTCTATTCGTCGAGCTGAGTTCCATGATCATCGAGCTAGAAACTGAACTGATGTCTCTTTTGATCTTTGCCTATTTGTCGAGCTGGTAAATATGTTCGTCGACTGGAGTTCAGCAACAATTCTGGAGTTGTCAAATATTATGTGTGTTAACTGATATCCTGTGTGTCGACACAAATCCTCTGTGTGGTGTCGACATAGCCTTTCCATAATGTTGACTGATGATCTTGGTGTCGACACAAGTTCTTCTAGTGTCGACATAAGTCTTCTGGTTCCAGAATTCATCAGGCAGAGAACTGATTTCGTCGACCTGAGACTAGAGAACATAGTCTCGACAGAATGTTGTAGTAGTCCAAAGATTTGTCGACCAAAGAATGGTGTTCGTCGAGCTAAGTCTGGAGAACCTTGAATTCGTCGAGCTGAAAATGATTCTGGACTTACAGAAAAATTGATGAACCTCTGGCAATGGAGTTGAAGTTGAAGTCCAGAAATCGTCGAGCAAAGAATGAAGTTCGTCAACCTGAGAACTAGGTTCGTCGACCTGAGTCTACAGAACAGTCTGGACTTAGAATACTGAAGGTGGAGTCCAAGTATCGTCGATCTGTGACTGAAGTTCGTCGAGCTCAGCTCAGAGAAAATATCTCTAAGATCGTTGAGCTGAGAACGACTATCGTCGACCTGAGTTCGACGAACGTCGAACTCATTTTACTTAGTTTCTTGAGCAATCTCTGAATCTCTGGAAAAACTCTAAGTCTTGAGTCTCTGGCAGTCTGATGAAGGCTTGTCCATGTGATCTTGTTACTGGGGACTTGGCCTAGACTCTAGGACACAACTTTAACCCTGGCTATACATGTTGGATCACATCATCCTAAGTTAGTGAACCTAGCCCAAATCAAACTAGTGATCCAACAATCTCCCCCTATTTGGGTGAGGTCACTAATAGACTCAAAATAAAAATATAAAGTAAACAAAGCAGGAAAAAGATATATCTGGCAAAGATAATTAACACATGCAGCATATATATTTACACAAAAGCTTTGTTCAGACAATATGAAACAGTTTAAGATAGAAAAATAGAAATAAAATGGTTCATATTTCACTTCTTCTGCTTCTTCTCCTGACGCTTTGCATCCTTGCCCTTGTCTCATGGCTTGGTAAAGATTATTTCCCTGTTTGGATTTAAAGCTTGTTCCATAGTCATTGTCATGTCTACAGCCCCTATAATCTTCAGAGATGTAGCTCTAGGGACCACTGCTTCAGAATGTAATTTCATATAATCATCAACATTAAAAATTTTGTTAGCCTTCTCAAACCTTTTCAGTTCTTCTCTCATGTATTTTGACATTGTAGTGTATTCAGAAATATCTTTCCCTTCAGCCTTTGCCTTGTTAATCATAGAGAGGCCTACCAGTTCCTGGAACATGGCCATTTTATCTGTGTTGGCTATTTCTGGATCTTCATAAGGAACAGGAGGAGAGGGTGGTCTTTTAGGACATTCAGCTTGTTGATGTTGTTGCTGCTTATGTTGTTATTGCTGTTGATATTGCTGTTGCTGCTGATGTTGTTTTCCTGAGGGTTGTTGCATGTACTGGCTGCTTTCATGATGAGATCTCCTTTGATGTCTTTGATATGTTTGAATGGGGGCAGACCTTTGAGAACTAGAGCCAGAAGCACCAGCTGTAGGAGGAGGAGGAGGTGGTGGATCTTTTCTATACCTTTGAACTGGTGGAGGGGAGTATCTTCTACTCTTCTTCCTTTCCTTTTGCTGATTCTTAGATAGCCACATCCATGCTGGCATCCCTTTGTATCGAGTTATTTTTTGAAGAATGTAGTAAGGGGTGTCATTATTTGGATTAGGCTTAGGAGCAGGAGGAGGAGGAGCTTTTCATTTCTTTGATACTTGCTTCTTCTTCTTTGTATCCTCCTCATCTGAATCCTCACCTCATCTTCATCATCATCATTGTCAGAACCCTGAGGGTTATCATATAGATCATCCAGATCTTTCAAAGCTTTAGCAGAAATAGCAGGCTTTTCTGGAGCAGGAGCAGGAGTTGCAACAAGAGTTGGAGTTTCAGCAGGAGTTGGAGTTTCAGCAGGAGTTGGAGGAGAAGCTACACAAAAATCAGAACTAACTTGGGCAGAGCTTTCAACTCCTGCCTTATTTTCATCTGCAATATTAGCCACGATCAGTTCATCTAGATCTGGCATGGGAAAGTCATCCATTACAAAAGTTGGTGTTGAAGACATTATTGAAGAAAATGGAATAGCCACTACTCCTGGAAGTGGAGTGACTACTGGCTATGTAATAGCAAAACTGTCCCTAAGTTGCTTAACAACTTCTGAAGAGATGGGGGAAGTGTATGGTATAATAGCCAAGGATGGCTTAGTAATCTCAGCTGGAAGGTAATGCATATGTACAGTATCAAAAAGTCTCAATAAATATTCTAAATTAACTATGGGATTAAGCATGAAATCACCAACAGTATTAGGCTCTTCAGAGTCTGATTCATCAAAATCCATATTAGTTTCAATAAAGTCAATCAATTATTTATCTATGTATTCTGTACATTCTGCTGCTGTTGCTGTAGCTTGAGCATCTGCTGTTGGAGCTGGAGCTGAAGCCTCTGGAGCTGTAGCTGCTGCTTCATCATCAGGCATCTCCTCCTGCATGGTTTTAGTTGGAACTGAGGCTAGGCCCCTGGCTGAGGATGGGGCAGCAGTAAGAGCAGAGATTTTGTCAGAGAGAGAGGAGATGGTGGTAGGAAGAGGTGTAATGGCCTCTGCTATAAGAGACTTGAGGAGGGGAGTGATTATGGAAATGATGGAAGATATGGTGGAGTGGTCCAATGATGAAGTGGTAGATGGTGTTGCAGAAGGTGTAGAAGTGTGAACTATGTGAGGGATAGAAAGTGGAGCATCAGGTATGTGAACATCTGGAGGGATGGTGGATGTTGATGGGGATGGATGGGTGGCATCTTACATGATGGTGTCTGTTGGTAGATGGTAAGATGGTATTGAAAAGAGATGGGGGAAGAGGAGATTGTGGTGGTGTAGGAATGTAGGTGTTACAGGGGGAATCAGGAGGTGTTGGTGGTTGATTATCTTGAAGAGGGGAAGATGGAATGTCAGTGATGTCAATTGGTGAAGATGGAGCTGGTGAAGCATGTTGAGATGGAGGTGGAGTAGGAAACATGAGTATGTTGTTGTGATTGTGGTGTTGAAGAGAGAATGGAAGAGGAAGGGATTTGTGTTGCTGGAAGGGGGGCTGGAAGAGATGGTGGTGTTGGATGAATCTCTTCAGTAGGTGGGGGAGTGGCTTTAACAGCCCTGGTGCCTTCAGAAGCTGGGGTGGAAGAGGTAGAAGCCTTGGTTGGCTTGGCTATTGTCCTCTCCCACCTGCCAAATAAGGCACAGGTTAGCCATTTACTAGCATTGATGAATATGGTCTGGGAGACCAGTGATTCACCAGCCTTCTCTTGTAAAAAGATCACTAGGATTCTTCCAAAGCAAACTTCCTTTTTATTGTTCTTCTTCTTTATTAAATCAAAAAGAATTTGTGCTCAATCCACCTGTTTCTCATTGATGATTGCACACATGACTAGAAACTGGTGTCTAGTGATGTAATCATGGGCAGTATGTTTCCCAAGCAGAACCTTTCTAACCAAATCTACCAAAAACTTATAGGGGGCAGAGAGGTGTTTCTTCAAGAGTTTGTTAGGGTATCTCCAGTATAACCCATTAGGCTCAGCATCATGTCAAATTCCTCTATTTCAATTTCCAGTTGCTCTTCTCCATTTCTTAATCCAAAAATTTCTGTTAAAAGTGCGGGAGTTAATGAGACGGAGTTACCCGCAATAGTGCCTGTCATTGTATTCTCCTCTGTTGGCGATAGGGTGTCGACCCATTCTCTGATTTCAGTGCTATGTAATTTGATTCTTCTAGTCATCACAGTTTTGAGTTCTTGTTCTTCAAGGAGTTCTAGAATGTAAAGGAAGATGGGATCAGAGTGTTGAAACGAATCAAAATCCACATCAAAGCCGGTATCGAACTTCATGTCTGCGAGAATGCTTGCCTGAATCGTCATGGAATCACCTGCAAGAGAGACTCAAAAATGGCGATCAAGTGCAAAGGAACAGAAAGTGTGGGACGGAGGTCGAAGAAAACCTAAATAAAGGGTTTTCAAGAATATGAATCGACAGACTCCGTTCCACGAAAATAAAAATAATTCTTCGAACTGAGGTCGACGAAAAAATTTTGAATGAAATAATTCGTCGATCTTATCCAGAAGAATTGAAGACAGTTCGTCGAACTCCGTTCGACGAATATCTTCTGAAGCAAGTTCGTCGAACTCCGTTCGACGAAACTTGTTTCACTCACAGAGAGTTCGTCGAACTCCGTTGGATGAATATCTCTAAAACTTTCCTCGGTTCGTCGATCTTCATTCGATGAACTTTGGAAAATTCGTCGAGTGCAGACAGAAATTAAATAAAGTCTTTTCCATTGATCATTCCAAGTTGATTTACAAAGAACATATGATTTCTCTCATCCAGGGGTTTGGTGAATATATCAGCCCTTTGTAAATTAGTGTAGATATATACAAGTTTGATTTTATTTTTGTCTACACAATCCTTAATAAAATGATGTCTTATATCAATATGTTTTGTCCTACTATGGTGAACTGGATTCTAGGCTATGGCTATAGTACTTGTATTATCACAGAGTATGATTGAATTATTTAAGTTGAACCCATAATCAAGAAGCTGATTTTGTATCCAAAGCATCTGTGAACAACAGCTGCCTGCTGCAATATATTCTGCTTCAGCAGTTGAGGTTGGCACTGATGTTTGCTTTTTACAAAACCAAGATACTAATCTCATACCCAGGAACTGGCAAGTCCCTGAAGTGCTTTTTCTATCTACCCTGCATCCAGCAAAATCAGCATCAGAGTATCCAGTTAACTCAAATTCTGATTCAGCAGGATACCATAGGCCTAGATTAGGACAACTCTTTATATATCTCAAAATCTTTTTTTGTAAAATTAGATAAGATTCTTTAGGGTTCACCTGAAACCTAGCACAAAGATATGTGGCAAACATAATATCTGGCCTACTTGCTGTGAGGTATAATAGGGATCCAACAATGCCCCTATAAAGTTTCTGATCCACAGGTTTACCTAGTACATCAGAGTCCACAACAGCATTGGTAGTTATGGGAGTTTTCTTTGCTGAGGCATCAGCCATCCCAAACTTCTTTAGAAGTTCTTTAGCATATTTTACTTGAGAGATGAAGATGTCATCAGGGAGCTGCCTAACTTGGAGACCAAGGAAGTAGGAAAGCTCACCCATGCTACTCATTTCAAATTTAGAATGCATGAGGTCAGAAAACCTCTTGCATAATTTGGAATCTGTATAACCAAATATAATATCATCCATATAGATTTGTACTAATAAGATTTAGTCCTTATGATGTCTAGTGAAAAGAGTTTTATCTACAGTTCCTCTTGTAAATTTATGCTCTAATAGAAAACTATCTAAGGTCTCATACCAAGCTCTTGGAGCTTGCTTTAGACCATAAAGAGCCTTATGTAATTTAAAAACATGAGAGGGGTAAGTTGGAGAAACAAAACCTGGAGGTTGTTCTACATAAACCTCTTCTTGTAGCACTCCATTTAGAAAAGCACTCTTCACATCCATTTGAAAGATCTTGAACCTCTTGTATGCCACATAGGCAAGGAATATTCTTATGGTTTCCAACCTTGCAATAGGTGCAAAGGTTTGATCATAATTAATTCCTTCTTCTTGCATGTATCCTTGAGTAACAAGCCTAGCCTTGTTTCTCACAATGACTCCTTGGCATCCAGCTTGTTTCTGAAAACCCATTTGGTTCCAATAACTGGGTAGTTTTGGGGTCTTGGAACCAAATCTCAAACTCTACATCTCTCAAATTGATTTAGTTCCTCCTGCATAGCAAGAATCCGGTGGGGATCTTGCTCAGCATCATGAATGGATAGAGGTTTAACCTGAGAGAGAAAACAGGCATGCATCAAATCTTGGGTGAGTTGATGCCTTATCTGTACACCTGCTGATATGTCTCCAATTACTTGAGATCTGGGGTGATCCCTAAGTGTGACAAAATCAGTGGGTGGAGTTTGTTGTGCAACAGCATTTGGAATTAATTCCTCCTGTGGAATTGTATTTGCTGTTGGTAGAGATCCATTTTCTTCATCTTCTTCTTCTTTACTTTCTTCAATGGCTTGTGGAGAGGGACGAGTTGGCACCTCTTGGGTGAGGTTTAGTCCATCCAAGGTATCACACAAGTGGGGTACTTGCAAGTTGTTATTGGTAGAAACTTCTTTCTCCATGCAATACATGTTAGTCTCATCAAATGAAACATGAATAGACTCCTCAATTTTTAATGTTGATTTATTGAAAACCCTATAGGCCTTGCTTACTTGGGAGTATACTAGAAAAACTCCCTCTTCAGCCTTAGCCTCAAACTTTCTAATGTATTTTTTGTTATTGTTATGAATGTAACATAAGCATCCAAATACTTTGAAATAGTTGATTTTAGGTTTCTTACCTTTGAGCAATTCATAGGGAGTATTGTTATTTAGTTCATGAATTAAGCTCCTGTTCAGGACATAATTTGCTGTGCTTACAGCCTCTGCCCAAAAGGTCAGGGGCATGTAAGCATCTGCAAGCAATGTACCTGCAGCTTCAATGAGTGTCCTATTTTTTCTTTCAGCTACCCCATTTTGTTGGGGAGTTCTCGGAGCTGAGTAGCAATGCCTGATACCTTCCTTCTCACAGAACTCATGCATAAGAAGAGACTCGAACTCTATACCATGATCACTTCTGATCAATGCAACATGAGTAGAGAACTCAATCTGTATGATTCTGAGAAAATCTGTAAGAACCTTGAAGGTATCTGACTTTGATCTCAGAAAGAATACCCAACTGAACCTGGATAAGTCATCCACTATAACCAAAGTGTAGGATTTCCCTCCTAGGCTTTATACAGTAATGGGTCCAAAGAGATCCAATGTAGCAAGTACAAAATCCTAGGTGAATCACTCTTATTTACTGATTTAAAACTAGTTTTTGTTTGCTTGCCTAATTGACAAGCACTGTAGAGACATTCCTTCTTGTAGGTACCAGAAGGTAGACCTCTAACAAGGTTGTGCTTAGATAGCCTAGCAATGTTTTTCAGATTTACATGACCTAGTCTTTTGTGTCATAAGTCATTCTGATTACTTGTTAAGTTAAGTAAACATATATCAGTTTTGGCAGAAAGAAAATTTACTAAGTATATGTTGTCTTGTCTACTTCCAGTTAAAACTATTTGGTTATTTTTATCAATAATAGAATAAGTGGATGAGTTAAAGTATACCTGATAACCATCATCATATAACTGACTTATGGAGATGAGGTTATGCTTGAGTCCACTTACATATGTCACCTTTTTGAATGTGATAGCTCCTATTCTTACTTCTCCAACTCCTTCTGACTGACCACATTTGGAGTCACCAAAGATAACCTTTGGCCCCAGCTTGGACTTGTAGTTGGTTAAGATGTCCTTGCTGTCAGTCATGTTTTTGGAGCAGCCACTGTCCAGGTACCAAGTTTGATTTACCCTTGGACAACTCTTCACCTGCAATAGAAAGCAGTTAATGGTTTTTGACCCAGGTTACCTTGGGTCCTTTGTATTGCTGATAAGAGAAGCTGGAAATAACAGAGAATTCAGGTTGGGATTTATATCCTAGAGGGTGATATCTCCTAGGTGGTATGATCCAGTCAGCTAGTGGATTAAATGGTTTCTTAGAAGTATTTAAGTTGCTATTAGAATTATAGTTTTGATTAAGTCTTCCTGGGTTCGACGAATTGCTGTAAGTTCGTCGACCAGAGTTTGACGAATTGGGTTGAGATTGTCGATCTCTGCCCAGAAAGTGAACATGTTCATTCTCTGTGCCCCAGGTTCGTCGACTTCTGCTCGACGAACCATACAGAGTTCGTCGATCGCAGTTAGGCGAATAAATATAATTATAGTTTGCGTTCAGAGTTCGTTGATCTGGGTTCGACAAACTGGCCCCATTTCGTCGATCTCAGTTCGACGAAAATTGCTGAACCTTGTTTTTATTAGGTGTTTTCTGGTTTTTGGTTTTCTGTCCTATTGTCTTAGAGATCTTTTCTACTGTTTGTTTGTCATTTACTTTTTCTTTGACTTTAGCAGATACAAATTTTATTGGAGTTGATAAAATGTTCTTCCTGAGAATGGGGGGCAAACCTGATGGAACACCCAAGCCTTGCTTGCCATTAAGTTTGGCATTAACAGTACTTGTGATATCCATCAGCTTGAGGCTTCTCCCATTGAGAGTTTCCTCAAGTTGTTTGGCCTCACAAAGCTCAGTTTTTAATGAAATTATCTTTTCATTTGCTAAGGTTAATTCATCTTTTAATCTAATGTTTTCAGATTGAACATCCTCTAAGTTTCCTAATTTTTCTCTAAGAATTTTAATTTTTTTTTCTGAGTTAATCAAATCTATGCACATTAATTTGAAATCAGATTTAAATGTTTCAGAGTTGTAGTCAAAAGAGGACATTACCTGATCTGCCTCTGATTCAAACACTCCTTCATCTTCAGATTCTTCTTCTTCTGAGTGACTTCTAGAGGCATCAATTGCCAAGAGGCAAACCTCCTTTGCTCTTTCTTCCTCCTCATCTTCACTGGAGCTTGAAGATGTTAACTCGTCTTCTGTCTCACTGCAGGTCTCAGCCATAAAGCCCTTTTTCTTCTTCTTGTGCTTGCTGGAAGAGGGTTTGCTGGTGTGGTGTCTTCTGGTTTCCTTCTCTCTTCTCTTCTCTTTCTTCTGGTTTTTTGTACATTCAGAGAGGAAATGCCCAGACTTTCTGCACCCATAGCACACAACTTCTTTGGTTGGTGTCTTGTTATATTTTGGCTTGTCATCTTTTCTTGCTGACTTTCTCCTGAAATCCTTTCTGGCCATCTTGAAGAATCTCCTAGCAAAGAGACTCATAAGTTCTTCATTTGATGTTGCAGTCTCTGTCTCTTCAGTGGCTTTGAAAGCAATGCTTTGCTCTCTTATGGCTACTGGAGGTGCTCTTTTTTCAGCTGTCTCCCTAATCTTTATCAGCTGCTCATATGACTTCAGTTTACCTAATAGAGATTCAGTTGGGATCTCATTCAAGCATCTGGCCTCCTTGATGGGCCAGATTCTTGTATCCCATGAGCTTGGGAAGCACATCAGGATCTTGTCATTCACTTCAGTAAGAGTGATGCTTTTATCCAAGGTTTTCAGCTTATTGATAATTGAACTTAACCTATTGTACATATCAGAAACTGTCTCAGCTTCCTCCTTAAAGTTTTCATATAGGGATATGAGATTTGATCTCCTATCCTTTCTCTCATCTGCTGATCCATCCACCATTTGGTTTAGAGAATCTCAAATGGCTTTTGCTGAGGTGCACTCAGCAACCTTCTGGAAAATATCATCTGACATAGTTTGTGCCAGGATATTCATAGCTTTAGCATTTGCAATCTTTGCTTTCTTCTAGGCTTCAGTCCACTCAGGTGGTGGGACTGCGTTGTTGCTGGAGGATGTTGTAGATGTAGATGCATGTGGGGGACCTGTCAAAATTGAATTGTAAATGTCTTCATCAATGGAATTCATGTATAACTTAATTCTTGCCTTCTAGATGGCAAACCTATTAAGGTTGCAAACTGGAGGTCTAGTGCTTGCATAATTCTTGTTTGTGTCATGGCTGTGTATATAATTTAAGTGAGAATAAAGTGATGTGTAGATCTAACAAAGGATCTTTTGGTTCAAGATTTAACTTGTACAACCAAAGGAACCTCCTCTGATACCAATTGAAAGTGAGAGTTAGATCAGAAATACTCTAAAGGGGGGTGAATAGAGTATGCTTAAAAATTATTAAGAGCTATTACAACTTTTGTTGTAAATTAAAAGTGCAGAATTAATGAACTACCAAGCAATAAACCTAAAGGACAAGCACAACAAGAACACAAGAAAATGAGGCAACCAGATGACACAAGAATTTTATAGTTGTTCCCCAACCTGGGTACATCCACTCTTCTACCACCCTTGGTAGGAATCTACTCAGATTTTTGATCAGGTGTTTGACACCAATGAGCTTTTGATCAGGTGCTCAACAACCAACCCAAGTATTTTGATCAGGAGACTTGCAACCAAGGAATCACTTTTGAAGGGAGATGACAACCCTTTATACAGTGGGGGTGAGAGATGATTTTGTCTTCTCTTTCTCAATATACAACTGAGAAGACTGTGGATTTGATTATAGCTTAAGTCTCCCCCTGAGATGTAGAATGGATCAGGGAAAACTAAGAGCCAAGCTTCAGGGTGATAGGTCTTCAAACTGAATCCTTGACCAGCAAAAATCTTCAGGAACTTCTTTGACAGATTGAACTGAAGGTGTTCTTTTGATGTGTCCTGGAGTACTTGAAGAGAGAAGACTCTTGATATAGGTATTGTTGTTCTTCTTCTTCAAATGATGATGAGCTTCTGGTCAAGAGCTTCTGTGTATCAGAGAATGCTTCTTCTTTAATAGAGCAGTTTGTTCAAGATTGAATGCTTTTCTGTAATCTCTTTGTGCTTCTCTGTAAGTTGTGCTCTGTATGAAGCTTTCTCAATTCTCTTATCTTGATCCTCTCTGTATCTCAATGTGTATATTATTCTCTTCTTCTCTATCTTTCAAAAATTTGAATGCATCTGCATTTAATGCTGACAGCCTTGAGAATAATCGGCATTGATTTATTTCCCCATATGTCACATGGAAAAATGTCAAGCAATAATCCTGGAGAAGACCATAATTAATGCTCCTTATAACGGTTATAATCAGAGAATGTTAGAGCATTAATTACTCAGGAATTATCGCATTAGATTGGGGACAAAAGGCCGAAAATAACTAAGTCTGGAATCGTCGAATAGTTGGCAGAATTTGTTGAACTGAGTCCACAGTTCGTCGAGCTGAGATGTTGTATTCGTCTACTAGACGGCTTCTGTTCGTCGAGCTGAGTTCCATGATCGTCGAGCTGGAAACTGAACTGCTGTCTCTTTTGATCTTTGCCTATTCATCGGGCTGGTAAATATGTTCGTCGACTGGAGTTCAGCAACTATTCTGGAGTTGTCAAATATTCTGTGTGTTGACTGATATCCTGTGTGTCGACACAAGTCCTCTGTATTGTGTCGACGAAGCCTTTCCACAATGTTGACTGATGATCTTGGTGTCGACACAAGTTCTTCTAGTGTCGACTCAGTTGGTGTCGACATATACTCTAAGTGTCGACATAAGTCTTCTGGTTCCAGAATTCGTCGGGCAGAGAACTGAGTTCGTTGACCTGAGACTAGAGAACATAGTCTCGACAGAATGCTGTAGTAGTCCAAAGATTTGTCGAACAAAGAATGGTGTTCGTCGAGCTAAGTCTGGAGAACCTTGAATTCGTCGAGCTGAAAATGATTCTGGACTTAGAGAAAAATTGATGAACCTCTGGCAATGGAGTTGAAGTGGAAGTCCAGAAATCATCGAGCAAAGAATGAAGTTCGTCGACCTGAGAACTAGGTTCGTCGACCTGAGTCTACAGAACAGTCTGGACTTAGAATGCTGAAGGTGGAGTCCAAGGATCGTCGATCTGTGACTGAAGTTCGTCGAGCTCAGCTCAGAGAAAATATCTCTAAGATCGTCGAGCTGAGAACGACTATCGTCGACCTGAGTTCGACGAACGTCGAACTTATTTTACTTAGTTTCTTGAGCAATCTCTGAATCTCTGGAAAAACTCTAAGTCTTGAGTCTCTGGCAGTCTGATGAAGGCTTGTCCATGTGATGTTGTTACTGAGGACTTGGCCTAGACTCTAGGACACAACTTTGACCCTGGTTATACATGTTGGGTCACATCATCCTAAGTTAGTGAACCTAGCCCAAATCAAACTAGGGATCCAATAGGTAGTGTATCCTTCTCAGATGTAGCTTATGTTGAAGGCTTGGAACACAATCTTATAAGCATAAGCCAACTCTGCGATAAAGGATACATAGTTGAATTTCATGCTGATAAGTGCTTGATAAAATTCGTTGACAATATGGAAACGATTATATCCGGCACTCGAAGCAGAAATATATTTTATTTAAATTTCATCTGTATAGACTCTTCTACGCCAATGTGCTTTTTAGCAAAAGATAGTGCGTCTCTTGGTAACCAATGGCACAAGAGACTAGCACGTATTAATTTCAAAACCATTAATAAATTATTTTCACTAAATTTAGTACATGATGTCCCAAATGTCAAGTACGTAAAAGATAGACCTTATCACGCATGCGTAAAAGGCAAGCAAACAAGGGTTATCTTTAAAGCGTTATTGGCAAAGATTCTAACAGATGTTTACATCTCCTTCATATGGACTTGTTCGGTCCACTACAAGTTAGAAGTTTGAAAGGTAAGGATTATACGTTGGTAATTGTTGATAATTACTCACGCTTTACGTGGGGGTTCTTTACGAAACACAAGCCAGATACCTTCGACATCTTTACTAATTTTGTCAGGCAGGTCCAGAATGAATACAACTATTTTGTATTCAAAATCAGAAGTGACAATGGAACAGAGTTCAAGTCTGGGTCCATGACAGAATTCTGTGAAAGCTTGGGTATCTTTCATGAGTTTTTCTCTCCTCGTACTCCACAACAGAACGGAGTGGCTGAGAGAAGGAATATAACACTCCTAGAGGCCTGTAGGATCATGTTGAGTGATGCCTCACTTCCGGAATACTTCTGGGCTAAAGCCGTCAACACTGCATGCCACGTTCAAAATCGAGCACTCATAAACAAAAACCACGATAAGACACCTTATGAACTTCTAAAGGGCAGGAAACTGACTGTCTCGTATTTTAGAATTTTTGATTGTAAGTGATTCGTGCTTAACAATGACAAGTATCATACTACCAAGTTTAGCGAAAAGAGTTTTGGAGGTTTTTTGTAGGATATAGTAGTCATAGTAAGGCATACATGATATTTAATAGAAAACTCTGGTTGTAGAAGAATCAATACATGTTGTATTTGATGAGACGAGCTTGCTGCAAGTCAACTCTTCTAGTGTGTTCATTGAAGATGCGGGTACAAAGTTGAAAGAACTTAATTTGGATGAATCAACTGAAGATAAAAGTGAAAATTTATCAAGATCACCACTCCAACCCCTATTGGAGAGGTTGATGATCAAGATGAAGAAATCATCCAAGTTGATGAAGTCGCTCTGGTGATTGAAGATATTCCAGATGCAAGGACTATAAAGCTTAGACATCTGTAGTATCACCCCATGGACCAAATTGTAACACCTCCCCTGTAATGACCATATAATATGGGTCCGGCCGGGGCCCCACAACATACGGACGCCACAGCTTTAATATTAAAAGTTGATATAGCTACCCACACTCAAAATACTTTGCACAACACAGCGGAAACACAAGCAAGACAAAAAGTTATCCACTACAAGAAGAGTAAAACAAATGGCCTTATGGCCTTACAATAAGTTTCCAAAATCAAATAATACAACAGTCGTGAAAGTGCGTAGCACTCCTAGTCTACCTCGGCATACAAGCCGGACAACATGAGTCTCAAACATACAACATCATATAAGTAGAGCTACAAAAAGAAAAGCACTTCATGAGGCTTAGGCCTTTCTGGCCGGCGAGCTAGCTCCTGCATGCGATCCTTGCCCTGTAAAATTTATTAGTAACGTGGGTCAGCAAAGGCTGACCTCAAACTGTGTAACAACACATCTCCTCCCGGCCTCCCCTAACGGACCCCGGGGTACCCCTCCAACCTGCAAGTTATCACTTCATATGCAATAATCATAAGCAAGAAAAGCAACTACTAAAATAGGCTTGGATGTCACACGCATCATACATGTTCTCTACGGGTTGAGAATATAACAAAAAGGGCCTACTTATGCAATCATGTATGCAATAACCCGGGTTTCACCCAAGGCACCCTAACTCGTATGCATCTAGCACATCATCACATCATATGGGTACTCATCGATTCCCCATTGGCATAAAGCCGCAAACAAAAGGGGTGACACCATTCCCCCCAACGGCTCACAGGCCGCCTCATGGAACTCTTGTCAAGGCCCCACCCGCTCAAGGTCTTAGACCCAGGCTTGCCTACAAGCTCTAACGTCTCATGTCAGGATTCCAACAACCACACAACTGACCGATTCTAAGAAGCCTTGCCGGACCCCACCTACTCATGGCCTCATTGCCCGGGCTTGCCCCCATGCTTGGCATTCTCGTCAGTCTCACAGAAGGGGACTAGCCTCGCCGGGACACTCTCCACACATGACGTGAACGTCACGGGATAGCCAGCCGACCACGGAGACATAGCCACGCCTTGGCACATCACAAACCAAGACAATTCCACCCTAGCCCCTCATTTATACTGCAGCGTTCCCGCGCACCAAGGAAACCATCTACAACTCATGCGGAGCTAACCTTGTCCACCAAGGAAAACATCTACCGCCACGAGGAGCTAACCTTGTTCGGTTCCGACTACATGTACTCACTCGATAAGAAGGGGGAAAACATCACCACATCACAAACGGCGTCTTGCCGCAACGGAATCTCTACGAATCCTTAACGTTCGTATGCAACATCACCGAGTCGGACTAACGGTCGCGACTACGGCTTCACCCACCATGCCTAATCCACTAACGGAGCGGATCTCTAATGCAAAATATGTCGGGGACAGACTCAATCAACCCGGAGGTTCCTCTTGAACCTTGGCGACCCGAAACCCCTCTCATTTGAGAGTTTGGTGCCCAAGAACTAGAAAAGAAAAATGATGCTAAATACATGCATCCTAAGACCGAGAGAAGAAGTGTCGTTACCTTCCGACTCCTCTTCCTTGCCATGGCAAAATATCCGGATGAAAACCTTCGCAAAGATCTAGCCTCCACGGATCTAGACTCGGCTCGCGATTTGGAGCACCGAAGCTTCTCCTACAACCCAAACCCTCCTTAACCTTCTTCCTTGCTCTCCCTTCTCTCTAGAAATTAGTAAGAGAAAAGCTTGAAGAAGAATGAGGGTTTCCAACCCTATTCTCGGACTTAACTCCCCAAGAACAGTCCTAAACCGTCAGATCCTAAAATCAGGAAAAGAAAGGCCACGATCCGCCTGAAAAATAAAATACCTGGGCCGAACACGGCCTGGCACATGCCCGTGTCCAGGGCCGTGTGCCTCATTCGCCGTCTCAAATCGACGCGCCTGGAACAGCATACGGGCATCCGACACGCCCATATTCGACCCGACACGCCTGTGTCCCCACTGACACGGCCGTGTGGCCGGCTGTGTGCCTCCATCGGCACGACCACGAAAACATCCCGAGAAGTGACATGGCCTGGGACACGCCCGTGTCCCAAGCCGTGTGCTAAGTCTCGACACTCGTCGACAGCCTTTATGTCGACACCGCGGAAAAACATCGAGCGAAGATCGTCGACCAAGCGGGACACGCCCTGTGACATGCCCGTGTTACAGGCTGTGTGCCCCAGTCTCGACACTCGTCGAGTGAACATCGTCGACTGAAGATCGTCGACAGACCCACACGGCCTTGGACACGCCCGTATCCTAGGCTGTGTGCCTTGTCTCGACACAAAGTCGAGCGAAAATGTCGACACCCCGGGCTGAGTGTCGACATGGGCTCGACACGCCCTGCGACACGCCCGTGTCGCAGGCCGTGTGCCCTCACTCGACACTTCGTCGAGCGCAAAGTGTCGACCATGCGGCCAAGTCGTCGACACGGCCTGACACGGCCTGGGACACGCCCGTGTCCCGGGCCGTGTGCCCCCTGCCAGAAACCAAAAAATGTCCAGAAACGTAAATTGACCCCTTTCTCCAAATCTGGGGTGTTACAACTCCCCCCCCCCCTAACAGAATTTCGTCCCGAAATTACAAAACAGAAGGGACAAAAACTTAAATTGTACCTGAAATGAAGAGTTCTGGATACTCTTCTCGCATGGTTCAACAAGAAGAAGACCTTCGACAGAAGATCTAAGAAGTTCGAGAGAGAGAGCTTCATCTAAGAAGTGCAGTTGCTGAACCAGGTTGTCAAGAAAGATTCAGATTGAAATCTGAATCCCAAGTCAGAAGCTGATTGAAGATCAACTTCACAGGAGATTCAACCCTACTGAGTTCAGATTCAACAAGCTTTGAAGAAAGCTAAGAGAGGTTGTTCTCTGCCATCAGATTCTTCCAAGAACTGATCAAGAAGCCATCCATCCATTCTCTCTCTTTCAGGGTGGTGGTAAAAACACTTTGTAAACACTATTTTCTGTAGGATCTATTCTAGATCTGAGTTGTAAGCCTATTATATAAAGGCTGGGTGTAGGAGAATATTTTCTCTGAGTGGTAGGCCTTGTTGAAGGCTGAGGTAGGGATGTGAGCCTGAGGTGTAAGAGATTGTGATCTCTGAGTGTAGGACTTGTTGGAGGCTGAGGTAGGGCAGTTGGTCTGAGTTGTAGGAGTGTGGATACACTCTGAGTTGTAGGAACCTGTTTGGGTTCTGAGCTGTAAGATCTGAGGATCTGAGGTGGAGTGCAGAAGTTACGCCGAATCTAGCACACTGCTAGATAGGGGAAGGGGGAAAGTGGATGTACCCAGACCTTGGGGAACCACTATAAAAACTGTGTGCACTTTGTGATTAAATGTATCTGTGATTGTTGTGCTGTGTAGTTGTAGAATTTGCAATTTCTGGTTAAATAACAGAACAGATTTTCTGCCTTAAAAGCAAAAGAAAAAGTACACCTATTCACCCCCCATCTAGGTGGTTAGGCACTAATTCTTTCAAGTGGTATCAGAGCCAGGTTACTCAAAGAAGGACTTAACAGTCTGAGTTAGATCCCAAAGGCAGATTCAGATTCAAGAAATCAAGAAAATGGGTTCAGGTGAAAATCATAAGAAACTAGGTTCTATGAAATTACCCATATGCAGAAAGGAGATATTTGGCATCTAGAAAGAAAGGGTCAAGCTGTTTATGGAGGCCTCTGATCCAAGGATCTACATTACAGTAAAGGAAGGTCCTTATATTCCAATGAAGATTTCTATTCTGGATGCAAACCAAAGCATTCCCGAGGATTACTCTGAGATGACTAAGGATGAGATCATCCTGGCAACTATGGATAAAAGAGCCCAGAATATCATAGTAAGTGTCATAAATGATGCAACTTTTCAAAATTTGATTCACTATAAGACCTCCAAGGAAATGTGGGATACATTGATAGTCTACATGGAGGGTTCTGAAGAAGTCAGACAAGATAGAAAATATATGCTGAACCAGGAATATGAAAGTTTCAGACAAGGAAAGTCTGACAGTATAACTGAGTGCTATAAAAAATTCTATAGAATAGTAAATGAGCTGATGTCCTATGGGAGAATCTTCAGTACTTATGAACTGAATGATAAATTCCTAAGAGCTTTGACAAAAGATTAGGACACTAAGATATGTGTCATAAGGGAAGTGGCCAAACTTGCAGATATTTCTCCACCAACTTTGTTTGGAAAATTACTGTCATATGAAATGCAGTTGATGACAAGGAAAGAGGAAGAGAAAAGTGCAAAAGGTGAGCATAGAGAAAAGTATTTGTCCTTCAAGGTTGATGCCACTAAGAAGAATAGGAGGATGTCTCCATCACCTCCAAAGATAGTTGTTGAAATTCATTCAGATAATTCAGACAACCAAAGTTCAGACAGCAGTGACTCAGATGAAGACTTTGCTGCCTTCACAAGGCAGTTTCAGAGATTCCTGAAGAAGAAGCAGTGGAAGTCTAAGCCTTCCACATCTCAGCCTAAGGATGATTATTATCAAAAGAGGAAGTCATCCAGGAAAGACAGGAGCAGGTATAAGTTAAGCAAATCTACAACATAAAAGATAGTTTGCTACTGCTGTAATAGGCCTGGACATGTTGTGGCTGAGTGTCCCGATAAAAGAAAAGAGTCTGCTGATAAAAAGAAGAGTCAACACCAGAGCAAGAAGGAGAAGTCCTTTGTTGCTAAGAAGGAAAAGAACTTGTCAGACCAATCATCTTTAGAGTCAGAATCTGAAGCTGAGGCTTACATTGGTCTATATGCAGCAGGTGAAGAAGAAGAGTTTCTGCAAGTGCTGAACTCTATCTATGAATAAGAAGACCATCAGTGCAAGGTACTGATGGCTGTGTTAGAGGAGGACAAGTGTCAGGATCAGCCTGGTCCTAGTAAGGTACAATGTCTGTCTAGAAATTCAGATTGTAGTACTGAGTCAGAGTCAGCAACATCTGCATCAAGTGATGTGGATGGATCTGAGTCTGAAGGTGATATTCATCAGCTGATAGATGAATATGGAGACTTGTTGCAAGCACTAAAGAAAAGCAAAAACCTGGCCAAAACTCTGGCTAAGGAGATTGCAGATCTTAAGATGGCTGCATCTGATTCAGAGAAGTTGCTGGATCAGAAGTTGAATGAGATAGACAGACTGAAAAACATTACTGTTATTCAGATGGGTACTATCACATTTAAGAATGATCAGATTAAAAATCTGGAGCTTAGACTTCAGAAAGAAAAGGAGATTGTGGCTAGTTTTTCTAAGCCAAAGTCTGTATTACCCTTGATTGATGAGTTTGTGTCTCAAAAGGGTAAGACTGGATTAGGGTTTAAGAAAACTGCATGGGCTGCTAAGTCTAATAAAAAAGGCAAAGCCCCAGCACAAAATAAGAGACCTGCTGAAAACAATTCAGCTAAGGTTGTACCTAAACAAAGGTATAACAAGTTTGAGTGCTGGTGCTATGGCAAGGTAGACCACTTTGCCTTTGATTGTTGGCACAATTCCAGTGTCAAGGAGAATAGCAGTCTGCCTGTTAGAAGACCTGCAGGCAGATTTATTAAATTTCATACTAACATGAACCAAGGACCCAAAAGTTATTTGGGTTTTAAGGTTAGGTAATCTTTATTGCAGGTGAGTCCAAGTGGCCATGCCCCTATATGGTACTTGGACAGTGGATGTTCCAGACACATGACTGGAATAAGGGGGTTGTTGAAGGACTTCTCACCTATCATGGATGGACCTAAAGTAACCTTTGGTGGTTCTGAAAAAGGAATCATTAAAGGATTTGATAATATTTCTAGTAACCAGATTACTATCACTCAAGTGTCCTATGTGAAGGGTTTGAAACACAACCTCATTAGCATAAGTCAGCTGAGTGATTTAGGATATGACATCTCATTTGTCAAGAATGGTTGTCATATCAAAAGGTCAAGTGATCAAAATGTCATTTTGACAGGATATAGAAAAAAGAATGTGTACTGTCTTAACTTTGTGTGTGAGAACAGTGTTTTTCCTATTTGTCTTGTAGCTAATGAGAAAGTCTCTAATTGTGTTAAATGGCACAAGAGGCTAGCCCATCTTAATTACAAGACCATATGCCAACTCTTTAGCAAAGAGTTAGTGAGGAATGGTCCTCAAGTTAAGTGTATAAAGGATGGGATATGCACAGCTTGTCAAAAAAGCAAGCATACCAAATCTTCCTTTCATAGCCTTGAAAACAAGGATTCAGTGAGGTGTTTATACCTCTTGCATATGGAACTATTTGGTCCTATGCCAGTTCATAGTCTAGGTAGGAAGGTCTACTCTTTTGTGGTGGTAGATGACTATTCTAGATATACCTGGGTATTCTTTCTGAGACAAAAATCTGAAACCACAAGTGTTTTATATAGTTTTGTCAAACAAATTCAGAATGAGCTGGACAGTACAGTGGTCAAAATCAGAAGTGACCATGGTACTGAATTTCAATCTGAGATTATGACAAGATTGTGTGAAGAATTTGGGATTTTTCAAGAATTTTCCTCACCTAGAACACCTCAGCAAAATGGTATTGCTGAAAGGAAGAATAGAACACTGATTGAGGTTGGTAGAACTCTATTGAGTGACACTTCTCTCCCAGAATATTTCTGGGCTGAGGCAGTAAACACTGCATGTCATGTGATCAATAGGGCTACTATCATCAAAAGCCACAAAAAGACTCCCTATGAGATTATGAAGGGCAGAAAACCAAACTTATCCTATTTTAGGATCTTTGGTTGCAAGTGTTATGTCCTTAACAATGGCAAGTCTTATCTAACTAAGTTTGCTGCCAAATCCCAAGATGAGATATTTGTCGGGTACAGCAACAATAGTAAGGCTTATAGGGTCTATAACTTGATTACTCAAGTTGTAGAAGAGTCTGTACATGTTGTCTTTGATGAAACAAGACTGATTAACTGTGAGTTGTCAAGTAGTGCTTGCAGTTCTACAGGTTTAAATGAGAGAATGGACAAGCTTACCATTACAGAAGATTCAACTGCAAATCAGAAAGTGGAAAATGGTGGCTGCTGTCCAGGGGGAGTACAAGACTCTCCAGATGCTGATGAAAACCAAGAGGTGCAGCATAATGAAGAGGCTGGAGGTGTTCAACCTGAAGATAGACTACCTCTAGCTAATAGACACTTAAAGGATCATCCAGCAAATCAGATTATTGGTGATCCAAGACAAGGAGTACAAACAAGGAGCAGGAATCTGAACACAGTTCTTTGCTCTAGCTTCTTATCACAAGTGGAACCTAAGAAATTTGAAAAAGCAGTTCTAGACCCACATTGGATTGATGCAATGTAAGAGGAGCTGAATCAGTTCAGAAGGTGCAAGGTCTGGAAGCTAGTTTCTAAACCAAAAGACCACAACATCATTGGAACAAAGTGGATCTTTAGGAATAAATTGGATGAGAATGGGATCATTGTGAAGAATAAAGCAAGACTTGTTGCAAAAGGATACAGGCAGGAATAGGGTATTGATTTTGATCAAACCTTTGCCCCAGTAGCAAGACTGGAAGCAATTAGGATGTTCCTTGCTTATGCAACATATCAAAGCTTCAAGGTATTCCAAATGGATGTAAAATCAGCATTCCTAAATGGAAATCTGAAAGAAGAAGTCTATGTAGAGCAGCCCTTAGGTTTTGTTGATCCTCTCAAACCTGATTATGTTTATAGACTTAGGAAAGCTTTGTATGGGTTGAAACAAGCCCCAAGGGCTTGGTATGAAACCCTGTCTAATTTCCTCATTGAGAACAAATTCACAAGGGGGAAAATAGACAAGACTCTATTCCTTAGGGAGTCCAAAGGAAAGATAATCCTAGTCCAAATATATGTTGATGACATAATATTTGGGTCTACTGAAAGTAACCTTTGCAGAAAGTTTGCAAAACTTATGCAAGGGAAATTTGAAATGAGCAGTATGGGAGAACTTAGTTCTTCTTGGGTCTCCAAGTTGGACAGACTGAAGATGGCTTGTCCATTTCTCAGTCTAAGTTCAGCTTTGAGTTAATTAAAAAGTATGGTATGGAATCATCCACTACCATGAGGACTCCAATGGGGACAAGTGTGTCTCTAAGCAAAGATGATGCAGGAAAACCTGTAGATGAAACTTTGTATAGAGGGATAGTTGGCTCCCTCCTATATTTGACTGCTAGTAGACCAGATATCATATATGCTACATGTGTCTGTGCTAGGTATCAATCCTGCCCTAAAGAATCTCATTTGACTGCTGTCAAAAGGATCTTGAGATATCTTAAGGGCGCACCTAATCAGGGCCTTTGGTACCCTAGGAATGGAGATTTTCTACTAACAGACTATTCAGATGTAGATTTTGCAGGTTGCAAAGAAGATAGAAAAAGTACTACAGGTACCTATCAGTTTCTAGGAGGAAGACTGGTGTCTTGGAGCAGTAAGAAGCAGACCAGTGTGGCAATCTCCACAGCTGAGTCAGAATATGTGGCAGCAGGAAGTTGATGTGCACAGCTGTTGTAGATTCAGCACCAGCTAGAAGACTATGGTATTCAGGTAAGTAGAATACCTTTGCTTTGTGATTCTACAAGTGTCATTTCTATTGCTAATAATCCTGTTTCACATAGTAGGACTAAGCATATAGAAATTAGATACCATTTTCTTAGAGAACATGTAGAGAAAGAGGACATCTCACTAGAATTTGTCAAAATTGATTATCAAATTGCAGATATGTTTACTAAGGCTCTTGATGAAACTAAATTCAATAAGTTTAAAATTGAATTAGGAATGTTAAACATAGATTAGTTTAACAAAATTAGCTAAGTAAAATTGTGTCGACACAAGTAGTTGTCAGTGTCGACACATAGAAGTGGTGTCGACATTCTAGAGAAATGATGGCGACACATCTAGAAAATCGGTGTCGACACTTCAGAGAAGTAGTGTCGACACATCGAGAAGTGGTGTCGACACATCCAGAGGTGGTGTCGACACCTAGAATCAACACAGATTTCGTCGAGTAGAGTATCGGCTATTTGTCGAGCGCAGATGTATAAGTGTCGACACATAGAAGTCAACACTTATGTCGAGACATTATAAGTAAGTGTCGACACTTTTCAACAGTGTCGACACATTAAGAGAATTATGTCGTGTCTTTTCACCTTCGTTTTTAGAAGGGTATAAATAGGTAAACAACATTGTCCGTCGACACGCTCTCCATAGTTTCGAGACCAAAACTTTGTGTCGACTACTCTCTCATCTAAACTCAAGATTTCTCTAAACCCTAATGGCGCCCAAGCTTGAAGACAATGTCAATGAAGGATATGAGCTAGTACGCAACTCCTTTGACCATGCGGAACCTGAAATTAAAGCTGTTGTAACCCTAATTGCTGAAAATGGGTTGGAGTTTCTAGTTTCTGAACCAACAAAGATTTGGAAGAAGGAAATCCTAGAATTCTATGGCGCTGCAACTTTAGATTCAACTGGATTAAAGATAAAATCAATAGTTCAGGGAGCTAAAGTCAAACTTACTTTGAAGAGCTTGAGAAAAACTCTTCAACTACCAAGAACTCAAGATGAGGAAGAAGTTCCCTCATCAAAGACTAGGGAAGCACTTCAATGGTGTGGATTGGATCCCACCTTGAAGATTGGAGCTACAATGAACAGAAAAGGAATGAATCAGCAAGGCAAATTTCTTTCAGAAATAGTTGGCAAAGTCATCCTCTGCAAGCCAGGGGACATGATAGGATTTCTGCCTACATATTCAGCCTGATGACAAGGATCATCTTCAGAGTAAGCACTGATTGGTCAGCAGTGATTTTTGAAAAGATTAAGGAAAGAGTTAAGAAGCCCAAACTAGGAAGTATAATGAGTCTTTACTTGGCTAGAACCATTCCTGAAGTACTGGAACAAACTGCTGGATCCAAGATTAATCATATGAGGAGAATGGACATCTGAATTATCTCAAGATGGGATAGAGTTTTAACTAAGTATATGCCTGAGGAAGAAAGGCAAAAGATTCCTGAGAAATCTACAGCCCAAGAAATTCCTGCACAAGACCCTGCAGATGAAGCACAAGTGCAGGGGGAGCCTCATGTTGAGGAAGTGCCAACTCACTTGGACAGTGAAATGGCTACTCAAATAATCCTTGAGGTAATTCAAGAGGTGAATCAACCAATTCTTAATGATAAGGATGAAACAATAACTAATTTTTTGATTGATGTTGACCAGCCAACACAACTACACAGTCACGCACAAGATGTGATCATGGAGGATACAACTGTTGCTACTGATGCTCCAGAGTTAAGAGTATCTCCAGTTCCTTCCCAAGAAGAATTTACCCTAGAAGAGTTATTCCCTGATTTAGTACATACTGAATTTGAGGGGGAGAAAGCAGCTTTTGAGGGGGAGCAAGTGAACCTTGAGGAGGAGCAAGCTAACCTTGAGGGGGAGCATATAAGATCTTAGGGGGAGATTGCAAGAAATGAGGAAGAGCAGATAAGAACTGAGAGTGAGGAGCAAAGGACTCAGGGGGTGCAACCTAGGACTGAACAGGTATTGCCTCCTAGTCCTAAAGATAGAGTTGATATTTCCAGTACCTCAGCATCTGAGGATGAAGAAGCTATAGGATCCAAGAAGAGGAAGCTAATGGTCTTCAAAAGAAGAAGTCAAAGCTACAAGAAGGCATTACAAACTGTTGCTCCTCAACCTGCCCCAATAGCTGATTACAGTTCCTTGTTGATATCTTTCCAAGTTAAGTTAGATGAACAAAGAAAGGCTATGGAAACATATATAGGTGAAAGCCATAAGAATTTACAATTTTCCTTGGCTCAAGACATTAAATCTATAAGATTTGAGGTTAATCAGAATAAGAAAGAAATGACTGATTGTTTCCACAAGGGTGGCAATGCAGTGGTTTACCTAGATACTCATCAAGAAAAGATAAAGACACAAGTTGATGACATAGCTGTCAAGCAGGGCTATGTCTTAGAGAATCAGCTTAAAATGAATGATAATCTGACAGAATCACATAATATGATTGTCATTGAAATGAAGAATAATGTTACTTCCCAGACTGCAGCAAGGACTGAAGCCAAAGCAGAGTTTGATAAACAATTACAAGAAGGAATAGCTGCTATAAAAACTGCAATTACAGATTCCCAAAAGACAATTTCTGGACAGCTACTGAAATTAAAGGCATTCTATAAAGATGGTGTCAATTATATGGATGAACAAGTTCGATTTCAGAAAGATGATCTCAGAGATCATGTTGTCAGAGAAGTCATAAAGGGGGAGAGAGTATTAGTCAAAGCTGGATCTGATCATGCTAAATGGATTTCTAATAGCATCAGAGCCACACTTGGATGTCCACCCCTTTGTGATGATGATAATGTGGCTGAGTCTGGCATTCACCCAGCATATTTTGGAGGTGAGCAAGCTGAAGTTGCTCAAGTAATCTATCCTCCAGCTGATTTTGAGATGATTCATCAAGAAGTACAATCTATGTACAGTCCTCCTGAGGGTAATAAAAATATTATCCTTGAAAAAGTAGGCATGCCAGTGTCAGAGGAAATTTTGAAAAAAAGCAAGAAACTCTTTTGTCCAAGAAGAGATTCAGAGAGCAGGCAGAGTTAAAGCCAGATTTTGAGCAGTGGAGCCCAACATCTAGGAATATCATCTTGACTGCTTGGAAAGCTGTGAAGGATAAGTCCCATGATAGGGGAAAATGGTACTCTGAGCAAGAATGGCAAAAGCATAAAGCCAGGCAAGAAGCCATTGTTCAGTACAGAAGAAAGGCAAAACTTGGGAAGCTACCTCCTAATGCTCAGGAGCCTAGCAAATATTTCCCTAAGCCCTTTCACTACTTTGAAAGACAAAAAATAAGGGCTGTTAAGAAGAAAGATCTAAAGGGCAAGAACTCTGCTGATGTAACTGATGCTCCAGTTCAAGCCAAGGTCCAATCAGGCAAAGGAATTGTCATCAAGGAGCCAGAGCAGCCTTAGATTAGATTTACTAGATTTTATCACATTGTAAACTTTAGTGTTTAAAATCTGTGTAAAACTATTATGAAAGACTCTTTTGAAAGTTGAACAAAACATGATTAATGATCATTCTGGTTGCATTGTTATTATTCTGTGATGATTGTGTTTATATATGCTTTGTTTAAGAAATTACTCTGTCATATAATGTTGTTATACATCATATTGTGTATTTGTTATGAATGGTGTATATCATTGACTAAGGGTTATGACTTCTCCAAATAGGGGGAGATTGTTGGGTACATTGGAAAATGTGTACCAAATTTGAAGAAGCCTCACCCTACTCAATGATATGCATCAAGGTATATTTGATGTTATTTTGAGTTTATATGTGCAGGTTAAGTAAATGCAGAAATGCAGAAAAATTTCTAAGTCCATGTGTCGACACCTAGAGAAGCTGTGTCGACACTTATGAAGGCCTGTGTCGACACTGGAGAAATGCTGTGTCGACACTTGGAGTATTTTGTGTCGACACTTGGAGAGGCTGTGTCGACACCAGAAGAAACTATGTCGACATGCAGAAACAGTATCGGCTCACAGTGAAGCATTATCGACATCAACTGTGTCGACACCAAGAGGCAGTGTCGACACACTGAATACTTAGTCGACATTAATTGTGTCGACACCAAGAGACAGTGTCGACACACTGAATACTTAGTCGACATCAATTGTGTCGACACCAAGAGGCAGTGTCGACACACTGAAGACTTTGTCGACATCAAATGTGTCGACACACAGGACTTGTGTCGACACACTGCAGAAGTTCTACAAAGTTAACGAGAAGTGTTTGTGTCGACACACAGGACTTGTGTCGACACACAGTAAAGTTCAACTAAGTTATAATGAAGAAGTAATTGTGTCGACACACAGAATCTGTGTCGACACATTCAACAGAAGGCTGTGTCGAGAAGTATTAACAACAACAAAGGAGATGTGTCGACACCACCAAGGCTTGTGTCGACACTTAGTTCACTTGTGTCGACACTTAATCTACTTGTGTCGACACATGAAGAAGATCAGACTCGACACTTTCAGACAGAGACAGTACTTTCAAGAAGTGACTGGAGGACTTGACAGATGCCATTTCTAACCGGTCTACTACAACTGTCAAAGCTGTCAGAAGGTTGTTAGAAACTGGATCAGCCGGTTACCATGGAGGAAGACTATATAAAGGTTTTGTCCTTCAACAGAAGAGGAGATAATCACAATTAAGAGTGAAGAACATACACAGATAACTAACAACAAGAAGAAGACCTTCGACAAAAGATCTAAGAAGTTGGAGAGAGAGAGCTCCATCTAAGAAGTGCAGTTGCTGAACCAGGCTGCCAAGAAAGATTCAGATTGAGATCTGAATCTCAAGTCAGAAGTTGATTGAAGATCAACTTTACAGGAGATTCAACCCTACTGAGTTCAGATTCAAGAAGCTTTGAAGCAAGCTAAGAGAGGTTGTTCTCTGCCATCAGATTCTTCCAAGAACTGATCAAGAAGCCATCCATCCATTCTCTCTCTTTCAGGGTGGTGGTAAAAACACTTTGTAAACACTATTTTCTGTAGGATCTATTCTAGATCTGAGTTGTAAGCCTATTATATAAAGGCTGAGTGTATGAGAATATTTTCTCTGAGTGGTAGGCCTTGTTGAAAGCTGAGGTAGGGTTGTGAGCCTGAGGTGTAAGAGATTTTGATCTCTGAGTGTAGGACTTGTTGAAGGCTGAGGTAGGGCAGTTGGCCAGAGTTGTAGGAGTGTGGATACACTCTGAGTTGTAGGAACATGTTTGGGTTCTGAGCTGTAAGATTTGAGGATCTGAGGTGGAGTGCAGAAGTTAGGCCGAATCTAGCACACTGCTAGATAGGCGAAGGGGGAAAGTGGATGTACCCAGACCTTGGGGAACCACTATAAAAACTGTGTGCACTCTGTGATTGAATGTATCTGTGATTGTTGTGCTGTGTAGTTGTAGAATTTGCAATTTCTGTGTTAAATAACAGAACAGATTTTCTGCCTTAAAAGCAAAAGAAAAAGTACACCTATTCACCCCCCCCCCTCTAGGTGGTTAGGCACTAATTCTTTCAAAGAGGCTCGCCAAGGGAAAGGGGAAGGCCAGGTCGCCGGGCCCCGTGACCAAGAGGTCGAAGGTGTCATCGTCGTGACCTGATGACCACGAATCATCGCCAGATGCTCGGCTTCCCCACTTCCACCCCAACTTCAACTTGGTGTTGGGGGCGGTGGACGCCTATGGTCGCCTACTGGTGACTTGGTCGGAGGATGAGCACTTGGTGACGTTGAGTACCAACCTCCCCTCCTGGTCGGCGGATTGGGAGGACAAGGGGAGGCCTTCACCGTCCTCCATGCGCTATATGGGCGAGCTGATGCCGAGTCGATGCTGGAGCTCAGCGCGGAGGATCTCGCCCAGCAGGCAATCATGCTCGCTTGCGCGAGCTGTTGAGCTGAGCCACTACTCGGCGAGGAAACTGCTGGAGACGACTAAGGCCCTGAAATTCATCACCAAGAAGGCGATCGATCTCGACATGGAGTGTAAGACCCCCTCCTCCACATGGCACAAAGAGGGGGTCTTATACCCAGAACAGCCGCCTTGCGGTAGCATTAGCGCATGGGCTAACCTGTACCACAAGACGCCTATTCTATCGGCTACAACCAATATCAATAATGCATGTCAACCCAACCAAATATAATAAGCAAGAGAAGTCAAATCCACACTTAAGCATATAGTTCCAAATACATCAATAAAGGAGAAGCTAAAACATGCTTCTACAATATATCAGAGTACAACTAAACATTGCCCAAACGGGCTACATCAGAGTATCAAAATACTAACATCAGTAACTGACTGTAGCGACGGTACCGTCCCCTCAGGCCCTGTCGTCCTGGCCTGGCTGTCCTGCTGCAACGCCTGCTGCTGCTCTACCTGCGGGGTGGCCTCCTAAAAAGGAAGATGTAGCAACCGTTAGTCGAAACGACTAAGTGGTTTCACATCCACTCCCCCAACGACTCCTCGGCATCGGGCGGGGAAAAGGAACAAGAGTACAATATATAATAAGTATAAAATGTACAAGCAGGTGGCAAGGTACATGAGTATCAATGTATAAACTAGCAGTTCTACAAGAGCTATCAATGTATAATCTAACAATTCTACAAGAGCTAGTATAACATCAAGTGTAAGAAAACTACAGCAGGTAAGTAACTTAACTTATAAGGATGTTCATACAAGCTTATAAGTTAAGGGTCGATTTGAATAAAGTAACTCATCGTATAAGAGTGCTCATACAAACTTATACGATGAGGATCTTGTTGTGCAATGATATGAAATGGTATGTATGCTATGAAATGACTCACCCATGCACACCCATGCAACCGCTATGTCGACATAGACCATTAGTTCCCACTTTTCGAGCAGGTAGCTAACCTCTCAGGCATCAGCCGTTGTGGCCAGGCGGTGACAGTAGAGCGGGCGTATCTACAATTAGGCAGGTATCCACACTACTTCACCTAGGCCATCGTATGCCTCAATGCTAAGAACACAACAGCGGAGCCCATGCGTACTATGGCCCAGCGGGAGCCTCGGGTAGATGTGCACCGAGGACCAAGCCCCGAACTGACCTTGTGTGACCCGAAGGAGCCTCGGAGTGAGCACGAGGACCAAGCCCAACCGTTCACCTAGCACGGAAGGAGCCCCGGTGTAACGCCCCGAAACTCAAAAGAGCAACGGGAGGCGTTTTGGGCCAAATCTAGTATTTGGCAGGGGGCACACGGCCTGGGACACGGGCGTGTCCCAGGGCGTGTCAGGATCGAGTCGAACGATTTGGCCACGAAGTTCGACAAAATTTGGAGTCGACGATCGTCGAGCAGCGAACACGGCCTGAGACACGGGCGTGTCTCAGGGCGTGTCGAGCCCGTGTCGACGATCGGCCCGGGGAGTCGACATTTTCGATCGACGATGTGTCGAGACAGGGAACACGGCCTAGGATACGGGCGTGTCCAAGGCCGTGTTGTGTGGTCGACGAACTTCGCTCGACGAAGTGTCTAGATAGTGAACACGACCTGGAGCCCTGGCGTGTTCGGGTTTGACACGGGCGTGTCAAATAGGACACGGGCGTGTCCAAGACCCGTGTGAGTCTCGGGTTGTTTTCGTGGCTGTGTCGATGGGGGCATACGGCTAGCCACACGGCCGTGTCAGTTGGAACACGGGCGTGTCAGGTTAAACACGAGCGTGTCGGGACCCGTGTAAGTTTCGTAGCGCATTGATTTTGACGGTGAATGAGGGACACGGCCCTAGACACGGGCGTGTCGCAGGCCGTGTTCGGCCCAGGTTTTACTTTTCAGCTACGAATCGTAGCCATTCGTTTCCTTATTTTGGGATCCGATGGTTGGGGGTTATTCCTACTGGGATATACCGGGGATTGGGCCTTTGAAACCCTCATTTCACTTGAGAGGTTCTCTTTCTAAAGTATAGAGAGAGGGGAGCAAAGGAGGAAGAAGAAGCCTAGATCCGGTCACCGGCGGAGCTTCGGAGCTCCAAATCGCGAACCGACTTCGGATCTACGGAGGCAAAGAGAGTGCGGTGCTTTTCATCTGCTTATATTTCCATGGCGCCAAGGAAGAATGCTAGGGTAACGATTCTCTACCTGAGCATGTGAAGCTCTCCTTCTTTTGCATAGGAAGCCTGCTCTCGCGAGTTTGCGGTGAGTTGGAGGCGTTCCTTCGGGTAGATATGTAAAGTCCCCGTTGTGTAGAGTCCGTAATCGAGAACGGACATAGGCATGATGTGTGAAGCCTATCCGGACATGTTGGTCTGGATCGGTGATCTTGCATTGCATAAATGCCGGAGAAGACTCCGTGCGATTGTTTGTTTTCCGGGTTTTCTGCGTGGTAGATTGCAACAGGGAGCCTTGGGGATTAACCCTAAGGTGCACCCGGAAAACTGTGCGGATGCGTGATCTTGCCAACTTGGTGGCCTGGGAGCCAACTTGAACATAACCGGGTTATGTGAAGTGTGATGGAAACGGGACTCGGGAGAAGTTTGACCCGCGCATATGGCTTAAATTGTCGTTGCGATGTGAGCACGGGTTAGATGGAACCGTACTTGTTCTATGTCGTTTGGCTAGAGCCGTTGGCATAGATGAGGGTATTCGGCGGTCTATGGCTTAAATTGACGTGACCCATGCCAAGAAGATAAAATGCTCATATGTTTGGCCATTAAAGTGGCGGTGGTGAGTCCGGAATGTCCATGGCTTAAATTGACGTGACATTGGCCGGTTCACCGAGAATGTGCCCTGAGTGCACGGGGTGTGTGTCCGTGCGAGCCAACGCCTGTGATGCAATGTATATTTATATACTGCTTGGTTTTGCTGAATAAGTGCAGGGAAGGAGCATCGCCGCCCCGAATTGGAGGCGGGATCGTTATAATTTGGTCAGCATTACTGACCGTTGCTTTTGTGTGCCACCGTGCGGTGGTTTGTTGCTTGCAGGTGCTGCTGGACCAAGCGGTCAATAGAGGGCTAAAGCCCAAATTGCGAAGCCGGCCCTTGAAGGCCTAATTGAAGTGTTTACTTGCTTTTGTTCATGTATGACCGGCCTGCGTGCCGTCGTATGGAAAACATGTATTAAGAGTAAACCATTTGTAAGGCCTTAAGGCCAGTACTTGTGTATGTACTACATTCCTATTTGGTGTTTAGTGGACATTCATGCTTGGTGCTGGGTTCTTTTAATAGCAACTTATAAAACTGCTTCCGCTAGAATGACTCTGTATACGACGTTGAAATGGTTGGATGGTTTCCATTGAGTAACCACCCGGTCTGTCTGTGGTATATGGCGTCGGGCCCCGGCTTGACCTACTGCTATATGCTATGCGACGGATAGGTGGTGTTACAATTTGGTATCAGACTATTGGTTTTGGTCGGGCTTAAGATGAATTCGTGGACGAATTCTTTTTAAGGGGTGGTGAGCACATGTGTGTGCGTCATCGTTATAACAGTAAAAGAACTCATGAACGTCCACTTAGGAATGAAAATACATGTGTTTGGGGAACCTGTGTGTTCCTATAATTGCTGTTTGCAATTTTATTTGGTCGGTTAACGGTGTTTTGTACCACTATAGGTGACCAGAAGTGGTGTTGGGCCGTCGGAACGTCGAGTTTCTGAGGCTAGCAGTGCACCTAATGAAGCTCCTGCAACACCTCCATCGGATGAGACCATACGATTGGTGGCCGAAGTAGTGTTTGCCATGATTAATGCGCAGCCTGCAAGGCAAATGCAGCAGCCCGCTCCTGTGATAGAGCAGGTACCGCTACAAGCGGCTGAGTAGAGAAGAGTGGAGCAGGTAGTAGAGGAACCGTTGGTACCAAGGAGGGCAACCGAGATACAGCTCAAACATGTCATGAGCTTTAATCCTCCGGTATTCTCGGGGTTGGGAACCCCATCTCAAGCTGAAGACTGACTCTCCAGGGTAAAGAGAGTCATGAGAGCAACAGAGACGGAGGAGTGGCAAATGACCACTATTGCTACGTTCCTTCTGGACGGTGAAGCGAGATTGTGGTGGGAAGGATTGGAGCTGCATCTATTGAGAGGTAGGCAGCTTACAGACGTCTCAATGGAGGAGTTCTCGAGATTGTTCTTGGCTAGATACCTCCCTTCGGCGCAGAGGATAGCATAGGAGAACGAGTTCCTGAAGTTGGTTCAAGGAGACAGTAGCGTGGATGAATATCTCCACGAGTTTACTAGATTGAGTCAATATGCTAGCTCCACCATTGCGGATGAGGAGCGCAAGACGAATCGATTCTACGAAGGGTTGAGAGATGAGTTGAGGTTACTACTCTCAGGGCCGATGACGCAAGGTATCTTGACCTTGGTCAACACGGCCCGGTCCTTGGAGAAGGACATGAAGAATGTACAAGCAAAGAAAAGCTTGGGTGATAAGAAATCTGAGTTCATAGTGCCGACTACTTCAAAGTCCGGCTATCGAAGATTCCACAAGAAGTCTAGGACTTCGGGTCCAGCTCCTTCTTCTGGTGCTTCTGGGGCGACTACGGGTCGGACCCCGGGTGCATGTTTTACTTATGGGAAGCCGGGGCACTTTGTCTGTGACTTTTGGAGCGGACGTCCCAAGTTCGAAAGGAAGCCGGGAGCAACTTATGAAGAGAAGGGCAAGGCGGTGGAGTCGACCGCGTCCTATTATGCTCCGACCCAACCAATGGTGTATAATCTTGGCCAACAGGAGGCCATCAAACAGGCGGATGTGGTGACAGGTACGGTTTAATTTATAGCAAGTTAATTTCTTGAAATACTTGTTATGCACATATTACCTTACCACTGCTTTTTTAGAATTTGTTTTGATTTGTGAAAATCCGGCAAGAGCACTCTTCGATACTGGAGCTTCACACTCCTTTTTGTCCGAAGAATTTATATCGCGCATCAGAGTACCTTCTTCGATGGCGAAGGACAAGATGGATGTGTTGTTGCCCAATGGGTGTTCCATGCGCGCGGATAAAATCTGCGGTGTTAAGATTCGCATTGGGAATCAGGAGTTCGATCTGCAAGCGTCGTTACTTCCGTTGGTGGAGTTCGACGTTATATTTGGCATGGACTGGCTCTCGGAGCAGCAAGCCTATATCGATTGCGGTAGCAAGGAGGTCAAGCTGGGAGCAGGTCGTGAGACGACTTTCACGGGCTTGAAAGGGTCGAAGCAAGATGTTGATGTCTGCTCTTCAGGTGGTGAAGGTGGTTCGTGCTGGTGCAGAGCTGTTCTTTACACTAGTGGAGGTTGCAAAGCCAAAGCCTACGTTGGATAGTATATCAGTGGTAGCTGAGTACCCTGATGTGTTCCCCGCAGATCTTCCTGGAGCCCCGCCGCAGCGGGAGACAGAGCTTGTACCAGGTGCAAAGCCTGTATCACGCTCTCCATATCGGCTAGCGCCAAAAGAAATGGCGGAGCTGAAGGTTCAACTGCAAGAGTTGTTGGAGCAAGGGTATGTGCGTCCAAGTTCTTCGCCTTGGAGCGCGCCAGTCCTCTTTGTTAAGAAGAAGGACGGAAGCTTGAGGCTATGTATTGATTATCGGGAGCTCAACAAGTTGACGGAAAAGAACAAGTACCTGATCCCCCGGATCGATGATCTTTTTGATCAGTTGGTCGGGTCGACGGTGTACTCAAAGTTGGATCTCAAGTCCGGGTACTATCAGCTGCGAATAAGGGAGAGTGATATCCCGAAGACAACATTCAGTACGAGATACGGGCATTACGAGTTTACGGTCATGCCATTTAGGCTGACTAATGCGCCGTCAGTGTTCATGGATTTGATGAACAGGACCTTCAGGGAGTACTTGGACCATTTTGTGATCGTCTTCATCGACGATATTTTGGTGTACTCGCAGAGTGAGGAATCAACTGTAGGCAAGTTCTCGAAGTGCGAGTTTTGGTTATCCTCAGTGGCATTCCTCGGTCATATAGTGAGTGGGGAAGGTATTGCAGTGGATCCGACGAAGATTGTTGTGATACGGGAGTGGCCTGAGCTTTCTACGGTAGCGGAAGTCCAGAGCTTTCTAGGGCTTGCCGGCTATTATAGGCGCTTCGTAGAGAACTTCTCGTGGATAGTGTTACCTCTCACTACTTTGACGAGGAAGGAGCAGAAGTTCGTTTGGACGCCGGAGTGCGCGAGAGCTTTTGAGGAGTTTGAAATGTCGGTTGACCACGACGCCTGTACTGAGTTCGCCGAGTGGGACCGAAGGTTATGAGATTTATAGCGATGCTTCGGGCAGCGGTTTGGGTTACGTGCTTACTGCAACACAGGAAGTGTGATAGCTTATGGCTCGAGACAGCTGAAAGTGCACAAGAGGAATTATCCGGTCCATGACTTGGAGTTAGCGGCCGTGATTTTTGCCTTGAAGCTGTGGAGGCATTATTTGTACGGTGTGAAGATTGATATCTACACCGATCACAAGAGCCTGAAGTATTTGATTGATCAGAAAGATCTGAATATGCAGGCAGCGTAGATGGATGGAGTTCCTGGGGGACTATACATTCAAGATCCACTACGTGCCTGGTAAAGGTAATGCGGTTGCGGACGCATTGAGTCGTCGGGCCCCAGCTCAAGCCAATTGGTTGTCGATCCATGACGATCCGTTGGTTCGGGAGTTGGAGGCGTTGGAGATTGTTTGTGTAGATAAGCAATCAAGTGCTGAAGCAGTACTGAATTGGACTGAAGTCCAATATGACCTGGCTGATCAGATTTGGCAGGCTTTAGATTTGGATGACCATATGAAGCAGTTCATGGTAGAGGCTCTGGATGGGTCAAATTCTCAATCGTTGTAGAGGACGGATTGCTTTGGAAAGACGGTCGTCTGTGCGTCCCAAGTGTGGGCAATTTGCGGGTGGAATTGTTGTACGAGGCACATCATACCAAGTACTCGATTCACCCAGGGAGCACAAAGATGTACCGCGATGTAAAACTGTTTTGGTGGTCGGGTTTGAAGAAGGATGTGGCGCTCTACGTGGCGAAGTGTCAAACTTGCGCCTTGGTGAAGGCGGAATGCCAAAAGCCGGGAGGATTTCTGAAGTCCTTGCCTATTCCGGAGTGGAAATTCGACGACATCACTATGGACTTTGTGCACGATTTGCCAAGGTCGCAAAAGGGGAACGACGCCATTTGGGTGGTCGTAGATCGGCTAACGAAGGTGTCGAATTTCATTCCGCATAGGAAGGATGATCCGGTGGAGAAGTTGGCAAAGTTATATGTGGATAATATCGTACGTCTCCACGGTGTGCCCCGCAGCATCGTGAGTAACCGAGATGGGCGGTTCACGTCCAATGATTGGAGGATAGTGCAGCAAATGTTGGGAACAAAGTTAAAACTCAGCACAGCCTTCCATCCGCAAACGGATGGGCAGACCGAGAGGGTCAATAGAACTATGGAAGACATGCTTTGCATGTGTGTCTTGGACTTTGGAAAGTAATGGGAAGACCATCTTTATTTGGTGGAGTTTGCGTACAACAATAGCTACCAGACGAGTATTTAAATGGCGCCCTTCGAGGCCCTTTATGGTAGAAGATGTCGCACGTCGTTGTCCTGGTTGGAAACGGGTGAGTCAAAGTTGTACAAGCGTCAAGAGGTAGAAGATGCTACTTCGTTGGTGCGAACCATTCGGGAGAGATTGCTTATCGCTCAGGACTGGCAAGCGAAGTATTATAATGCCAAGCACAGGAACGTGGAGTTCGCTGTGGGCGACT
The DNA here is from genome assembly GCA_039583875.1 of Platanthera guangdongensis. NCBI lineage: Eukaryota > Viridiplantae > Streptophyta > Magnoliopsida > Asparagales > Orchidaceae > Platanthera > Platanthera guangdongensis. The sequence continues at coordinate 35,587,753 of CM077158.1, read as the reverse complement.
GGGTGTACTTAAAGATCAAGCCGTTCAAGGGTGTCTAGCGGGTGCGGCGATTGAAAAAGCTAAGCCCGAGGTACCTTGGACTGTTTGAGGTTCTGGAGAGGGTTGGTGAAGCAGCTTATCGGTTGAAGCTATCGGTGGATCTTAGTGGTCTACATGATGTATTCCATATATCAGTGCTTCGGAAGGCGGTGCAAGAGCCTACGCAAGTGATCGCGGTCGATCGAGTGCCGGTTGATAGTGGGTTTATGACGAAGGTCAAACCCGTGCGGATTGAGGACTCGGAGGTCAAGCGGCTACGCAATAAAGAGATCAGGGTGGTCAAGGTCCGTTGGAAAAATTGCGGTCAAGAGGATCTCTCTTGGGAGCGAGAGCAGACTATGCTTGAGGAGTACCCAGAGTTGTTTCACTCAGGTACCATTTAAGTTTTATGTTTCTTTCCTTTATGTAATTTCGAGGACGAAATTATTTTAAGAGGGGGAGAGTTGTAACGCCTCGAAACTCAAAAGAGCAACGGGAGGCGTTTTGGGCCAAATCTAGTATTTGGTAGGGGGCACACAGGCCTGGGACACGGGCGTGTCCTAGGGCGTGTCAGGCTCGAGTCGACGATTTGGCCGCGAGGTCGACGAAATTTGGAGTCGACGATCGTCGAGCAGCGAACACGGCCTGAGACATGGGCGTGTCTCAGGGCGTGTCGAGCCCGTGTAGATGATCGGCCCGGGGAGTCTACATTTTCGGCTTGACGATGTGTCGAGACAGGGAACACGGCCTAGGACACAGGCGTGTCCAAGGCCGTGTCGTGTGGTCGACGAACTTCTCTCAACGAAGTGTCGAGACAGTGAACACGGCCTGGAGCCCAGGCGTGTTCGGGTTTGACACGGGCGTGTCAAATAGGACACGGGCGTGTCCAAGACCCGTGTGAGTCTCGGGTTGTTTTCGTGGCTGTGTCGATGGGGGCACATGGCTAGCCACACGGTCGTGTCAGTTGGAACACGGGCGTGTCAGGTTAAACACGGGTGTGTCGGGACCCGTGTAAGTTTCGTAGCGCGTTGATTTTGACGGCGAATGAGGGATACGGCCCTGGACACGGGCGTGTCGCAGGCCGTGTTCGGCCCAGGTTTTACTTTTCAGCTACGAATCGTAGCCATTCGTTTCCTTATTTTGGGATCCTACGGTTGGGGGTTGTTCCTACTGGATATACCCGGGATTGGGCCTTTGAAACCCTCATTTCACTTGAGAGGTTCTCTTTCTAAAGTATAGAGAGACAGGAGAGCAAAGGAGGAAGAAGAATCCTAGATCCGGTCACCGGCGGAGCTTCGGAGCTCCAAATCGCGAACCGACTTCGGATCTACGGAGGCAAAGAGAGTGCAGTGCTTTTCATCCGCTTACATTTCCATGGCGCCAAGGAAGAACTCTAGGGTAACGATTCTCTACCTGAGCATATGAAGCTCTCCTTCTTTTGCATAGGAAGCCTGCTCTCGCGAGTTTGCGGTGAGTTGGAGGCGTTCCTTCGGGTAGATATGTAAAGTCCCTGTTGTGTAGAGTCCGTAATCGAGAACGGACATAGGCATGATGTGTGAAGCCTATCCGGACATGTTGGTCTGGATAGGTGATGTTGCATTGCATAAATGCCGGAGAAGACTCCGTGCGATTGTTTGTTTTTTCGGGTTTTCTACGTGGTAGATTGCAACAGGGAGCCTTGGGGATTAACCCTAAGGTGCACCCGAAAAACTGGGCGGATGCGTGATCTTGCCAACTTGGTGGCCTGGGAGCCAACTTGAACATAACCGGGTTATGTGAAGTGTGATGGAAATGAGACTCGGGAGAAGTTTGACTCGCGCATATGGCTTAAATTGTTGTTGCGATGTGAGCACGGGTTAGATGGAATCGTACCCATTCTATGTCGTTCGGTTAGAGTCGTTGGCATAGATGAGGGTCTTCGGCGGTCTATGGCTTAAATTGACGTGACCCATGCCAAGGAGACAAAATGCTCATATGTTTGGCCGTCAAAGTGGTGGTGGTGAGTCTGGAATGTCTATAGCTTAAATTGACGTAACATTGGCCGGTTCAACGAGAATGTGCCCTGAGTACACGAGGTGTGTGGCCGTGCGAGCTAACGCCTGTGATGCAATGTATATTTATATACTACTTGGTTTTGCTAATAAGTGCAGGGAAGGAGCATCGCTGCCCCGAATTGGGGGCGGGATCGTTATAATTTGGTCAGCATTGCTGACCGTTGCTTTTGTGTGCCACCGTGCGGTGGTTTGTTGCTTGCAGGTGCTACTGGACCAAGCGGTCAATAGCGGGCTAAAGCCCAAATTGCGAAGCCGGCCCTTGAAGGCCTAATTGAAGTGTTTACTTGCTTTTGTTCATGTATAATCGGCTTGCGTGCCGTGGTATGGAAAACATGTATTAAGAGTAAACCATTTGTAAGGCCTTAAGGCCAGTACTTGTGTATGTACTACATTCCTATTTGGTGTTTAGTGGACATTCATGCTTGGTGCTGGGTTCTTTTAATAGCAACTTATAAAACTGCTTCCGCTAGAATGACTCTGTGTAGGACGTTGAAATGGTTGGATGGTTTCCATTGAGTAACCACCTGGTCTGTCTGTGGTATATGACGTCGGGCCCCGGTCGGACCTACTGCTATATGTTATGCGACGGATAGGGGGTGTTACACCCGGTACGTGAACACCGTGGACCAAGCTCAACCGCCCAAAGTCTAACTGTCGACTCCCGTCGGTGTGACGACTGGCGAGCCTGTAGACCTGAAACACTATCCTTAACCCAGGATTACGACACCGCGTGTCTACTCACACCACATGCAAATTCCACATCATCGTGGCATGGAAGGAGCCTCGGGAAAAAAACACGAGGACCAAGCCCAACCATCCACCTGGCACGGAAGGAGCCCCGGGACGTGAACACCGAGGACCAAGCCCAACCGTCTGTTTATCTCATCTCAAGCTATCCAAGCTTGCGACGGTCAACACCACACTTACATCCCTTCCCAATACTACCCGTAGGGAGCCGACGCTCTAAGTATTGGACTACTAAATTTCCTTCATCATTCGAACATACACCTGGCCATAATTTATCATCCCATATGACATCCCAAATGATCCCAACATAATACATACATGATGCGCATATAATAATCTACCAATTTCTATCAAGTCATTCTGTTCAAGCAATCTTGTATCACAATTTGATTGTAAGAAATCTGCTTCCAACACGATATAACAAGATATGCATCTATAACAACCTACCAAATTCTATCAAGTCAATTCGATTAAGTAGGCTTGCTTCACAATTTGATTATATGGAATCTAATTAACAAGATTCATCATTCATAGCATTACGGTGGTTAATTATGAAATATTTCACCAAAAACATCAAGCTAATTTGCAACATCGATTCAACCGAACCCAAATCCATATTATATAAAACCCAGAATTTTAAGTGCAGATTGAATCTGGACAGCAACTTCAACCGGAGATTCCCGAGGATACAAGAATCCGGTAAAGACGTGTAACGACTCGATAGAAAGGTCTTTTCATGGGTTACAACTTTCATATTCAGCCCACAACCCAGATTTGAATGTATCCTATTTGAATTTGGCTTCAAAGTCTGCTGCGCACAGAACACAATTTCTGCATGCAGGATTTATCGGATGTCATTTTCGTCTCGGCTTTCCTGTGGCTACAGACTTCGCTTGAAGTCGTTCAACCATTCGTTGGAAGGGTATTTTCAAGGGCTTCGACTTTCGTGTTTAGCTGAAAGCCCAGATCTAGCCATATCACACCTAAAAATGGCCACGAAGTTCGCTGCGCGCATAATACAGATTCTGCACGCATCTTAAGGCGGAATGAACGGCATCGGTTCATCTTCCTCCTCAAGGCGATCTTCCCAAATCATTCCAGAAAACCTCCTCCCTTATTCAACCTCAAGAGGCCAATACCCTTCACGAAACCATCATCTATCATCACATAGAAGAAGGGAGTGGTTGAAGAGATCTAAAACCTAGGACACAAGTCCTAGCATGGCCTTTCCTAGAAAACTCCTCATCTCCATCAAGACTCTCTTGAGTCGATGTCTCGCCTAGGAAAATAACTATAGATCTAGCACCAAGGGAGAGGGTAGGAAACTCACATCACTTCCAACGGTTCCATTTCCGGCCATAGACCTTGTGATTCTTCGCGGCGGCATCCTCTCCTTTACGGTGATGGCGGATCTCCTTCCCTAGATCTTCCTCCAGCAAACTCTCCTTCTCCACAGGACTTCTCTCAGAAAAATAAGACTGGGAAGAAGAGTGAAATGGCTAGGGTTTTTCTACTGTTCCTTATATATATAATGTGACACGGGTAGGGACACGCCCATGTCCTTACCCGTGTCCCGCTCGGGCGAAGCGTTACAGGCGGTTATGTTGTCTGTTCGATCTATAATGGCGGATAGGACGTACACGCCCGTGTCAGTCAAGTCACGCCCATGACATGGGGCGTGACACCTAAATGGTCGAACTCAACTATCGAGAATTCGTCGAACTCACTTAAAATCGTCGAACGGACAACACGCCCCGGTCACGCCCATGGTCACGCCCGTGATGTGGGGCGTGATACCTAAATCGTCGAACTCAGCCAAAAATCATCGAAAGGAGAATTCGTTGAACTCTCCTAAAATCGTCGACCGGAGAACACGCCCCGGTCACGCCCATAGTCACGCCCGTGACATAGGGCGTGTAACCCTCTCACTCAATAATCAACCACCTACTCGAGTACCTTTGGAAACTACTCGAGTACTTTTAGCACCTACTCGAGTATCGTAAGTCACGCCCCTGGGTCACGCCCGTGACCCAGGGTGTGTAACCCACTTTACTCGAGTACTTTGAAAACTACTCGAGTAACCTCGGCAGCTACTCGAGCACCTTCAGTCACGCCCCTAGGTCACGCCCGTGACCCAGGGCGTGTAAACCACTTTACTCGAGTACTTTGAAAACTACTCAAGTAACCTCGGCAGCTACTCGAGTACCTTCAGTCACGCCCCTGGGTCACGCCCGTGACCCAGGGCGTGTAACCTGCTCTGGACTAACTTCTCCAGTCCACAAGTGCCGCCCTTTTTCCTCCACTTTCCTGAACTCAAGCCTGCCCTCCTGACTCAAAACTCGCATGGGGGCCTAGCGCGAATCTGTACGTTACATGGAGTCTGTCCGCTGGAGGGGGTATGAGTCAAGTAGCTTCTCGCGTGCAACGTTGATGATGTCGAACTTGGATTCTTTTTGTTGATTCTCTGTTATTTGTTGCAGGCTGCCAAGTTTGAAGCCGCCAAGAAGCTTTCTGAGTGCGAGGCGAAACTCGCCAAGTCTCAGGCCAAGCTGGAGGCAGCCCAAATCCGCACAGCCGAGATGGAAACTCGCCTAACTGCCTTAGAAGGCCACGCGAGTTCTTCAGCTCCTCAGCCAGAAGCGTCGCGACCGGAGGATGACCCTCACAATGCGATCAAGGGATCTCGCATTCTCTGGAAGGAGAGGTCGTCTGTCCGCCACGAGATAGCTCGCACTACAGGGAATGTCATGCTCGCAAGGCTAAGGCTCAACGGCCAGCTCGCCGAGGGGGATAAGGAGCTCACTGTCGACGAGCTTCTCCCCGAACTGCTTGCCGATGAATCGATCTCTCAAGATCGCCTACCTTCTCCGTCATCGGGCTCCAGCAGCAGCGGCAGCGGTAGCAGCAGCAGCGGAAGCAGTAGCAGCGGCGAGGAGGAGAGCGAGTAGGGCGGCTGTAACGGCCCTTAGTCCGTCCAACTTATTTTTTTCTTTTAAATAGGCCTTGACATTAATAAATACAGTTCATTTACCAACGTTGCTTCACTGTTTAAACACAATGAGTATAACAGTTTCACATAATGCCACATATGCTACTTTATCTCAAAGTCTACTTGCTTGCCATATAAAACGTATTTACATGTCCTCCATAACCATCAAGTCTAACCATCTACCAAACATAATTGTCCATATACATTGAGAATATAACAAAAAAACAAACACAGACTACGCAGTTCTCTTAGAAGGGGTCTTCGGAGCTAAAGAACCTTCAGCGTTGTTTCTTTTGTGAGCTGCCTTTACCTAAAATGTTTGGATTAGCAACCGTTAGTCTTTAATAAAGACTAAGTGAGCAACTATCTTTTCAACCTGCTATACATACAAGTGAATAGGATATATAACAATACTTTAAAAGTGATTTCGAGAGCACGTAAACAATGTTGATAATCATGTGCATGTAACAAATGTCTAATAGGATGCAAGCATAAATTGTAACATTCAACCGTATTTTCCATTTTCAAACACTATATAAGTACATTCATTAGAAATAATTAGGGCAATTGAATCAGTAAATCGTATCTGTATTCAGTATACCAGTATTTTGGGCCCGACCCTGCCGGGTCTATAATCAGTACGTTCATCACACATTGGACATTCAGTAATAACATTTATGCGCATCATTTTCAATATGCCCTAACCATTTCTATGTGTCGACACATTTACATAAGTGAATATATTTAATTTTTTCTTTTTTTATTTTCCCCTCAGAATAAAGTCATTTGATTTACTTCCAACGAAAGCCATATCATAAACGATGCATTTTGAATTATTCATTGTCCATACTTGGGAGCGATGCAGGTATCATTGAAAAGCACGTGTGTGCATATAAGAAAATATAACAACAATAAGCATAAATTAAAAAGGTAGATCTCGCATTGGGGTGTTCATTCCCGCTACCACGCCTCGCGTTATCGTCGTGATTATTGTGTAATGCCATCCTTCAATGTATCTGTCATATCAGTGAAATGTTTGAGGCACATTACTTTTCTTGGGTTGCATCTCATAATAATATCGATGTTGACGCTAAGGTGGACTCCTTTGCTAAGCCGCACGCATACCCATACACATAGACAAGTTGTTTAGCACTAACACATGCTGCCCACACAATACAAAGGGCACACACATCCCTTTATATCAAGTCCAGAAAGATAATCGGCCACCCTTGGAAGCCGGTCAGGCAGAGTTTCCCCAAATAAAAGCCGAACACCAAAAATACTTCTACTGGCTAGCAAAACAAGGCTAGAATATCAACAACAACCTCCAAACTCACTACCAGAACAAGGCTAGCAACTGCCGACAAATATCAAATCAACGGCAACAGTGCAACATTTCCATGTAACTGCTAACTATCTAGAAACAACTAGATCGGGAATAGCTATCACAATCCAAGGCAACAACAAAACAAAATCCCCAAATTTCTTCACATGAAAGCCATCACAACCCTTCCGATACCAACGAAAACAGAAATCCTAACTAAAATTTTCCAGATTCACCCCATACCACGCATCCTTAACCACTTTCTATGAAAGCAACCCAGCACAAAAGCAATTAAACGAAGAAGAAAGAAGAAGAGCTCGCAGTGAGGCGGCAGTAAAATAACAAGAACTCGAGCACCGATGCAAGTACCACGAGCCCACAATCGACTTCCAGCGCCGCCAACTCAACACAAAACAGTGAAACCAGCAATAGGAGAAGAGATCGATTTTTGCTCGATATCGGAGGAGATGAGAGGGAGAGAAGAGGAGAGGAAGAAGAAATCGCAAACCCTTATGCGATGTCACCAAGAAGAAAGGCAGAAATAAGCGGTCGAGCGGCAGAAGGGAAAGAAACCGACACGTATACCGCTCCCCACCGCCTCAATCCCATAAGAATTATCATTTTGCCACCAATGTTGATTAACACAATCAAGTAAAAGCCAACCCCATTTACAATTTTATTCTGTATCCAACCCATAACTAAGTTCATTTTCGCCAATTCATTACCAAAATTCATATATTGCCCAAAGAACACAACTCCATATTTATATAGAAATATCGAGTATATCACTCTCTTTGCGCGACCTTGGTTACGCACACGCTACATATCGCTAAAATACCCATGTTGGATCTGATTTTTATATCTTCATCATCGGGGAATTAGTGTTGAATTATCACTATTGTGCCAAAAAAATACAAAAGACGTACCTGAAAAATGCGAAACGTCACAATTCTTCCCTTCTTATAGATTTTTGGCCTCGAAAATATTATACGTCAGTCATTGAAAAGGTGAGGGAAAATATTTCGCATAAAGCTTTCTTGTTCCCAAGTAGCTTCATCTTGGGAGTGACCTTTCCACCACACGCGAACAAAGTTCACATTTCGATTTCGTAAGTGCATTTGTTGTCAATCCACAATTTGATATGGTTCTGTGGGGCTTGATAAATCAGCGTTAATTTGAATGTTTTCTGTCGAGACTATCCTTTCAGGATCTCGCACGTACTTTCGCAGTGCAGACACATGAAAAACATCATGCAACCTCTGTAAATCCTCTGACAATGCTAATCGGTACGCGACTTCTCCAATTCGTTCAATAATTGGAAACGGTCTCACGTAACGTGGACTCAATTTCCCGAGTCACCATTGACGAGACACCCCCTTAAATGGTTTAATCTTTAAGCATACCAGATCACCTACCTGGAATTCTATCTTACGATGCTTGGCATTAAAATATTTCTGCTGACGGTCTTGTGCAACTTTCATTCTTTGCTGAATGATAACGATTTTCTCGTGCCATTTATCAACCTTCTCTTTATTATATACCTGGCGTTCACCATCTTCCGCCCAACTTAAAGGCGTCCCGCAACGTATGCCATATAAAGCTTCATACGGTGTCATGTGAATAGAAGATTGATAACTATTTTTGCAAGAAAATTACACAAGCCCCAAATATTTCTCCCATGAACTATTAAGATCCAGCACCACCATTCGTAATAAATCTTCTAAAAATTGGATCGTCCTTTCCGATTGACCATCGGTTTGGGGATGAAAAGTTGTACTAAACTGTAATTTCGTTCCCAAACTTTTATGAATTTGTTTCCAATTCTCTGACATGAATCGCCCATCTCGATCAGAAGTAATCGTTCGAGGGATCCCGTGCAACTTCAAGATATTATCAATATATAAACTACTCAGGTTTTCAGGTGGCCCATCTTGTCGCACTGCTATAAAATGTGAACTCTTCGTCAATCGATCAATGATAACCCAAATACCATTGTGACCCAATTTACTACGAGGCAGTCCAAAGACAAAGTCCATGGCAATGTCTTCCCATTTCCATTCTGGTATTGGTAACGATTGTAGATATCCTCCAGGTTTTTGGTGTTCATCTTTAACAAGTTGACAAGTATGACAGGACATAATATACTTGGCTACGTCCGTCTTCAATCCAGGCCACCAAAAATCCTCTTTTAAATCGTGGTACATTTTTATTCGACCGGGATGTATGGAAGAAGGGGTATTACGGGCCTCATACAAAATGTCTTTTCGTATAGTGTTCACATTTGGAACACAAACTCTTCCCTTCATTAATAACAAACCATCTATTTCCGAAAAATTCGGCAATTTTTCAGTTTTTACTCTTTCCTTCAGGCCCATTAGATACTTATCTTTTGGCATAGCCTCCAAAATTCTGTCTTTCAGTGCATATCTGATTTGCATTTCAAACAGTTGGGAATCTTTTCCTCTTTTGATACAATGGGGGTTATTTTCAGTTGCTCGAGTTCTCGCACTAATTGTGCGTTGAACATCTTGAGAGTTGTTAAACTCGTCATATTTTTTCGACTTAATGTGTCAGCTACAATATTTGCTTTTCCTGGGTGATACTGAATATTCGCGTCATAATCTTTAATAAATTCCAGCCACCGTCGCTGACGGAGGTTTAATTCCTTCTGCGTAAATATGTACTTCAAACTTTTGTGGTCGGTGAAAATTTCACATCTTATCCCATACAAATAATGACGCCAAATTTTGAACGCAAAATAACTACGGCAAGTTCTAAATCGTGAACTCGATAGTTTCTTTCAGCATCCTTTAACTGATGAGAGGCGTAGGCAATCACTTTACCTTGCTGCATTAACACACATCCCAAGCCTTTATAGGACGCATCACTATAGATCTGAAAACCTTCAGTACCTGACGGAAGTATTAACACAGGAGCTGTCGTTAATATTTCTTTTAAAATCTCAAACCCCTTTTGACAATTCTCATTCCACTGAAACGAAACATTTTTCCGCGTTAACTGCGTCAAGGGCAAGGAAATTTTTGAGAAATCCTTGACAAATCGTCGATAGTAACCAACCAATCCAAGGAAACTCCGCACCTCTGTTACGTTCGTAGACTGTGGCCATTTTAAAACTGAATCAATCTTTGCAGGATCCACAGAGAGCCCTTGCTCTGTAATTATATGACCTAAGAATGATACTTCTTTCAACCAAAATTCACATTTCGAGAATTTCGCATACAGTTGATTTTCTTTCAGTGTCTGCAATGCTAATCGTAAATGATGAGCATGCTCTACCTCAGACGGTGAATAAATGAGAATATCGTCAAAAAATACAATGATAAATTTATCGAGGAAATCTTTGAAGATTCTGTTCATCATGTCCATAAATGCTGCAGGGGCATTCGTGAGTCCAAATGGCATGATTACAAACTCATAATGGTCATATCTCGTGTTAAAAGCCGTCTTAAAAATATCCTCCTCCTTAATTCGAAGTTGATGATACCCCGATCTCAAATCCATTTTTGAAAATACCCTTGCATGCACAAGTTGATCGAATAAATCATCTATGTGTGGCAAAGGGTATTTATTTTTCACTGTCAATTTATTTAATTCCCGGTAATCCACTCATAGCCGTATTGTCCCCTCTTTCTTTCTAACAAATAACATCGGCGCTCCCCATGGAGAAGAGCTGGGGCGAATGAAATATTTATCTAATAATCCTTGCAATTGACATTTTAATTCAGCGAGTTCTTTTGTCGCCATTCTATACGGTGTCTTTGTCACTGGTCTCGCTCCTTCTTCCAAGTGAATTTCAAATTCTACCTCTCGTTTTGGAGGAAGTACTGGGAGTTCTTCAGGAAAAAGTTCCTGGAATTCACGTACTACTGGTACCGTATTGATCTCGTGCTTTTCCTCTGACGTTCCCTTGAACAACACCAACAAAGCTTCACACCCCTTTTTGATTTTTTTGAATGCCTTTACGGATGTAATTAACATCTTGGACACTTCATTTAGACCGCGAAAAACAGTTACACTTTGGTCTGTGCATTTTACCAGCACCTCTTTCTTTTGACAATTAATTAATGCTTCCTCTCGTATTAACCAATTCATACCCAATATAATGTCAAATTCTGTGAGTGGTATAACCACTAAATCCGCCATAAAATCCTTGTCATTTAATGTAAACCAGATTACTATACGTTGTTGTGATGATATAACATGATTGTTCAGTAATGACACATGCAGGACCTCTGGGGTTACATAAGGTTTCGCCGCGACAGTAGTCAATATATTGCTAGAAATAAAAGAATGGCTTGCTCTCGTATCAAATAAAACTTTCCTCAGATGACCAGAAACAAAAAGCATACCTGTCACTACTGTATCTTCAGTGATTGCCTCTTGCTGGCTCAGATTAAACACACGAGGTTGTACTCGTCATTCTTCATCCGGTACTCTTGTCGGCACCGAAGTTGAGGCAATCGACTCACTTGCTTTGGACACATCCATTTGATATATTTTCTGGCTCTGAAGACTTGGAAAATTTCTCGAACTGCTAGCTCCTTCCTTCCTCCTTGGGCACTCCCTCTGTCGATGCCCTGGCTGACGACACATATAACAAACATTACTGCCCACTAAACACTGCCCTTTATGGGCCTTTCCACATTTATCACATCTCTGTTCCTGCTTCTGAGGCTGCATCACATTGCTGCTCTCCACTAGACGAGATTTCTTCCCAGAGTCACCAGATTTCTAGGAGGTACTTGCTTTAGAGGAAGATTCCTTACTCGGAGTCCACTGTAATCTTTTCTTTCCAAACTCTTGACGCCTCTGTGTCTTTTCTGCATCGATCTCCATTAACTGAGCCTTCTGCACTAATGCTCCGTACTCCTGAATTTCAAGCGGTATTAATATTGCTCGAATACTGTCACGAAGGCCTTCTTGAAATCGCCTGCACCTCTCTTTTTCATTTGGAACAAAGGCTCCAGCATAGAATGCTAGGTTAGCAAACTCCGTTTCGTACTCCAGTACTAAATGAGGTCCTTGTACTAGTCGTAAAAACTTGTCCTGTAGCAGCTTTTTCTCCGACTCTGGTACAAACCAATTGTGAATTCTTGTACAAATGTAGCCCATGTAATGTTCCCTTGTCCTTGGCTAATCAAGCGTCCACGAACAGTCAACCACCATTGCTTAGCCTCCTCTTCAAGAAGAAATGTGACTAAGCTCACCTTTCGTTCTTCAGGACGCAACATTACCTCAAATATCATTTCGATGCGCGAAATCCAATCTTCCGTCTCCAAGGGCGACAGAGTTCCCTGAAATCCTGGCGGCTTTAAGTCCAGAAATTGCTTTAGATCTACATCAGAGTGTCTTGCTTGCATCGGCACATAAACCTCTACAGATGGTACGGGAGGAGGAACTTCCCGCACCATTTTAATTACTTCCGCTAACATGCTAGCCAGATCAGTCAATTGGGGTTGTGCCTGTTGTTGAGTTGGTGCACTTACCATCTGCTCTACTGGCAGCTGTCCCTGTTGGGATTGTTCACCCTGTACTATTTCCATATTTTCCGATACTGTCTCTCAAGATAACTGGGACAAGTATCACAAAATAAAGTAAATCAGTTCCCACATACATAATGTCAAAGTACTTATGTGTTTTATCTAATTATTATATACTCATTACGGCCAAACTTTGGGAAACCTGGCTCAGATACCACTTAAATGTAACGGCCCTTAGTCCGTCCAACTTATTTTTTTTTCTTTTAAATAGGTTTTGACATTAATAAATACAGTTCAATTACCAACGTTGCTTCCCTGTTTAAACACACTGAGTATAATAGTTTCACATAATGCCACATATGCTACTTTATCTCAAAGTCTACTTGCTTGCCATGTAAAACGTATTTACATGTCCTCCATAACCATCAGGTCTAACCATCTACCAAACATAACTGCCCATATACATTGAGAATAGAACAAAAAAACAAACACAGACTACGCAGTTCTCTTAAAAGGGGTCTTCGCAGCTAAAGAACCTTCAGCGTTGTTTCTTTTGTGAGCTGCCTTTACCTAAAATGTTTGGATTAGCAACCGTTAGTCTTCAATAAAGACTAAGTGAGCAACTATCTTTTCAACCTGTTATACATACAAGTGAATATGATATATAACAATACTTTAAAAGTGATTTCGAGAGCACGTAAACAATGCTGATAATCATGTGCATGTAACAAATGTCTAATAGGATGCAAGCATAAATTGTAGCATTCAATCGTATTTTCCATTTTCAAACACTATATAAGTGCATTCATTAGAAATAATTAGGGCAATTGAATCAGCAAATCGTATCTGTATTCAGTATACCAGCATTTTGGGCCCGACCCTGCTGGGTCTATAATCAGTACGTTCATCACACATTGGACATTCAGTAATAACATTTATGCGCATCATTTTCAATATGCCCTAACCATTTCTATGTGTCGACACATTTACATAAGTGAATATATTTAATTTTTCCTTTTTTTGTTTCCCCTCAGAATAAAGTCGTTTGATTTACTTCCAACGAAAGACATATCATAAACGATGCATTTTGAATTATTCATTGTCCATACTTGGGAGCGATGCAGGTATCATTGAAGAGCACGTGTGCGCATATAAGAAAATATTACAACAGTGAGCATAAATTAAAAAGGTAGATCTCACATTGGAGTGTTCATTCCCGCTACCACGCCTCGCATTATCGTCGCGATTATTGTGCAATGCCATCCTTCAATGTATCTGTCATATCAGTGAAATGTTTGAGGCACATTACTTTTCTTGGGTTGCATCTCATAATAATATCGATGTTGACGCTAAGGTGGACTCCTTTGCTAAGCCACACATATACCCATACACATAGACAAGTTGTTTAGCACTAACACATGCTGCTCACACAATACAAAGGGCACACACGTCCCTTTATATCACGTCCAGAAAGATAACCGACCACCCCTGGAAGCCGGTCAGACAGAGTTTCCCCAAATAAAAGCCGAACACCAAAAATACTTCTACTGGCTAGCATAACAAGGCTAGAATATCAACAACAACCTCCAAACTCACTACCAAAACAATGCTAGCAACTGCTGACCAATATCAAATCAATGGCAATAGTGTAACATTTCCAGGTAACTGCCACTACTAGAAAAATGACCTTTAGCCACGGTTTTTTTTGTCACGGCAGAAAACCGTAGCTAATAATGAAGTATTAGCCACGGTACCTAAACCGTGGCAAATAAATTAGTATTAGCCACGAATGATTGAACCGTGGCAAAAAAAATACTTTTTGCCACGGTTTGCCTATTTCGTGGCTAATAGCTAGTATTAGCCACGAAAGCCTGAACTGTGGCAAAAAGTCGTGGCTATCACAATCCAAGGCAACAACAAAACAAAATCCCCAAATTTTTTCACATGAAAGCCTTCACAACCCTGCCGATACCAACAAAAACAGAAATCCTAACTTAAATTTTCCAGATTCACCCCATACCACGCATCCTTAACCACTTTCTATGAAAGCAACCCAGCACAAAAGCAACTAAACGAAGAAGAAATAAGAAGAGCTCACAGTGAGGCGGCAGTAAAATAACAAGAAGTCGAGCACCGATGCAAGTACCACGAGCCCACAATCGACTTCCAGCGCCGCCAACTCAACACAAAACAATGAAACCAGCAATAGGAGAAGAGATAAATTTCTGCTCGATATCGGAGGAGGTGAGAGGGAGAGAAGAGGAGAGGAAGAAAAATTCGCAAACCCTTATGCGATGTCACCGAGAAGAAAGACAGAAATAAGCGGCCGAGCGGCAGAAGGGAAAAAAACCGACACGTATACCGTTCCCCACCGCCTCAATCCCATAAGAATTACCATTTTGCCACCAATGTTGATTAACACAATCAAGTAAAAGCCAACCCCGTTTACAATTTTATTCCGTAGCCAACCCATAACCAAGTTCATTTTCGCCAATTCATTACCAAAATTCATATATTGCCCAAAGAACACAACTCCATATTTATATAGAAATATCGAGTATATCACTCTCTTTGCGCGACCTTGGTTACGCACACGCTACATATCGCTAAATGACCCATGTTGGATCTGATTTTTATATTTTCATCATCGGGGAATTGGTGTTGAATTATCACTATTGTGCCAAAAAAAATACAAAAGACGTACCGGAAAAATGCGAAACGTCACAACGGCGAGGAAGAGGAGGATGCTGATATTGGAGATGAGGAATATCGGCCTGATACTGGCGACGATGAGTTCTAGTTGCTCGCCGATATTTGTCATACTCGCACATAGCAGTTAGCGAAATTTTGTAACAGAAAACTTTTGTAACTTGTAAAATTTTTGAAATATATATTTATACAAGTTTGGATTACCATACTGTCGTTCTCTGCTTTCATATGTTGTTTGATGATGCTCGCTAGGCTCATAGGCTCGAGGAGGATGAGTGCTCGTGGAGCTTTACCCGCGCGTTGACATCATTCATAATCGCGCAGTCATTACTCGCACGACCTTAGTCGTTCCAACAACTCGCTTCTCGATACTCGCTCGTGTCCTGCGCTTATACTCGTCGTAACATACTCGCATGCTTGTCATGTCGTACTCGCATCCTTGCCAATACTTGCACGCATACTCGCCAATGTCTGCCCGCACCTGCATAATTCATTTATTTTTCCAGAGTTAATCCTGACTGGCTCGAAGACCAGAGCCGACACCTATGAAGAGCTGAGCTTGGCTGGTGGTTGGAAGTAGTCGACACCCAACAGGAGCCAAGCTCAACTGGGGGTGGGAATCAGTCGACTCAGGGAGGCAAGTAGTCGGTCTGCAGGAGAGGAGCTCATATAGAGATCTCGGACTACAACATCACTCCAACAAGGAACTTGATCTCACTCGAGGAGGTCCTTGGCCAATATGCAGGTCGTGTAGGGACTTGGACTTACGGCAGCACTGCCACTCGAGGACTTCGAATGTTGGAGTCGACAGCTCTCAAGAGCCCTGCTCAACTAGAGTGGTGTCAGTCAACTCGGGGAGGCAAGTACTCGGTCTGTAGGAGAGGAGCTCGTACAGAGATCTCAGACTACGACATCACTCCAACGAGGATCTTGATCTCACTCGAGGAGGTCCTTGGCCAATATGTAGCTCGTACAGGGACTTGGACTTACGACGACACTGCTACTCGAGGACTTCGAATGTTGTAGTCAACAGCTCTCAGGATCCCTGCTCAACTAGAGTGGTGTGAGTCGACTTGGGGAGGCAAGTAGTCGGTCTGTAGAAGAGGAGCTTGTACAGAGATCTCGAACTACGGCATCACTCCAATGAGGATCTTGATCTCACTCGAGGAGGTCCTTGGCCAATATGAAGCTCGTGCAAGGACTTGGACTTACGGCGACACTGCCACTCGAGGACTTCGAATGTTGGAGTCGACAGCTCTCAGGAGCCCTGCTCAACTAGAGCGGTGTGAGTCGACTCGGGGAGGCAAGTAGTCGGTCTGCAGGAGAGAAGCTCGTACAGAGATCTCGGACTACGGCATCACTCCAACGAGGAACTTGATCTCACTCGAGGAGGTCCTTGGCCAATATGCAGGAGAGGAGCTCGTGCAGGAACTTGGATTTACGACGACACTACTAATCGAGGACTTGATACACAGTTGGAGTTCTTTTTCATGTTGCTTTAAGAGATTGGTAATGAATCAAGTGTATCAATATCTTTGAGGATGAAGAAATTACAAAGATAACGATGATCTCGCTGACGTCGAGTTGGGAGGTTGGCGTCCAACCCTGTTCCTAATAGTTCCTCCAATCGGAGGAGAGATGCAATCGAAGGTAGCTAGGCCGACATGCAAGGGGGAGCTGATCTCGGCCGTCAATACAGGGGTCCGGTCTTACAAGGATGCTTACATCCCGAGGCATCGTCCCATCGTCCTCCCTGGGCAATCTAGGAGAAACAGGTCTAAGGCATGTTTCCCTATCCAACCGTTGAAATCATGTCAGCTCTGCCAACTAGCTAGGAGCGTACATGCACGAGCAAGGGGTAATGTTCTTCCAAGGGTCCTCTAGGATGCACTCGCGACTAACATCCTCCCTTGGGCATATCCCAGCCCTCTGGCTGGTTATCCTGCCTTTGACATTAATTGAAGTGTTGTTGCCCAAATGAGAACTCGAAAAGGTTGATTCTTCCTCGGATCCAAGAGGTCGGAGTCCAAACCTGTTCCTGCTAGTTCCTCCAGTCAGAGGAGAGATACAATCGGGGGTAGCTAGGCCGACATGCAAGGGGAGAGCTGATCTCGGCCGTCAATGCAGGGGTACGGTCTTACAAGGGCGCTTATATCCCGAGGCATCGTCCCATCGTCCGCACTGGGCTATCCAAGGGGAACAAGTTGACAGCCAGTTTCTTGGATCGATCTCGGAGCAGAACCTTAAGGCCTCAGAAAACTTGAGATGAAAAAAGCATAAACAGAAGCCAAATAGTTGCCACTATCTGTATATGTATATATGTGAAAGCATTTACAAGTAAAATACAGTATTAACCGCTATGGATAGAACCTTTTCAGGTCATCTCCGCTCCAAGTACCTCTCAGATGCTCTCCGACCTGATCCTGGAGATAATAACCTATAGTGGCCAAGGCTTCTTGGACGATGAGGGGACCTTCCCAATTTGGATGCAGTTTGCCAACTGTTGCTCCTCTCCCTACGGCATTTACCTTCTTCATAACAAGGTCCCCTGCAAGGAAATGCCTTAGGCGGACATTTTTGTAGAAGTTACTTCGTCATGCGCCGCTTGATCTCCTCTTGGCGGATGGAGGCTAAGTCACGAAGCTCTTCAACGAAATCCAGCGAGAGCCTTTGGGCGTCTTCATTCTCCAAGCGCCATTCTTCAATGCCATCTCCAGTTGCTATGACTCTTGGGCTTCGAATCTCGAACTCCACTGGGATGAGTGCCTCGGACCCGTGGGACAACTTGAAGGGAGTTTCCCCCGTAGTCGAGTTTGGAGTTGTTCTCAGAGCCCATAGGACTGAGGGGAGCTGCTCTGCCAAACTGCCTTTCAAGTTGGTGACTTTCTTCTTGAGGAGGTTGATGATCAACTTGTTGGCGGCTCCCACCTGCCCGTTGCTGCGAGGATGATGTACATAGGCGAATCGAAGATCTGTCCCTAGCTGGTTGCAGAAATCCTCTAACTCCAAGCCGGCAAACTGCGGTCCATTGTCGGTGATGATGGCGAGAGGAATCCCAAACCTGCATGTGATCTCTTCTCTCCCCAAATGAAATTCTTTATAATCTGTGAAGTGGTCTTTGCCAGAGCTTTTGCCTCGATCCATTTGGAGAAGTAATCGATCATGACAAGGATGAACTTCCTCTGTCTGCTGGCCTGAGAAAAGGACCGGTCAAGTACATGCCCCAGATGGCGAAGGGCCATGGAGCAGTGATCGAGCGCAAATGTTGAGCGGGTTGTAGTTGAAGAGGCGCGAAGAGCTAGCACTGGAGACATTTTTTGGAGAAGGCTTCTGCATCCTTTCGAATGGTGGACCAGAAATACCCATGCCTTAGAATTATTTGTTCCATAGTGTGAGTCCCTGAATGACTGTCACACTCTCCTGAGTGAATCTCCTCCAGGACACGAGGGACTTCAATCTCCGAGAGACATCGGGCCAGAGGACCTGAGATGGTTTTGCGATATAGCTCTCCTTCTTGAAGTAAGTATTATGTGGCTTTGTAACGGAACTTTCTCTGATCCTCCTCGCTGGCAGGAATCTAACCTGTTGTCGGGAAAGAAACAAACAAATCCTTTCAGGACGCCCTCTGCTCGATCTCCATCATCTCACCTTCCTCTATGGATGGTCGAAATAGTTCAGTCACGGTTCCCCCAGCCCGGGGACCGTACTTGGCAAGGTAGTCGGCTTCTGAATTCTCTTCTCGGGGTACATGCTCGATGAAAAAAGATTGAAACCCCCCGATCAGACCTTTCACTTTGGTCAAGTATCTCTGCAGGACTGGATCATTCACCTCGAACTCGCCTCTGATCTAGGATGCGACCACCATCGAGTCGGTGAAGGCTCTGATATCTCGAATTGCCAACTCCTTGGCGAGTCGCAAGCTGGCCACCATGGCTTCATACTCTACCTGATTATTTGTAACTAGGAAGAGGATCTCGACTGCTTGCTCGATCCTGGCTCTCTGAGGTCTTACGAGCACGACTCCGGCTCCCACGAAATAACTGCCTGAATCCCCATCCACAAACATCTTCCAGGGAATTGTGCTAGAAGAGCATTCCTCTCCTTCCACCTCGGCTGAGAAGTCAGAAAGGAAATCTACCACCGCCTACGCCTTGATTTCTACCCTTGGAGAGTAAGAGATATCAAACTCGTTAAGCTCCACCGCCCACTTTGCCAGCCTGCCAGAATGCTCCACTCCATCCAGGATACTACACAGCGGATGATTGGAGATGACCCTGATGGAGTAAGCCTAAAAATATAGACGGAGCCTCCGAGCTGAGACCACCAAAGCAAACACCAACTTCTCCAAGATAGGATATCTCGTTTCCACCTGCCGCAGCACTCTACTCACATAGTAGACAGGGAACTGCCTATTGCCTTCCTCTCGGACCAATACTGAGTTAATTGCCTCTACTCCGACTCCTAAATAGAGAAAGAGATCTTCGTTACCTCGTGGTCCTTGGAGGAGAGTAGCTTGGGTTAGTTGTTGCTTGAGTTTTCCGAAAGCATCCTCACACTCCGCGGTCCACTTGAACTTCTGATTCCCCCGAAGAGTTTTGAAGAATGGAGAGCACTTCTTCCCTGCCTTGGACAAGAAATTACTAAGGCCTGCCAGCCTTCCCGTCAACCTTTGAACCTCCTTTGGATCCCTCGGGGACGCCAACTCCAGAATGGACTTTACTTTGTCGGGATTAGGTTCCACCCCCTGGGAGTGAGGAGGTGACCTAAAAACTTCTCTCTTCCTGCACTGAAGATGCACATGGTCGGGTTGAGTCGCATCTTATACTTCCTTAGGGTAGCGAAAGTCTCCACCAGATCTGTTATGTGCTCCGCAACACTTTTACTCTTGACAAGGAGATCGTCCACATAGACCTCCAAGTTCTGCCCCTTCTGCTCCTTGAAAATTTGATCCATCAATCTTTGATAAGTCGTGCCTACATTCTTGAGCCCGAAAGGCATCATCTTACAGCTATAGCAGCCATCGCTAGTTATGAAGGAGACGTCATGACAGTCGGGGGGATGCATCTGGATCTGGTGATACCCTGAAAAAGCATCAAGAAAACTCATGACAGGAAATCCGACGACGGAATCAACCAGCGCGTCGATTTGAGGCAAGGGGTAGCAATCCTTCGGGCACGCTTTATTCAAAATGGAAAAGTCAATACACAGACGCCAGCCCTCTTCGGGCTTCTTCACCATTACAACGTTGGAGACCCAGCCTGGATACTGGATCTCCGAGAAAAAACCCACCTCCAGCAGCTTCTCTACCTCCTCCCTGATCGGCCCGGGCAGCATGGCGGCGCTCTTCCTCTGCTTCTGACGAACGGGAGCCACCGCGGGATCCAGGTTGAGGCGATGGCAGGCAACATCGGGAGCCACCGAGAGATCACTTTCACTTCCTCCACCTCTTCAGCAGCACATAACCCCTTCTCCTTCTCCAACAGCTCCTCCGGCTTCTCCGCATCACCCATCCAGCTGATGGTGCTGATGGAATTCAGGTAGCACTCCCTGGAGGCTTTGGGATCTCAACTGATCCTGATCTGAACATCCCCACGGCAGTACTTCAGGCATCGGTGATAAGACAACAAAACGGACTTGAAATAGTTGATGAGGGGCCGCCCGAAGATGGCGTTATATCCATTCGGCGCGTCGACGATGATAAAACGGCATCGGATCGACATCCCGCTGAGCGTAACCAGAAGTTCCACTGCCCCTTCCACCTCTTTCTTCTCTCCTGAGAAGCCAAAGAGAGGCTCGTCTGCAGCCTGGACCCGGGACGCTTCCACCAGAAGCCCTATAAAGGTTCTCTTGAAAATGACATTCACCGAGCTCCCGTTATCCGCGAGGATTCGGTCGACGGTGAAGTCTTCGATGGCGGCTTGAATCACTAAGGCGTCGTGGAAGGGGTTCTCATTCCCCAACATATCCTCCTCCGAGAAGGTCATCTCTTCCAACGGCGGCGGGTTCTGCGACGTCGAAGCGACGTTCTTCCGATAGATCTGGGTGTCGGGGTCTCGCCCCGGCCCTTTCCTACCTGGCGGCCTGGCGGGCGAGACCTGCCGAGGGATGGGGTCTCTCCCCTGCCCTCTCCTGCTTGGCGGCCTAGCGGGGCGAGACCGGTCGGGGGTTGGGGTCTCGCCCCTGCCCTCTCCTGCCTGGCGGGGCGAGACCGGTCGGGGGTCGGTGTCTCGCCCCTGCCCCTTCCTGCTTGGCGGCCTGGCGGGGCGAGACCGGCCGGGGGCCGGGGTCTCACCCCTGCCCTCTCCTGCTTGACGGCCTGGCGGGGCGAGACCGGTTGGGGGTCGGGGTCTCGCCCCTGCCCTCTCCTGCCTGGCAGCCTGGCGGGGAGAGATCGGCCGGGGGCTGGGGTCTCGCCCCTGCCCCTTCCTGTCTGGCGGCCTGGCGGGGCGAGACTAGTCGGGGGCTGGGGTCTCACCCCTGCCCCTTCCTGCTTTTATCGTGGTGCCCCTGGGGTTGTTTTTACCCCTCTGCCCCCCGGCGTGGTTGTTTTCTATTAGTACAAGGTATATTGGGCGTAAGGGTATTTCGGTCATTTTGCCCCATGGGATTTGGAAAACTATAAATAGACCCCCTTGGGTGCCTTTGGAGAGGGACCTTTTCCTGGCTTCCTCCTCCCTTAGCTTCTACTTGGTAAAGTAGAGAGAGCTCTCCAAGGCGCCCTACCTAGCCCTTTGGTAAGGGAGGGGAAGAGTTCTGGTGACCTTCCGGGTGTGTGGTGGGACCTCCGCTCTAGAGCCGAGGGTCTGTTCATAGTTTCCTAAGTCTTTGGTCTGTGACATTCTCCCGAGTGTAGTAGGTGTGAGGTCACCCCTCTTTTGGGACCCTGAACTTCACAGAGGCCATTTTTGGTTTCAACACTTTGGTGCGGTGAGCGTGAAGAGTGACCAGCACAGAAGATCTCAGGAGAGTGTCATGACTGGAGTTCAGGGAGGTAGTGATGATCTCGGCGAGCTCCCCAGCCTAGGACCCTTTGTGGGGAGGGAAGAGTTCATGGCTTCCATCCAAGGCATCATGGAGATGTTGCGAAGCATTGCTCCTCAGGGTGGCAGCTCCACCCCGACCCCCCCAGGAGTTAGTTCCTGCCCCTCTCGACGAGTTGACTCACAGGGGTCTAGGCAAGATGACCCCAATAGGGGGAGAAGGAAGTACACCAGGAAGAAGGCCAGTGAAGGAAAGGATGGGAGATGGGGTCGTGCGAGACCTCACTGGCCGGGAGCTATTCTCCAGCCCGGCGAGTGCCAACCTCCCAGGAGAGCAGGTTGCACGAGAAGAGGTGGCGAGACCACCCCTTAGGGGGTCACCCTTCAGCGAGCTAATCATCTCAGCTCCCGTTCCCGAGGGGTTCAGCGAGCCTGACATGGCTTACTACACCGGGAAGGATGATCCCGTCCAGCACCTGCAGTGGTTCGAGGATGCGGTCTCCATCAGGCCGATGACAGATGCCTTCAAGTGTCGCCTCTTTGCGATCACGTTGAAGGAGAAGGCAAGGGACTGGTTTCATCAACTCCCTCCGAGGTCGATCTATGGGTTCGAGGACTTGAGCCGGAGCTTCCAGCTTCACTTCTCCACCTCCAAGAAGAGGAAGAGGAGTCCTGAGTCCATCTTCCTGATAAGGCAGGAGGCTGGGGAGTCGCTGGCCCGTTACGTTGACAGGTTCCAGGAGGAGATCCTGGAGGTCCAGGAGATGCTAGGGTATGCTCTCCAGATGGCCTTCACCGTTGGGCTGAAGGAGGGCTTATTCAAGATGAGCTTGACCCGGAAGGCCCCCCTTTCCTTCGAGGAGCTGATGGAAGGGCGGCAGAGGAGATTACCATGGAGGCAGCCAACCCGGCATTTGTCAAGAGGTTGGCAAAGTTGACGGAGGTGGAGTCAAAGGAGCAGGGTAGCTCAAGGCATCAGGAAGGAAGAAGAAGAGAGGAGGAGAGGGCTCAGGGGTTCTGTTGAAGTTGGTGACCGGGCGGTCTGGCGGTTTGTCTTGGCGGGTTGAAGACCGCGCGGTCTGGCGGTTTGTCTCAGCCGGCTTGGAGACCGGACGGTCTGGCGGTCTACCCTGGCGGTCTCTCTTCCTCTCTGGTGGTAGCCGTGCGGTTAGCCCTGCTGTCTAACCCTGGCGGTCTCTCTTCCTCTCTGGTGGTAGCCGTGCGGTTAGCCCTGCTGTCTCAGCCTGTGCGGTTTGTTTTGTATAGTCCGCCTAGTCCTGTAAATTTTAGTCCCACATCTCTTATTTATATTCTCTCATCTCTCCTCCATTCTATATAAGGGAGGGCATACCTTTGTAATAGATACCTTTTTTGGATAATAAAATTTCAATTATTCAAAAGTTTATTCGGCTTGTTCTCTACTTTTCGCTTCTTTTCTCTACTTTCTAACATGGTATCAGAGGACACGGTCATTTCCTCCTGATTCTGTGCGCTCTCTGTTGTTCGCGGCTTGTTTTCCGCGTCCTGCGACTTGTCTTCTCTTCTGTCCGCGCGGCTTGTTTCTATCCGCGCGGCCTGTTTCTGTCCGCTGCCCTGTTCGCGCGGCTTGCTTCTTCTTGGTTCTCTTCTCCTACTGCTCTTTGTCGCCGCGACCTGTTTCCTTGTCGCCGCGCTCCTTGTTCTTTCTTGCCGCTCCGACTTCCTAGTCGTTGCGGTCTGTCTCTGTCCGCGTGTGTTGTCTCTCTACTCGCGGTTTGCTACTGTGATCTGCCTGACCGTGCGGGTTGTTCCTTTCTCACCCGCATCTTGGTCGCGATCGCCGGCTCTTCTCCTCTCTTCTGTTCGCTCGGCCTTTTCAGTCCGCGCGACCTCTTCCCCGCTGTGCCTTTGCCGCTTTCTAGCAGCTGCTGTGATCTGCCTGACCGTGCGGGTTGTTCCTTTCTCCCCGCATCTTGGTCGCGGTCACCCGCTCCTGCTTGCTAGTCGCCCGGCTTCCTCTTTTTCCGTGCGACTTGTTCTCCTCTGTTCGCCCGACTTTTTCAGGACGTGCGACTTCTTTCCCTCTGCTTTGCTCTGCTTCTTGGTAGCGGTCTTTCTAGCCGCCCGACCTGTTTTCTGTTCGCCCGGCTTGGTGCTCTTTTCTCTTCTCGCGGCTTGTTCTTATCGTCGCGGTTTGCTCCTCTCTTGCTTCCATGGCTTTCCCCTCCTCCGGCCTGTCCGCCTCTGTAGTAACCTCTTCTGGTAGTGCTCATGTTGTTACTCGCGGAAGATGGCTAATAGACTCTGGCGCCACAAATCATATGACAGGCAATCCTCACTGTTTTTCTCTTCTTGACACACATGCTCAGTTGCCCCCGGTTATTGTTGCTGATGGATCTCCCTCCCCGGTCCATGGGACGGGCCTGGTTCCCGTCACTCCATCTCTCTGCTTGGCTGATACCCTCTATGTGCCCAAGTTTCCGTGCAATTTACTATCGGTTACTTCTTTATGCAAGCAACTACGGTGTTCTGTCATATTCACCCCTACCTCTTGCACTTTTCAGGATCCGGACTCCCAACGGACGATTGCTACCGGGACAGAGAGTGGTGGCCTCTACTTCCTCGACAACGTTTCTACTCTCTCCGCCTTCTCCTCCTCCTCTACAGATCTTCTCCAATGGCATCTTCGCCTTGGACATGCTCCTCCCCGCATTCTACGACAGTTCCTGCCGCACCTCCCTCCTCATCATCCTCCTCTCAACTGTGATGCTTGTCAACTTGGCAAACATCACCGCTCATCCTTCCCCCCAACGCAGAGTCGGGGCTCTTCCCGTCCGTTCGACCTCGTTCACTCCGACATATGGGGTCCCGCTCCTAACCTCACCATCGGTCGGGGTAGTTCCTACTTTGTCACCTTCATTGATGATTTCTCTCGATGTACGTGGGTATATCTTCTCAAAGATCGCTCCGAGCTGTTCTCTGTTTGGACCTCCTTTTATTCTATGGTTAAGACTCAGTTCGATACGTCTATTAAACTCCTTCGCTCTGACAATGCCAAGGAGTATCTTAGCCACGACTTCTCATCCTTTTGTATTCACCATGGTGTCATTCGGCAAACCAGCTGTGTCTACACCTCACAACAAAATGGGGTGGCGGAACGCAAAAACCGTCACCTCCTTGATGTCGCTCGCACTATGATGACTCAAATGCATGTTCCTCGCTCCTATTGGGGATATGCTGTCCTCCTCTCCTGCTATATCATCAATCGCCTTCCCTCCACAGTTCTCCACGGTGCTACCCCCTTCTCCATTCTTTATCCGGACAAGGATCCCTTTCCTCTTCCTCTACACATTTTTGGGTGCACCGCCTTTGTGCACTCTCCCGCTGCCACCCGTGATAAACTCTCACCACGTGCCACCAAATGTGTCTTTCTGGGCTACTCTCCCACTCAGAAAGGTTATTGTTGCTTTGAACCCGTTACCCGCAAGCAATTTGTCTCTGCGGATGTCACCTTCTTCGACAATGTCTCTTACTTCTCTCCCGCTTCCTCCTATCCTCCTCCTGCTCCTACTTTTCCTACCAACCCATCCCTCCCCTCTGCTCCCACTGATGTTCCGCCATCTCCACCATCTCCACCATCTCCACCACCTCCACCATCTTCACCCTCTACTCCGCTTTCTCCCTCCACTCCGCTGCCATCTCTCTCTGCTCCCGGGCCAGCTCTCTCCACCACGGATACTATGGATACTGAGGCCCCAGTTGACCTGGATCTCCCTATTGCTCTTCGCAAGGGGGTTCGGGCATGTACCCAACACCCGCTTGCTGCAGTTGTTTCCTATGATCGTCTTACCCCTTCTCGCAAAGCTTTCGCTCTGGCTATCTCAGCTACTACCACCCCCGTTCCTATCAGGAGGCCCTTACTATTCCTCATTGGAAAGCTGTCATGGATGAGGAGATTGCTACTCTGACTGAACGGGGTACCTGGACCCTTGTTCCTCCTCCTTACGGCACAGATGTTGTTGGTTGTCGATGGGTCTTCGTGGTGAAGTTTCTCCCGGATGGCAGTGTGGATCGTTATAAGGCTCGCCTGGTTGCCAAGGGTTTTACCCAAACTTATGGGCTTGATTACTTTGACACTTTCTCTCCCGTGGCTCGCCTCAGCACTATTCGGGTTCTTCTCTCTGTGGCTGTCAACCGGGATTGGCCCATCTCGCAGCTCGATGTTAAGAATGCCTTCCTCTATGGCGATCTGCAGGAAGATGTTTACATGGAGCAACCTCCTGGGTATGTTGCTCAGGGGGAGACAAGGGTATGCCGGCTAAAGAAGGCTATCTATGGCCTCAAGCAGAGTCCTCGTGCATGGTTTGACAAGTTTAGTAGCATTGTTGCGGCCATTGGTTTTACAAGAAGCTCAGCAGATCACTCCTTGTTTGTTCGGAAAACCGCATCTGGTCTTGTTGTTCTTGCGGTTTATGTTGATGACATTCTTCTTACTGGCGATGACCAGGATGGGGTATTGATGACCAAGAAACACCTTCGTCACCATCTGGTCACAAAGGATATGGGCTCCCCGAAATACTTTCTGGGGATTGAAATCTCTAGAAAACCCAACTCCATGGTCCTTTCACAAAGGAAGTATGCTCTTGATCTTTTGAAGGAGGCAGGACTCACTGGTGCTAAACCTGCTCGTTGTCCTATGGCTGCTGGAGAAGACAAAACTTGGACAGATAACTCACCTCTTCTCTCTGATCTTACGAGATACCGGCGTCTGGTGGGCAAGCTCATATATCTCACGGTAACCAGACCCGACATCTCTTATGCTGTTGGCAAAGTGAGCCAGTTCATGCAAGCTCCGAGGGAGTGTCATCTACAATCTGCTATGAGAATATTAGAGTATATTAAAGCTGCTCCAGGGAAAGGTCTCCTATTTCAGAAAAATGGTCACCTAAGGGTTGAAGCTTACTCTGATTCAAGCTATGCGGATGACAAAGTGGACCGCAAGTCGACTTCAGGTTTCTGCACATTTGTTGGAGGTAATCTTGTGAGTTGGAAGAGCAAGAAACAGTCTGTCGTTTCCAGGTCTAGTGCAGAGGCGGAATATCGCAGCATGGCATCGACTACATGTGAGTTGAAGTGGTTGCGGGCTCTCATGCTTGACTTAGGAGAGGTTTACAACTATCCTCTTCCTATGTTCTGTGACAATAAGGCCGCGATACACATTTCCAAAAATCCGGTCTTTCATGAGAGAACAAAACACATAGAAGTCGACTGTCATTTTATTCGGGAAGAAATATTGAAGAAACAGATCTGCACTCCATTTGTCACTTCTGACAACGAGTTGGCAGATGTCTTCACCAAGCCGGTGTCCGCTTCCTTTTTCCACATCTGCGACAAGCTGGGCATGATCGATATATATGCTCCAGCTTGAGGGGGAGTGTTGAAGTTGGTGACCGGGCGGTCTGGCGGTTTGTCTTGGCGGGTTGAAGACCGCGCGGTCTGGCGGTTTGTCTCAGCCGGCTTGGAGACCGGACGGTCTGGCGGTCTACCCTGGCGGTCTCTCTTCCTCTCTGGTGGTAGCCGTGCGGTTAGCCCTGCTGTCTAACCGCGCGGCCTGTGCGGTTTGTTTTGTATAGTCCGCCTAGTCCTGTAAATTTTAGTCCCACATCTCTTATTTGTATTCTCTCATCTCTCCTCCATTCTATATAAGGGAGGGCATACCTTTGTAATAGATACCTTTTTGGATAATAAAATTTCAATTATTCAAAAGTTTATTCGGCTTGTTCTCTACTTTTCGCTTCTTTTCTCTACTTTCTAACAGGTTCCAAGGACAGGAGGGTCCGGAACCAGGCTGGAGGCAGCAGGGAGGACCTGCCCAAGGTCCAGGAAGAGCTCTCATCCAAGGCGGGGGAAACTTTAATGGGGGCTAAGGGAGGTATAACTTCTAGAGGCAAGCCCCAAGGCAGCTCTTGCCCCCGCCGCAGCAAGCCTTGGCGATAGGAGGGGAAGAGATAACAGGAGAGAACACCCAGCCCGCTGAAAGAGGGGAGAAAGAGCATTGATGTACTGTGACTTCCACCAGGTGGAGGGGCACGCCACGGCTACCTGCCCCGAGTTCCTGGAGTTAAGGAGGCGAGAGACCCAGCTCAGCCTGAGCCGCAAGCGCAGGTTGGAGGAATTCTGCCCCAAGGAGGGGGTGATGATGTATGCGAGGACCGGGTCGACGTGGGAACCCGAAGTGGTATAGGAGTGATCCACGGTGGAGTGGGGGTTGAGGCCACTCGGAAGGCAAGCCTCCATATCATGTACCGAAGGAGCGTCGCCTCAACCTCCCAGACCCCACCCCCAGAGGAAAAGATCGCCTTCTCAGTGAAGGACTTGTCGGATCATGAGGATCCGTTCTGCAATGCGCTGGTCATCCAGACGGCCATCGAAGGCTACAACGTCTCCCGGATCTTGGTTGACAACGGAAGCTCCGTCAACGTCGTTTTCAAGAAAGCGTTTGACGAGATGAAGGTAGAGCCAAGGAGGGTGTTGGCCTCGGACGGACCCCTATTTGGATTTTCAGGGGAGAGGAAGGAAGTGGAAGGTGGAGTCGGACTCCAGGTGAAGTTAGGGGGGATCTCAAGAAACTGCAGGTTTGTCATTGTTGACGCTCCAAGCAGCTACAACGCCATCTTCGGAAGGCCCCTCATCGGCGCCTTCCGTTGTGTGTCATCTTCCTTCCACCAATGCCTCAAGTTCAGCTCGGTAGGGATCCAGGTCAGAGTCAAGGGGGACTCCAGGATGGCAAGGCAGTGCTACATCACGGCTGTCAACACCATCACTTGGTTGGCCAGGGCGGGGGAGATGGAAAGGATCATGGAAAGCCTGAGAAGGATGGAAGAGTCCGGTGAGAAGGAAGCGGATGACGACCACCGGGCCCAGACCCCCTGAGGAAGCCTCGCACCGACAGAGTCCTGTATGTATCTTATGTTGTAATGAGTCTAACCCCCGACCAACTGAGTTGGGGGGTCATGTAACCCATCTATTTTCCCCGTTTGAGGATGTAGGATTTGGTAAGCTTTGATTGTGATGCTTAGTCCCTTTGCTCCGATGATGATTCCGCGACCAGGCTCCAACTAGCTGGCAGCGCAGGTTGATCTCTCGTAGTAGCCCAAGTCCCTTTGCTCCGATGATGATTCCGCGGCAAGGCTCCCACTAGCTGGCAAGGCAGGTTGATCTCTCGTGGTAGCCCAAGTCCCTTTGCTCCGATGATGATTCTGCGGCCAGGCTCCCACTAGCTGGCAAGGCAGGTTGATCTCTCGTGGTAGCCCAAGTCCCTTTGCTCCGATGATGATTCCGTGGTCAGGCTCCCACTAGCTGGCAGGGCAGGTTGATCTCTCGTGGTAGCCCAAGTCCCTTTGCTTCGATGATGATTCCGCGGCTAGGCTCCCACTAGCTGGCAGGGCAGGTTGATCTCTCGTGGTAGCCCAAATCCCTTTGCTCCGATGATGATTCCACGGCTAGGCTCCCACTAGCTGGCAAGGCAGGTTGATCTCTCGTGGTAGCCCAAGTCCTTTTGCTCCGATGATGATTCCGCGGCCAGGCTCCCACTAGCTGGCAGGGCAGGTTGATCTCTCGTGGTAGCCCAAGTCCCTTTGCTCCGATGATGATTCCGCGGCCAGGCTCCCACTAGCTGGCAGGGCAGGTTGATCTCTTGTGGTAGCCCAAGTCCCTTTGCTCCGATGATGATTCAGCGGCCAGGCTCCCACTAGCTGGCAGGGCAGGTTGATCTCTCATGGTAGCCCAAGTCCCTTTGCTCCGATGATGATTCCGCGGCCAGGCTCCCACTAGCTGGCAGGGCAGGTTGATCTCTCGTGGTAGCCCAAGTCCCTTTGCTCCGATGATGATTCCACGGCCAGGCTCCCACTAGCTGGCAAGGCAGGTTGATCTCTCGTGGTAGCCCAAGTCCCTTTGCTCCGATGATGATTCCGCGGTCAGGCTCCCACTAGCTGGCAAGGCAGGTTGATCTCTCGTGGTAGCCCAAGTCCTTTTTCTCCGATGATGATTCCGCGGCCAGGCTCCCACTAGCTGGCAGGGCAGGTTGATCTCTCGTGGTAGCCCAAGTCCCTTTGCTCCGATGATGATTCCGCGGCCAGGCTCCCACTAGCTGGCAGGGCAGGTTGATCTCTCGTGGTAGCCCAAGTCCCTTTGCTCCGATGATGATTCAGCGGCCAGGCTCCCACTAGCTGGCAGGGCAGGTTGATCTCTCATGGTAACCCAAGTCCCTTTGCTCTGATGATGATTCCGCGGCCAGGCTCCCACTAGCTGGCAGGGCAGGTTGATCTCTCGTGGTAGCCCAAGTCCCTTTGCTCCGATGATGATTCCGCGTCCAGGCTCCCACTAGCTGGCAAGGCAGGTTGATCTCTCGTGGTAGCCCAAGTCCCTTTGCTCCGATGATGATTCCGCGGCCAGGCTCCCACTAGCTGGCAAGGCAGGTTGATCTCTCGTGGTAGCCCAAGTCCCTTTGCTCCGATGATGATTCCGCGGCCAGGCTCCCACTAGCTGGCAAGGCAAGTTGAACTCTCGTGGTAGCCTAAGTCCCTCTGCTCCGATGATGATTCCGCGGACAGGCTCCCACTAGCTGGCAGGGCAGGTTGATCTCTCGTGGTAGCCCAAGTCCCTTTGCTCCGATGTTGATTTCGCGGCCAGGCTCCCACTAGCTGGTAGGGCAGGTTGATCTCTCGTGGTAGCCCAAGTCCCTTTGCTCCGATGATGATTTCGCGGCCAGGCTCCCACTAGCTGGCAAGGCAGGTTGATCTCTCGTGGTAGCCCAAGTCCCTTTGCTCCGATGATGATTCCGCGGTCAGGCTCCCACTAGCTGGCAGGGCAGGTTGATCTCTCGTGGTAGCCCAAGTCCCTTTGCTCCGATGATGATTCCACGGCCAGGCTCCCACTAGCTGGCAGGGCTGGTTGATCTCTCGTGGAAGCCAAGTTTTGTACCCGGAGGAGGTCTCGCCACCCAGGCTCCCATAGCTGGTATGGCAGGTTGACCACTCCGGGGGGTGAAGTGTTGTTTACTCGGAGGGGGTCTCGCCACCCAGGCCCCCACAGCTGGCATGGCAGGTTGACCCCTTCGGAGGGTGAAGTATTTTATACCCAAAGGGGGTCTCGTCACCCAGGCTCCCATCAGTTGGCATGACAGGTTGACTCCCCGGAGAGGCGCGCAAGAAAACTACACTCAGTGAATACGTTGGGTTGGACGTTTCTTTCTGAGCTTGTGTCAACCTCAAAAAGAGCGGGGATTGTGTACAACCCCGTATTCACCCTTATATAGTTTTAAGCTTTTTGGACATATGGGCACTCTCGGTGGCCAATTTTTGCTCTAGCTTGGAAATATACTAGTAGGGGGAGGAAGAATCGGCATCTTCCCCCGGGCCCTTTAGAGGGGCGGGTGCGGCAAGATGGTCGGCACCCCCTGGCTTGCTAAGTGCGAGGTGGGAGCGCCGAGACCGGCTGGGGGCCGAAGTCTCGCCCCTGCCCTCTCCTACCTGGCGGCCTGGCGGGGCGAGACCGGCCTGGGGCCGGGGTCTCGCCCTGCCCTCTCCTGCCTGGCGGCCTGGCGGGGCGAGACCGGCCGGGGGCCGTGGTCTCGCCCCTGCCCCTTCCTGCCTGGCGGCCTGGCGGGGCGAGACCGGCCGGGGGCCGGGGCCTCGCCCCTGCCCCTTCATGCCTGGCGGCCTGGCGGGGCGAGACCGGTCGGGGGTCGGGGTCTCGCCCCTGCCCTTTCCTGCCTGGCGGCCTGGCAGGGCGAGACCAGCCGGGGGCCGGGGTCTCGCCCCTGCCCTCTCCTGCTTGGCGGCCTGGCGGGGCGAGACCGGTCGGGGGTCGGGGTCTCGCCCCTGCACTCTCCTGCCTGGCAGCCTGGCGGGGCGAGACCGGCCGAGGGCTGGGGTCTCGCCCCTGCCCCTTCCTGCCTGGTGGGGCGAGACTGGCCGGGGGTCGGGGTCTCGCCCCTGCCCTCTCCTGCTTGGCGGCCTGGCGGGGCGAGACCGGCCGGGGGCCGGGGTCTCGCCCCTACCCTCTCCTGCCTGGCGGCCTGGCGGGGCGAGACCGGTCGGGGGTCGGGGTCTCGCCCCTGTCCATTCCTACCTGGCGGCCTGGCGGGGCGAGACCGGGGGGGGGGGGCGGGGTCTCGCCCCTGCCCTCTCCTGCTTGGCGGCCTGGCGGGGCGAGACCGGCCGGGGGCCGGGGTCTCACCCCTGCCCCTTCCTGCTTTTATCGATGTGCCCCTAGGGGAGTTTTTACCTCTCTGCCCCCCCCCCCCCCCGGCGTGGTTGTTTTCTATTAGCCCAAGTTATATTGGGCGTAAGGGTATTTCGGTCATTTTGGCCCATGAGATTTGGAAAACTATAAATAGACCCCCTTGGGTGCCTTTGGAGAGGGACCTTTTCTTGGCTTCCTCCTCCCTTAGCTTCTTCTTGGTAGAGTAGAGAGAGCTCTCCAAGGCGCCCTGCCTAGCCCTTCGGTAAGGGAGGGGAAGAGTTATGGTGACCTTCCGGGTGTGTGGTGGGACCTCCGCGCTAGAGCCAAGGGTCTGTTCATAATTTCCTAAGTCTCTGGTCCGTGACGTTTTCCCGAGTGTAGTAGGTGTGAGGTCACCCCTCTTTTGGCACCCCGAACTCCACAGAGGCCATTTTTGGTTTCAACATAGTTGGTTGTAGAAATCCTCTAACTCCAAGCCGGCGAACTGCAGTCCATTGTCGGTGACGATGGCGAGAGGAATCCCAAACCTGCATGTGATCACTCCCCAAATGAAATTCTTTATAATCTGCGAAGTGGTCTTTGCCAGAACTTTTGCCTCGATCCATTTGGAGAAGTAATCGATCATGATAAGGATGAACTTCCTCTGTCCGCTGGCCTGAGGAAAAGGACCGATCAAGTACATCCCCCAGATGGCGAAGGAACATGGAGCAGTGATCGAGCATAGATGTTGAGCGGGTTGTAGTTGAAGATGCGCGAAGAGCTGGCACTGGAGATATTTTTGGAGAAGGCTTCTGCATCCTTTCGAATGGTGGACTAGAAATACCCATGCATTAGAATTATTTGTTCCAGAGTGTGAGTCCCTGAATGACTGCCACACTCTCCTGAGTGAATCTCCTCCAGGACACGAGGGACTTCAATCTCCGAGAGACATCGGGTCAGAGGACCTGAGATGGTTTTGCGATAGAGCTCTCCTTCTTGAAGTAAGTAGTATACGGCTTTGTAACGGAACTTCCTCTGATCCCCCTCGCGGGCAGGAATCTAACCTGTTGTCGGGAAAGAAACAAACAGATCCCTTCAGGATTCCCTCTGCTCGATCTCCATCATCTCACCTTCCTCGATGGATGGTCGAAACAGTTCAGTCACGGTTCCCCCAGCCCAGGGACCGTACTTGGCAAGGTAGTCGGCTTCTGAATTCTCTTCTCGGGATACATGCTCGATGAACAAAGATTGAAACCCCCCGATCAGACCTTTCACTTTGATAAAGTATCTTTGCAGGACCGGATCATTCACCTTGAACTCACCTCTGATCTGGGATGCGACCACCATCGAGTCGGTGAAGGCTCTGATATCTTGAATTACCAACTCCTTGGAGAGACGCAAGCCGACCATCATGGCTTCGTACTCTACCTGATTATTTGTAACTAGGAAGAGGATCTCGACTACTTGCTCGATCATGGCTCCCTGAGGGCTTACGAGCACGACTCCGGCTCCCACGGAATTACTGCCCGAATCCCCATCCACAAACATATTTCAGGGAACTGTGCTAGAAGTGCCTTCCTCTCCTTCCACCTCGGCTGAGAAGTCAGCAATGGAAATCCGCCACCGCCTACGCCTTGATTGCTACCCTTGGAGAGTAAGAGATATCAAACTCGCTAAGCTCCACCGCCCACTTTGCCAGCCTGCCAGAATGCTCCACTCCATCCAGGATACTACACAGAGGATGATCGGAGATGACCCTGATGGAGTAAGCCTAAAAATATAGACGGAGCCTTCGAGCTGAGACCACCAAAGCAAACACCAACTTCTCCAAGATAGGATATCTCGTTTCCGCCTGCCGCAGCACTCTACTCACATAGTAGACAGGGAACTGCCTCTTGCCTTCCTCTCGGACCAATACCGAGCTAACTGCCTCTGCTCCGACTCCTCAATAGAGAAAGAGATCTTCGTTGCCCCACGGTCCTTAGAGGAGAGTAGCTTAGGTTAGCTGTTGCTTGAGTTTTCCGAAAGCATCCTCACACTCCGCGGTCCACTCGAACTTCTGATTCCCCCGAAGAGTTTTGAAGAATGGAGATCACTTCTCCCCTGCCTTGGACAAGAAATGACTAAGGTCTGCCAGCCTTCCCGTCAACCTTTGAACCTCCTTTGGATCCTTCGGGGAATCCATCTCCAGAATGGTCTTTACTTTGTCGGGATTAGGTTCCACCCCCCTAGGAGTGAGGAGGTGACCTAAAAACTTCTCTCTTCCTATACTAAATACGCACATGGCCGGGTTGAGTTGCATCTTATACTTCCTCAGGGTAGCGAAAGTCTCCACCAGATCCGTTATGTGCTCCGCAACACTTTTACTCTTGACAAGGAGATCGTCCACATAGACCTCCAAGTTCTGCCCCTTCTGCTCCTTGAAAATTTGATCCATCATTCTTTGATAAGTTGCGCCTGCATTCTTGAGCCTGAAAGGCATCATCTTGTAGCTATAGCAGCCATCGCTAGTTATGAAGGAGACGTCGTGACAGTCGGGGGGATGCATCTGGATCTGGTGATACCCTGAAAAAACATCAAGAAAACTCATGATAGGAAATCCGACGGCGGAATCAACCAGCGCGTCGATTTGAGGCAATGGGTAGCAATCCTTTGGGCAAGCTTTATTCAACATGGAAAAGTCAATACACAGACGCCATCCCTCTCCGGGCTTCTTCATCATTACAATGTTGGAGACCCAGCCTGGATACCGGATCTCCGAGAAAAAACCCGCCTCCAGCAGCTTCTCTACCTCCTCCCTGATCGGCCCGGGCAGCATGGCGGCGCTCTTCCTCTGCTTCTGACGAACGGGAGCCACCGCGGGATCCAGGTTGAGGCGATGGCAGGAAACATCGGCGTCCACACCTGGCATCTCGGTAGTCCATGCAAAGATATCGATATTGTCCTGCAGGCAAGCGGCCATATCTATCTTCCCTTCCAGCGGCAGGGATCCTCCAACCTTCAGCAGTCCCGGCTCTCCTCCCTGAGAGATCACTTTCACTTCCTCCACCTCTTCAGTAGCACATAACCCCTTCTCCTTCTCCAGCAGCTCCTCCAGCTTCTCCGCGTCACCCATCCAGCTGATGGTGCTGATGGAATTCAGGTAGCACTCCCTGGAGGCTTTGGGATCTCAACTGATCCTGATTTGAACATCCACACGGAAGTACTTCAGGCACCGGTGATAAGACAACATAACGGCCTTGAAATAGTTGATGAGGGGCCGCCCGAAGATGGCGTTGTATCCATTCGGCGCGTCGACGATGATAAAACGGCATCGGATCGACATCCCGCCGAGCGTAACCAGAAGTTCCACCACCCCTTCCACCTCTTTCTTCTCTCCTGAGAAGCCAAAGAGAGGCTCATCTGCAGCCTGAACCCGGGACGCTTCCACCTGAAGCCCGATAAAGGTTCTCTTGAAAATGACATTCACCGAGCTCCTGTTATCCGCGAGGATTCGGTCGACAGTGAAGTCTTTGATGGCAGCTTGAATCACTAAGGCGTCGTGGAAGGGGTTCTCATTCCCCAGTATATCCTCCTCCGAGAAGGTTTTCTCTTCCAACGGCGGCGGGTTCTACGACATTGAGGCGACATTCTTCTGATAGATCTGGTGGAGACTCCCCTTGCGGGAAGCTCCGAGTCCGGCCCCTCCGTTGATTACTCCTACATGCCTACCTCCTGTGTCATGTATTACTTCTCCACGACATCCCAGGTCGACTCAATCTTCATTCCTCCTCCTCACTGGAGCTTGGAATGTCACCTGCCCCACCGGGGCCTCCTGCCTCTACTGCTCTCTCTCTGTCGCTCCTGCTTCCAACCTCCTCCTTGCTTCCCAAAACTCTGGGCATGCCAATGTCCCGTTCCCCTCTACTCGATGGATATTACAGTAGAGGGGAATCTCCGCCTCCTGACGCATCGTCTGCTACTCCCACTGGCGCCGTTTGTTGTCTTGGAGAGCGATGGCCATCGTCTCCCGTCTCCCTCCTCGGCCTCCCTCCTGCCGGTTACCGTTCTTCCTCTCCTTCTGGAAGTGTTTCCTTGTTGGTGGTCTCCACTGGGTGTGATTCTCGGGATACTGGAATCGCCTTTCCC
The DNA here is from genome assembly GCA_039583875.1 of Platanthera guangdongensis. Lineage (NCBI taxonomy): Eukaryota > Viridiplantae > Streptophyta > Magnoliopsida > Asparagales > Orchidaceae > Platanthera > Platanthera guangdongensis. The sequence goes on along the minus strand of CM077158.1, from coordinate 35,551,100 downwards.
CCCTTCCTCCTGCCTGGGCCTCCGCTGGCCTCCTCTCTTCTAGTCTTCGAGGCATCTCCTACCTCCATTCCTCAACCCTCATGTGCTCTTCTCTCGTCCTCCTCTCTTCTCTCCTCGGCTATTCCTTCTTCCTCTCCACCTGCCTCTCCGGCATCCTCCTTGCCTTCGACCCCAAAGGTCCTGCTCTTCCCCTCTCCCTCGATTCATCTCCATCCAGACTCGCCAAGAAGTCCTTGTTCTTTTATTCTCCGCGAACAAAGGTGTTCGCCCTCTCTATCATCTCTTCAAGGATCGCGGGGGATTAGACCCCATCTCCATGCTGAAAAAACCTTGCTTCAGCCCGAACATCAGGGCTACCATCAGCGTAAAGTTGTCCATCTCCTCTACCTCCAAAATCGCCTCCTTGAAACGATTAATGTAGTGACCCAAACTCCTGTGTTACCCCTAGGTGACTTTGAAGATAGATGTCGCCTCCTTCTTCCTCTTCTTCGATGTCACGAACCTCGCCATGAGGCCCCGACGCAGGTCAGAGAAGCAGTATATGGACCCTGCTGGCAGCTGATGGAACCAATCCCTGGCATTGCCCGTGAGGGTGATGGAGAAAAACCGGCATTTGAAGGCGTCGAACATGTTGCGGATGGAGACGACATCTTCAAACCACTGAAGATGACTGACAGGGTCATCTCTGCTGGAGTAGTAGGTGAGAACGGGTTCCTGAATGGGCGTCGAGGATCTCGTCACAGAAGGGGCTCCTCCCTCCCTGGCGGTGGCGAGTTGCATCCTCGCTGGATACCTCATACTCACTATAGTGCCGAGTATCTCTGTATCTCGCCGGCGACATTGGATCCCGAAAGCGGACCCCTTGGCTGCCCGCCGGGTAATGTCGCGACTGCACTAGTCGCTCTTCCCTTGCCCAAGCGGGCTCCTTCCCAGCTCGCCTCGGCGGCGCTTCCTCATCCAGCGGTGTCACGCGACGGGGGGAAGTCGTCGTGACATCGGGCGATGAGCAAACCTGACGAGGATGGTCTGCTCGATCCTCTTCGCAAACTCTTCAAACGCGGTAACTGTCACAAACTTGCCACCTCGAGCGACTTCTCCTCCTCCTGCCGAGTTGCCGACCAACTCTCCATGCTCGCCGCCATTGTTCATCTTACTCAACCACTAAACTTTCCTCCTTGGCTGCGATCCGCGCTCACCGCACGAAGTGTTGAAGCTAGGAAAAATCTCAACCTCAGAATTCAGACCAATGCCGCCTAAGGTTACCGGCTCAGGGGCAAGATCAGACGGTTATGGTGACTGGGATGAAGAACCAAGTCAAATAGGACACCAAATGTTGCGGCAGGAAGGTCCCACCACATACCCGGATGCTCGAAAGGAGCGGACCCTTCTCAACCAAAGATGGCCAAACTGGGTATAAGGGAGACTAGCTGACGAGGTCGCAAGATCGCGACTTGATCTCTAAGGAAAAAGAATCCAAAGGCTTGGCTAGTATCCTGAAAGTGAAGCTCGTGAGTATCCTGCCAAGGATTTTAAGTGCCTCACCTCGTACCCCTGGGGTCCTATTTATAGGCAAATCCAAGGAAGGGGGGTCATATTTATACCCCACCCCCGACGACTAGGCGGCTTCCAGGGGAACTCGCATGGGCTGGGCGAGTATCTCGCCTAGTCGCCTACCTGGCGAGTATGCGCGGGGAGCTCGCTATACTCGCCAAGTCCTTCTATGCTCTTGTGCGCTGATGTTGACTTCTGTCTTGACTCGTTGATTTTGACTTCTGCTGACCTGGCTGTGGTAGGACTCATTCTTGACTAATACGGGTTTTACACCCCCGGATACACTCCTTGACTCACTCCAAGTCGAACGACATAGAGCTCGGTACAATTTAGCTCTTTCCCGATGCTTAAATCACCGAGCGCAACAAGCCACGATGCAGGTCAGCCTCCCCTTTCCCATTCATAACTGTAAAAGACGAACAGAAAACAAACCGGAAGTGGTATAACTGAAACTTTATTATCTGAAAAAGGTATCTATTACAAAGGTATGACCTCCCTTATATAGAATGGAGGAGAGAAGAGAGAATGCAAATAAGAGATGTGGGACTAAAAAAATTACAGGACACAAGCGGACTATACAGACACAAACCGCACAAGCCGCGCAGTTAGACAGAAGGGCTAACCGCTCGGCCACTACCAGAGAGAGAGTGGTCGCCATGTGAGACCGCTAGACCGCCCGGTCTCCAAGTTGCTAGGGACAAACCGCTAGACCGCTTGGACCTCAGACAGCAACACACAGCAACCACACCGTTGAAGTGTAACAGCAAAACCGCGCGGTCATCAACCCGCCAAGCTAGACCGCCAGACCGCCCGGTCACCAACTTCAACACTCCCCCTCAAGCTGAAGCATATATATCGATCATGCCCAGCTTGTCACAAATATGAAGAAACGAGGCGGATACTGGCTTGGTGAATATGTTAGGCAGCTCTTTATCTGAAGTGACGAAGGGAGTGCAAATTTGTTCCTTTAAAATCTCTTCACGAAGGAAATGACAGTCGACCTCAATGTGCTTGGTTATTTCATGGAAGACCAGATTTTTGGAGATGTATATGGCAGCCTTGTTGTCACAGAACATAGGTAGAGGATGGTGGTAGACCTCTCCTAAATCCAGCATGAGAGCTCGTAGCCATTTTAACTCACAATTGGTCGATGCCATACTCTGATACTCTGCTTCAGCACTGGACCTGGAAACAACAGGACTGCTTCTTGTTCTTCCAGCTTACCAAATTTCCCCCAACAAAGGTGCAGAAATCGGAGGTAGACTTGCGATCCCCTTTGTCATCAGCATAACTCGCATCTGAGTATGCTTCAACCCTCAGATGACCATTCTTCTGAAAGAGTAATCCTTTCTCAGGCGCTGCTTTGACATACTCCAAGATCCGCAAGGCGGACTGTAGATGGCACTCCCTGGGGGCTTGCATGAACTGACTCACCTTGCCCACAGCATAAGAAATGTCGGGCCTGGTCACGGTGAGATATATGAGCTTATCAACTAGACGCCTGAACCGCGTAGTATCTGAAAGAAGAGGCGAATCATCTGTCCAGGTTTTGTCTTCTCCAATTGCCATGGGGCATCGGGCAGGTTTGGCTCCAGTCAATCCTGATTCTTTTAATAGATCAAGGGCGTACTTACACTGGGAGAGGACTAAGGAGTTGGGCTTCTGAGAGATTTTGATCCCCAAAAAGTACTTCGGAGAGCCCATATCTTTTGTGAACAGATGTTGACGAAGATGTCGCTTTGTCAAGGCTACCCCTTCCTGATCATTGCCAGTGAGAAGAATATCATCGACGTACACAGCATGAACCACCAGTCCCGAGGAGGTTTTGCGAATAAATAGCGAATGATCGGCAGAGCTGCGCGCAAAACCAACGGCCGTCACGATGCCGCTGAACTTGTCAAACCAAGCTCGAGGGCTCTGCTTGAGGCCATAGATTGCCTTCTTCAGTCGGCATACTCGTGTCTCCCCCTGAGCAACATACCCAGGAGGTTGCTCCATGTAGATGGCTTCCTAAAGATCACCATAAAGGAAGGCATTCTTGACATCCAGCTGGGAAATCGGCCAACCTCTATTGACCGCGACAGAGAGAAGGACCCGTATAGTGCTGAGACGAGCCACCGGAGAGAAGGTGTCAAAGTAATCAACCTCATAGGTCTGAGTAAAGCCCTTAGCAACAAGGCGAGCTTTATATCGGTCGACTGTGCCGTCTGGGCCAAATTTGACCACAAAGACCCAGCGACACCCAACAACATCAGCATTGAAGGGAGGAGGGACAAGAGTCCAGGTACCCCGCTCCGTGAGGGTCGCCATTTCCTCATCCATGGCCATCTTCTAGTGCGGAATAGCAAGGGCCTCCTGGTAAGAACGAGCAGTGGCAGTGGTAGAGATAGCCAGTGCAAAGGCCCTGCGAGAAGAGGTAAGACGATCCTATGAAACAACAGCAGCAAGGGGGTGTAGGGTACACGTTCGCACCCCTTTGCGAAGAGCTACAGGAAGATCCAGGTCAGCGGGCCTCGCGGCATCCGGAGCATCTGTGGCAAGGAGAGCTGGCCCGGGAGGAGAGAGCGATGGTGGCGGAGAGGAGGGAGACGGTGGAGGAGAAGTGGGAGAGAGAGGTGGAGGGAGAGGAGTGGATGGAGACAGAGGAGGAGGGGAAATTGCAGTAGGAGACGAGGGAACGAAAGGAATAGCAGGAGAATCAGAAGCTGTGGAAAGAGAGGAGTCATCCGAGAAGTAGGAGGCATTCTCGAAGAAGGTAACGTCAGCGGAGACGAACTGCTGATGAATAACGGGGTTAAAGCAACAGTAGCCTTTCTGAGTGGTGGAGTACCCCAGAAAGACACATTTGGTGGAGCGAGGGGAGAGCTTATCACGGGTGGCAGAGGGGGCATGCACAAATGCAGTGCACCCAAAGATGCGGAGAGGGAGAGGAAAAGGCTCCTTGCCCAGGTACAGAATGGAGAAGGGGGTTTTCCCGAGGAGAACTGTAGAGGGAAGGTGATTTATGAGGTAGCAGGCAAGGAGAACAGCATAGCCCCAATATGAACGAGGGACATACATCTGGGTCATCAAGGTGCGAGCGACATCGAGGAGGTGACGGTTTTTGCGTTCCGCCAGCCCATTTTGTTGGGAAGTATAAACACAGCTAGTCTGATGAATAATGTCAGGTTGCACACAAAAAGAGGTAAAATCATGACTCAGATATTCTTTAGCATTATCGGAGCGAAAAGTCTTAATACAAACACCAAACTGAGTTTTAATTAACTGATAAAAAAAGAGTCATACATCAAAAAGTTCAGAGCGATCTCGTAAGAGATATACCCAAGTACATCTAGAAAAATCATCAATAAAGGTTACAAAATAAGAACTACCCCGACCAACGGTGAGGGTAGGAGCAGGTCCCCAGACATCGGAGTGGACAAGATCAAAAGGACGAGTAGAGCCTCGACCTTGCTTAGGCGGGAAGGAGGAATGGTGATGCTTGCCTAGTTGACAAGCGTCGCAGTGGAGAGGAGTACTGGATGGAGGGAGGTGGGGCCGGAGCTGATGTAGAATCCGTGGTGGAGGATGACCGAGGCGGAGATGCCACTGGAGAAGATCCGGACAAGAAGATGAGAAGGCGGACAAGGCGGAAACGTTGTCGAGGAAGTAGATGCCGCCGCTCTCAGTCCCAGTAGCAATCGTCCATTGGGAGCTCGGATCCTGAAAAGAACAAGAAGTCGGAGTAAACGTCACAGAACACTGAAGCTGCTTGCATAAAGAGATAACCGACAATAAATTGCACAGAAACTTGGGCACATAGAGAGTGTCCGCTAGTCGAAGGGACGGAGTAACATGAACCACTCCCGACCCATGAACCAGGGAGGGAGAACCGTCTGTAACGAGGACCAGGGGCAACCGATCATGCTATTCGAGTAGAGAGAAGCACTGAGGATTGCCCGTCATGTGATTAGTTGCACCATAGTCAATGAGTCATTTACCTTGAGTCACCATGTGGGCACTACCTGAGGAGGTGACAACAGAGGCAGACGGCTTGGAAGAAGAGGTGGAAGAGTCACCGAAGGGGCGAAGATGGGGATGCTTCGTCCAGCAGCGTTCGGAAGTATGTCCGGTGCGGTCATAGTGAGAGCAGAGGTAGCGGGAAGAAGCACGTCTGCAGGACTGGTGACCGCGGCTACCAGAGCCACTCTGCTGAGTTTGATGAGCATAGTTGTCCGGTGGAGGAGGGGCAGGCAGAAGTGGGCGCTGAAGAAGAGAGGTAACAGCGGCGATGCGGGCAGCGGTGGCATCGAGGGTAGGGGATTCCGCCTCACCCATAATTTGCTGGCGGATCATGTCATAAGTATCAGGAAGCCGGAGCAGATAACACACAACCAGAAGCTCCTGGAAGTGCTTGTGTTGTTGAGCCAAATCCACAGAAAAGGGGCGATTCTGAAGAATCTCAGCCCCAAGAGCCTGAACCTGTTTGTAGTCAGCAGCAGGAGACAAGGTAGGACGGGCAAAGAGGTCCGCATACAACGTATAGATGCGGGACGTCTGAGCCCCCTTGGAGTACAGAGCGGCAAGATGAAGCCAAGCGGCCTTGACCGTCTCATCATGATGGATGACGGGAAGGCACTCATCGGATAGGCTGTTAGCGAGCCAAGTACACACAAGCGCGTCACTCGCATCCCAGTCATCAAAGAGAGGTGAAGTGGGAGGAGGAGGGTTATCAACTAGATGGTGGCGTTTTCGTTGCGAGCGGAGGAGAAAGGTGAAAGAGACGCTCCAATCCGGGTAGTTAGAGCCGACAAGCTTAGAGACGGTGTCCAAGGTTCCCGGAAGGAGTAGGAGGAAGAGGCGGAGCGGGATGGGCAACATGGGTGGTTGAAGGAGTGGTGGAAGTAGAAGCATCAGAAAGAGCCATAGGAGAAAACAAAGGGAAGCCGTGCGGTTAGAAAACAAGCCGCGCGGATAGGATAAGAACAACTGCAGCGGTCAAGAAGGTAGACACCAGCGGCCAGAAAAACCACGACCAAGCCGCAGACGCAAGCAGAGGGAGAGAAGTCGAGCGGCTAGAAGATAGTCCGCGCGAACAGAAGCAAAGACCAGACAAGGGAACAGGTCGCGGCGAGAGGTAGCGGCGACTAAGCACAGTTAACAAGGAGGTCGCGCACACAGAGGGCAACGACAGGGAGAGAAAAGAAGCTGCGCGAATAGGGCGCAAAACCGGCGAAGCAAGCCGCGCGGACAGGGAAGGCGCACAGGATCAAGAGGAGAAGATCGAGTGCTCTGATACCATGTAAAAGACGAACAGAAAACAAACTGGAAGTGGTATAACTGAAACTTTATTATCTGAAAAAGGTATCTATTACAAAGGTATGACCTCCCTTATATAGAATGGAGGAGAGAAGAGAGAATACAAATAAGAGATGTGGGACTAAAAAAATTACAGGACACATGCGGACTATACAGACACAAACCGCACAAGCCACGCGGTTAGACAGAAGGGCTAACCGCTCGGCCACTGCCAGAGAGAGAGGTCGTCATGGGAGACCGCTAGACCGCCCGGTCTCCAAGTTGCCAGGGACAAACCGCTAGACCGCTTGGACCTCAGACAGCAACACACAGCAACCAAACCGCTGAAGGGTAACAGCAAAACTGCGCGGTCATCAACCCGCCAAGCCAGACCGCCAGACCGCCCGGTCACCAACTTCAACAATAACCTTACATGACTTTGTTATGTTCCAAGGCTGGCACTCACGGCTGCCTAAGCTGGGCCACACAGGCTCTCATCTCTCATACGTTGGCCCCTTGGTCTTCAAAAGACAAGCCTCAACAAATGGCCCCCATGTCTCCAAGAGACAGGCCTCACCGAAATGGCCCCCAGGTCTCCAAGATACAGGCCTCGCAAACATTATAGTGCTCACTGGGAGCTATCGCCAGCAGTAGCGCTACCGTCGCGAGGTAGGGGACAGACAATCTATTCTACCCCCTTTTTCGGGTGTTTTCCTAGAGATTACCTCCAGTACTCTCAACGCAGTCATCTACACACCATGTAACTCCAAAATCTATGCGATTATCACATAGGCTCCGTTTGGGAGGAATTATTTTCACCGGTCAAGCGGTCATGACCGCATGAACCTAGCCTTAATTAAGGTCTGGTTCATGCGGTCGTGACCGCTTGACCGGTGAAAATAAGTCCTCCCAAACGGAGCCATAGTCTTCTCCAACATACAAAACACACAAACATCACCAATCTAGACCAACCTGTCCGGATGGCTTCACACAACATGTCTATTCCGTACTTCGATTCCAGATCTAAATGCAACACTAACGGGGATACACGGATCTACCCGTCGGGAGAACCACTTCCACGTGCTTGTGGAGTGTCTAACTTCAAATGCCAAAACAAAGGACTTCGCATGTCCAAGGAAGATGATCGTTACCCTAGAAGTCTGTTTCGACGCATGGGAGAGATTCTAGCCGGATGAAAGTTACCGTCTCGGCTTTGCCTCCGTAGATCCGAACTCACCTCGCGAATCCAAGCTCCGAAACTCCGACGGCGGCAGAATCTCCTCTGTCTGAAACTCCTTCCTTCTACAGCCACTTCACCTTCAAACTCCAAAAGAATGAAGTGAAAACGGCCCTTCCAAGGCTTTAAACCAAGCTACCGTCGCGTCGTAACTAGCTACCGCCGCGCGGTACCGTTAAACAATGCCTCGGTTCGTGATCCACCGCCCAGGCCCTCCAATCAAAGGCCGATACGTGGCCATGCCGTTACGGTTTCACTATCGCCGCGCGATAGGATACTACCGCCACGCAGTATCTAGTGTCGGTTACGACACGACCGCTACCACTACCGCCACGCGATAACTGCTACCGCCGCACGGTAACAACCTGAGAGCTTTGCCGAATAAATCGACTTTACTACCACCAGCGGTGTCACTACCGCTGAGCGGTAACTTCCCGAGAGCTCTGCCAACCTCCTCAGGGTACTACCGCCAGCGATAGCAACCTACCGTCGGGTGGTATTTCCCAGAACTCAATTTCCTGCTCTAGGAACTAGGGGCGTTACATGAATCACGCCGCCCTCCCGCCCCCACTCTCTGCCTCACGGGAGGCCTCTGTCGCTGACGGCTTGCCCGGCCCCCACCGGCGGGTTCGTCGGACCTCGGCGAACCTGCCGGGGGTTGACCGGCGGCGAGCGAGCGGGACTGCTCGATGGCAATGGTCCCGCCCGCTCGCGACCGGACTACCCCCGGCGGGTTCGCCGGAGGCCGGCAACCCAGTCTTGGGATCCGGGCAGCCCTACGACAGTGGAGCAAAAGCACCGTGAGAAAGGCTCACGCGCACAGCCATCGAGATTTGATCGGGATGGAGCAGATGAATTTTCTGCTTTATGTTATTTGCATATCGCATCTTCCCATAAAGGCTGATATCATCTCCGAGGACCTATGTTACACCAGTAATAAATCACAAAAGTCTGTGATTTTTTTGTATATATATATGTATAGATATATATTATTAAATTAAATAAATCAATCATGCTCCTGGATTTAGCCTCTATTTGTTTGGGCGTTTCGCAACTTCGTTTTGGGCAAACGCCGTCGGAATGAGGGTAAACAAATGAACCTCTGGCGGCGTTTGCTCCGTTTTCACCCGCCCGCTTTGAGAAACGCCCCAAAAAGCTCCGTTTGGAGCAGCCACCTCCCCCCTCCGGTTCGAACTCTCCGTTTCCACCCGCCGGATCGACCCGCCACCGCTAAAACAAATGAAGCCTTAATATTCTCGGGAGCTTGTTCTGAGCAGCACGTACATGATTGATGATTCTCTATCGGACAAATTTCCAAACTAGCCCTTTATTAAACCAAAAGTATATGAATAACCCCCTTTCAATAAAGGTTCCCAAACTAGTCCTCTTCTACAAATCCAGTTGCACGCACGGTGCTTTGTCGGCTGGTTTAGGATAAAAAACTATATAATTCGGCAATTTTCATGATTTTGGATTAATATTAAATATATAATTCGACCGGTTTAGAATTTTAAATGTATAATTTCAAAAACTATTAGAAGTTTTGGTTTGAATGAAATTGATATGTTGTGCGATAAAATATATTGAGCGGGGAATGCATCAGATTTTGTTACATTTACAATATCTAGTTACAGAATAAATACAGTGAAAGTTTTCATGATATTTCAGATATTACCGGGTGACAATCATTAGACGCAACATACGGTATTATTGGGCTTCAGCCACCTACTTTAATAAAAAGGATTGGACGCGCTCAAAATCGTCGACATTATAACATAATGGACGAGTACATTGATCACAGTAATAAAAGATGTGGTATTTATAAAGAATTGAGACACAAGCAAGCAACATGTCCACAAATCCAAATAAAAGGTTAGAATATATTTGTTTATAAAAAATTATTTCATTATTACAAATCATTTACTTAAATATTTATAATAGTATTTTTGGAGTAATGCACTAGCAGTAACGAGGAATGAATCGTTGGGTCTTTGAAGATATTTTGGAGGACTTTTTTCAGGTGTTTTATTTTAACATGTGTTTATTTTATTTTAATTTGATTGTAAATGATCATTTCACTCTAAATGATCATTTGAATTATTAAACTTTAAACTACTTCAGGAAATATCTGGTATACGTAAGCCTGAATTTTGCTTTGTTCTTTTTAATACTCATAAATATATTTTTATCCTAAACGAGCCGATGAATTACTGTGCGTGCAGTTGGATTTACAGAAAGGAGCTTGCTTGGAAACCTTTATGAAAAAACGGCTATTTTTATACTTTTGGTTTAATAAAAGGTTAGTTTGAAAATTTGTCCTTCTCCATCTGCCCATAAATCACGGGCTCGCGGCATTTTCTGTACAGGGTGTCCCTAATAGAGCTGTCACTTAACACCGAAAACCGCAAATCGAACCGGAACCGAACCGGAACCGCAAAGAACCGGACCGAACCGTTTGCAAATTATCCGGGTTCCGCTTTGAATTTTGGAACCGTGAACAACATTGGTTCGGGTGTGGTTCTTACATATTATTATCCGGACCGGAACCGGAACCGCAACATACAAGGCTCAAGCGGTTTCAAGATTTTTAGACCCGATCCGAACCGGACCGAAGTAGAACCGAACCGCAACCCGTTTATTATTATTATTATCATTATTATAATATTGTTATTATTTTATAATTTATCTATAATATTTATACTTACTATCACGAGTGAAGCTGGTGCAGTTTGAACCCAATCCGCAATTGCACTAAAGGGGGTCGATTTTGGACCGAAAAAAACTTCACCGCATAAAAATCATATGATATGATTTGACATTGTTGCACTTTGAAGTCAATTTTGCAATGCATTTTTTATTTTTATGCAGTTATATAATATATTTTCAATTTTACTTACATATTTTTTTGAAATATTTTATTTAAAAAATATATAATATATATAACTACTATTTATTAGTAATTATGAAAGACAACTAATTGTAGGCGGTTATTACGGTGGAGCATGCCGACGAGACTGCGCAAGACAACTAGAATTCGTGGCAAGTCTACACGCGTAGGAAGACAATTGATATTATCCCACCGATCGTGGAAAAGTCCGTCGAGAAGTGGGCAACATAATTATTTCTATTTCGATGTATTTTTGAGTTTTACTATTTGCAGTCTGATTTTATTTCATTCCGGCAAGTTTGATTTTGGTTTTAGTTGGAACCGATTGGAACCGAACCGAACCGCATGGAACCAGACCGAACCGATAGTGGCCGGTTTGGTTTTGGTTCTTGTTGAACCGTAACCGGAACCGTTGACACGACGGTTCCAAAACTTAAGCTGGAACCGGAACCAGAACTGAAACCGGTCAAATCAAATAAGGTTTTGGTTCTAATTTGAAGAACCGCTACCTTAGTGGTTCGGTTCATGGTTTTAGTAGAACCGGAACCAAACCAGAATCCGTGACAGCTCTAGTCCCTAAAGCATTTTCAGGATCCTGTGCATAGGACGGACAAAGATGGACGGTACGACTATTGAGATTTGGCCGTTTATTGCGATCTTTGATGGAAATTTTGGCAGCGGCGTCCCAGTTGCCAAATTCTAGAATTGGGCCGTCCTGATTTTTACACGTGTGCTATGGAAATGAAAAATGCATGTTTTTTTAAAGTGAGTGGTTATTAACAAATCAAAAGTGGCTATATACAAATTATTTTTTAGAATTTTTAAGCCCTTTTAAAATACTATACACAAATCATTTAAAAATCTAAGAATAAGTAATACTCTCATTCAAATCCTAGCCGACCGCAAGAAAACCCTTCGTCTCCCATGATTCCTTCTTGTTTGGTACATTGGAAAATGTGTACCAGATTTGAAGAAGCTTCACCCTACTCAATGATATACATCAAGGTGTATTTGATGTGTTTTGAGTTTATATGTGCAGGTTAAGTAATTGCAGGAAATGCAGAAAATTTCTAAGTTCATGTGTCGACACCTAAAGAAGTTGTGTCGACACTTATGAAGGCTTGTGTCGACACTGGAGAAAAGCTATGTCGACACTTGGAGTAAATTGTGTCGACACCAGGAAAGGCCAGTGTCGACATCGGAAGAAATGTGTCGACACCTAAAGGCAGTGTCGACACACTGTGAAGAATTGTCAACATAAACTGTGTCGACACTTAGAGGCAGTGTCGACACCCAGAGAAGCTTAGTCGACATCAAATGTGTCGACACCTAAAAGCAGTGTCGACACACAGAAGTATTTGTCAACATCAAATGTGTCGACACCAGGAGGCTGTGTCGACACTCAGCAAGCTTCAACAAAGTTAAAGTAAAAGAAGTACTTGTGTCGACACAAAGGAGATGTGTCGACACTCAGCAAGTATCAACAACAAAAGAAGTTGTGTCGACACAAAGGAGATGTGTCGACACACAGCAGAATTCAACTAAGTTTTAAAGAAGAAGTACTTGTGTCGACACACTCAATCAGTGTCGACACATTCAACAGAAGCAGTGTCGAGAAGCTGTTACAACAACACAAGAAGTTGTGTCGACACCATCAAGGCTAGTGTCGACACTTAGTTCACTTGTGTCCACACTTAGTCTATTTGTGTCGACACATAATGAAGATCAGTCTCGACACTTTCAGACAGAGACAGTATTTTCAAGAAGTGACTGGATGACTTGGCAGCTGCCATTTCAACCGGTCAACTGCAACTGTCAAAGCTATCAGAAGGTTGTTAGAAACCGGATCAGCCGGTTACCATGGAGGAAGACTATATAAAGGCTTTCTCCTTCAACAGAAGAAGATGATTTCAAAAGAGAAGATCAATCACAACCAACTAACAACTAAGAGAGAAGTAATTATACAGAAGATTTTCGACAGAAGATCTAAAAGAAGTTGGAGAGAGAGAGCTTCATCTAAGAAAGAGCAGTTGCTGAACCAGGCTGCAAAGAAAGATTCAGATTGATATCTGGATCTTAAGTCAGAAGCTGATTGAAGAATCAATTTCTCAAGAGTTCAACCCTACTGAGTTCAGATTCAAGAAGCTTTGAAGAAAGCTAAGAGAGGTTGATCTCTGCAAAGTTCTTCCAAGAACTCATCAAGAAGCCAGCCAACCCTTCTCTCTCTATCTGGGTTGTGGTTAATTACTTTGTAAACATTATTTTCTGTAGGATCCTAAGGGATCTGAGCTGTAAGTCTATTTTATAAAGGCTGAGTGTAGGTCTTGTTGAAGACTGAGTGGTAGGGCTTTGTGCCTGAGTTGTAGGAGACTGTGTTCTCTGAGTGTAGGCCTTGGTGAAGACTGAGGTAGGACTGTTTGCCTGAGTTGTAGGAGTGGGGACACTCTAAGTTGTAGGAACATGGTTTGGGGTTCTGAGCTGTAGGATCTGAGGATCTGAGGAGAAGTGCAGAAGTTAGGCCGAATCTAGTACACTACTAGATAGGAGAAGGGGGAAAGTGGATGTACCCAGACCTTGGGGAACCACTATAAAAATCTGTGTGCACTCTGTGTTTGATTGTTTCTGTGATTACTGAGCTAGCTGTGCTGAATAGTTGTAGAATATTGCAAATACAGGTTTAATTGTACAGAGTTTCTGCCTTAAAATTCAAAAGAAAAAGTACACCTATTCACCCCCCCCCCCCTCTAGGTGGTTAGACACTATTTCTTTCAAGTGGTATCAGAGTCAGGTTGCTCAAAGAAAGACTTAACAGTCAGAGTAAGATCCTTAAGGCAGATTTAAGAATCAAGAAAGAATCAAGAAAATGGGTTCTAGTGAGAATCACAAAGAGCTGGGGTCAATGAAATTGCCAATATATAGAAAAGAGATATTTGACATATGGAAAGGAGAGGGTCAGACTCTTTATGGAAGTTTCTGACCCAAGGATATATATTACAGTCAAAGAAGGCCCATATGTGCCCATGAAGATATCCATTCTAGATGCAAATCAGAAAACTCACAAGGACTATTCTGAAATGACTAAAGATGAAATCATCCTGGCCACTATGGACAAGAGAGCTCAGAATATCATTGTTAGTGTCATTGATGATTCAACATTTCAGAACTTAATTCATTGTAAAACCTCTAAAGAAATGTGGGACACATTAATAGTCTATATGGAGGGATCAGAGGAAGTAAGACAAGATAGGAAGTCAATGTTAAATCAGGAATATGAAAGCTTCAGACAAGGAAAGTCTGACAGCATTACAGAATGTTACAAGAAGTTCTATATGATAGTTAATGAGTTGATGTACTATGGAAGAGACTTCAGTAACTATGAGCTGAATGACAAGTTCTTAAGATCCCTGACTAAGGACTGGGGCACCAAGATTTGTGTCATTAGGGAAGTGGCCAAACTTGCTGATATACCTCCTCCAACTTTGTTTGGAAAACTGCTATCTTATGAGATGCAGTTAATGGCTAGAAAGGAGGAAGAGAAGAATACTACAGTGGAGCACAAGGAAAAGTCTGTGGCCTTCAAGACTGAAGCCACTAAGAAGTATAGAAGCAAGTCTCCATCTCCACCTAAAATAATTGCTGAGGCTGTCACAGATAATTCAGATAGCAAGAGTTCTGATAGCAGTGAAAGTGATGAAAACTTTGCTGCTTTTACTAGGCACTTTCAAAGATTTCTAAAGAAGAGGCAGTGGAGGTCTAAGCCTTCCACTTCTCAGCCAAAAGATGACTACTATCAGAAGAGAAAGTCATCCAGGAATGACAGAAGCAGGTCCAAGCCAAGCAAAGCTACATCTTCAAAGATTGTGTGCTATTGCTGCAATAGACAGGGACATGTAGTGGTTGACTGTCCTGAAAAGAGGAAGGAGTCAGTTGACAAAAAGAAGACTCAGGTTAAGAGCAAAAAGGAAAAGTTTTTTGTTGCTAAGAAAGACAAGAGTCTGACAGACCAGTCATCTTCAGAAGCAGAATCAGAAGCTGAAGCCTACATTGGATTATTTGTTGAAGAAGAAGATGAGTTCATGCAGCTAATGAACTCAATTTATGAGCATGAAGACCATCAGTGTAAGGGACTGATGGCTATATCTGAAGGAGACAAGATCCAGGATCAGCCTGGACCAAGTAAGATACAAAGTTGTTCTTCTAGTTCAATTTATAGTACTGAATCAGAGTCAGATACATCTGTATCAAGTGATGTGGGTGGGTCTGAATCTGAAGGAGATATTCATCAGTTAATTGGTGAATATAGGGATTTGTTGCATGCCTTGAAGAAAAGCAAAACCTTGGCCAAATCTCAGGTAAAGGAGATTGCTAGTCTTAAGTTGGCTACAGTGGATTCAGAGAAGTTGTTAGATTAGAAACTGAATGAGATTGTCAGATTGAAAAACATAACTGTTATTCAAATGGGCACAATCAATTTCAAGAATGATCAGATTAGAAATCTGGAGGTTAGACTTCAGAAGGAGAAAGAGATTGTGGCGAGCTTTTCTAAACCTAAATCTGTTTTACCCTTGATAGATGAGTTTGTACCTCAAAAGGGTAAGGTTGGATTAGGGTTTAAAAAACCTGCCTGGACTGCTAGGTCCAAATGTAAAGGCAAAGACCCAGCACAAAATAAGAAGCCTGCTGTAAATAATTCAGCTAGGGATGTACCTAAACAAAGGTACAACAGGTTTGAGTGCTGGTGTTGTGGTAAGGTAGGCCACTTTGTCATAGATTGTTGGCACAATTCTAGTGTCAAGGAGAATAACAGTCTGCCTGTGAGAAGACCTACAGGCAGATTTGTTAGATTTCAGGCTAACCTGAACCAAGGACCCAAAACTCATTTGGGTTCTAAGGTTAACAAGTCTTTATTGCAGGTGAGTCAAAGTGGCCATGCCCCAATATGGTACTTGGACAGTGGATGTTCCAGGCACATGACTGAACAAGGGGGTTGCTGAAGGACTACACACCTATCAAGGATGACCCTAAAGTAACCTTTGGTGGTTCATAAAAAGGAATCATCAAAGGCTTTGGTAATATTTCTAGTAACCAGATTACTATCACTCAAGTGGCCTATGTGAAGGGTTTGAAACATAACCTTATTAGCATAAGTCAGCTGAGTGATTTAGGATATGACATCTCATTTGTCAAGAATGGTTGTCATATCAAAAGGTCAAGTGATCGAAAGATCATTCTGACAGGATATAGGAAGAGGAATGTTTATTGTCTTGACTTTGTGTGTGAGAACAATGTTTCTCCTATTTGTCTTGTAGTTGATGAGAGAGTCTCACATTGTGTTAAATAGCACAAGAGGCTGTCTCATCTTAACTATAAGAGTATTGGTCAACTCTTTAGCAAAGAGTTAGTGAGGAATGGTCCTCAGGTTAAGTGTATAAAGGATGGGATATGTTCAGCTTGTCAAAAAGGCAAGCAGACCAAATCCACCTTTCATAACCTTGAAAACAAGGATTCAGTGAGGTGTCTTTACCTCTTGCATATGGATCTATTTGGTCCTATGCCAGTTCACAGTCTAGGTAGGAAGGTCTACATATTTGTAGGTAGTAGATGACTATTCTAGATATTCTTGGGTGTTCTTCCAAAGACAAAAATCTGAAACCTCAAGTATCTTACATAGTTTTGTTAAACAAATTCAGAATGAGTTGGACAGTACAGTGGTCAAAATCAGAAGTGACCATGGTACTGAATTTCAGTCTGAAAGTATGATAAGACTATGTGAAGAATTTGGGATTTTTCAGAAATTTTCCTCACCAAGAATACCACAGCAAAATGGTATTACTGAAAGGAAGAATAGAACATTGATAGAGGCTGGTAGAACCCTATTGAGTGACACTTCTCTCCCAGAATATTTCTGGGCTGAGACAGTAAATACTGCATGTCATGTGATCAATAGGGCTACTATCACCAAGTGCCACAAGAAGACTCCCTATGAGATTGTGAAGGGCAGAAAACCAAATTTATCCTATTTCAGGATCTTTGGTTGCAAGTGTTATATACTTAACAATGGCAAGTCTTATCTAACTAAGTTTGCTGCCAAATCCCAAGAGGGGATCTTTGTTGGGTACAGCAACAATAGTAAGGCTTATAGGGTCTACAATTTGGTTACTCAAGTTGTAGAAGAGTCTATACATGTAGTCTTTGATGAAACAAGACTAATTAACAGTGAGTTGTCAAGTAGTGTATGCAGCTCTACAGGTATAAATGAGAAGATGGACAAGCTTACCATTACGGAAGGTTCTACTGCAACTCAGCAAGTGGAAGATGGTGGCTGCTGTCCAGGGGGAGTACAAGACTCTCTAGAATACAGAAGAAGATCAAGAGGTGCAGCTAAATGAAGAGGCTGGAGGTGTACAACCTGAAGACAGACTACCTCCAGCAAATAGACACTTAAAGGATCATCCAGCCAATCAGATAATTGGTGATCCCAGACAAGAAGTGCAAACAAGAAGCAGGAATCTGAGTACAGTTCTTTACTTCAATTTCCTATCACAAGTAGAACTAAAGAAATTTGAAGAAGCAATTCTAGACCCTCATTGGATTGATGTCATGCAAGAGGAGCTGAATCAGTTCAAAAGATGCAAGGTCTGGGAGATAGTTCCTAAACCAAAAGACCATAACATCATTGGAACTAAGTGGATCTTTAGGAACAAGTTGGATGAGAATGGAATCATTATAAAGAATAAAGCTAGACTTGTTGCAAAAGGATATAGGCAGGAAGAAGGTATTGATTGTGATCAAACATTTGCTCCAGTAGCAAGACTGGAAGCAATCAGGATGTTCCTTGCCTATGCAACATATCAAGGGTTTAAGGTATTCCAAATGAATGTTAAGTCAGCTTTCCTAAATGAAGATCTAAAGGAAGAAGTCTATGTAGAGCAGCCTTCAGGTTTTGTTGATCCTCTTAAACTTGATTATGTTTATAGACTTAGGAAAGCATTGTATGGGTTAAAACAAGCCCCAAGGGCTTGGTATGAAACCCTGTCTAGTTTCCTCATTGAGAACAAATTCTCAAGGGGGAAAATAGACAAGACTCTATTCCTTAGGGAATCTAAATGGAAGATTATCCTAGTCCAAATATATGTAGATGACATAATATTTGGGTCTACTGAAAGTAATCTTTGCAGAAAGTTTGCAAAACTTATGCAAGAAAAATTTGAAATGAGCAGTATGGGGGAACTTAAGTTCTTCTTGGGTCTCCAAGTAAGACAGACTGAAAATGGTCTGTCTATATGCCAGTCTAAGTTCACCCTAGAATTAATAAAGAAGTATGGTATGGAATCATCCACTACCATGAGAACTCCTATGGGGTCAAGTGTGTCTCTTAGCAAAGATGAGGCAGGGAAACCTGTAGATGAAACTTTGTATAGAGGGATATTTGGCTCTCTTCTATATTTGACTGCTAGTAGACCAGATATCATGTGTGCTACATGTGTCTGTGCTAGGTACCAAGCATGCCCTAAAGAATCTTATCTGACTGCAGTCAAAAGGATTTTGAGATATCTTAAGGGCACACCTTATCTAGGCCTTTGGTACCCTAGGAATGGAGATTTTATACTAACAGGATATTCAGATGCAGATTTTGCAGGTTGTAAGGAAGATAGAAAAAGTACTACAGGAACCTGTCAATTTCTAGGAGGAAGGCTGGTGTCATGGAGTAGTAAAAAGTAGACCAGTGTGGCAATCTCCACAGCTGAGTCAGAATATGTTGCTGCAGGAAGCTGCTGTGCACAACTATTATGGATTCAACACCAGCTAGTAGACTATAGTATTCAAGTAAGTAGAACACCTTTACTTTGTGATTCTACAAGTGCAATTTCTATAGCTAATAATCCTGTCTCACATAGTAGGACTAAGCACATAGAAATTAGATATCATTTTCTTAGAGAACATGTAGAAAAAGAGGACATTTCCCTAGAATATGAATCAGATAGCTGATATGTTTACTAAGCCTCTTGATGAAACTAAATTCAATAAGTTTAAAATTGAATTAGGAATGTTGAACTTAGAATAGTTTAAAAAAATTGGCTAAGTAAAATAGTGTCGACACAAGGAGTTGTCTGTGTCGACACATAGAAGTGGTGTCGACATTTCAGAGAAATGGTGTCGACACATCTAGAAAGTCTGTGTCGACACTTCAGAGAAATAGTGTCGACACATCCAGAGTAGGTGTCGACACATACAAGGTGGTGTCGACACTTAGGTTTAACACTAACTTCGTCGAGTGAAGTATCGACTAATTGTCGAATGCAGATGTATAAGTGTCGACACATCATAATTGGTGTCGACACATAGTAGTCAACACATATGTCGAGACATTAGAAGTAAGTGTCGACACTTTTCAACAGTGTCGAGACATTAAGAGTATTGTTGATGCGCCTTTTCACCTTCGTTTTTAGAAAGGTATAAATAGGTCTTCACCATTGTTTGTCGACACGCTTTCCATTGTTTCGAGACCAAGACTTTGTGTCGAACATATCTCTCATCTAAATTCAAGATTTCTCAAAACCCTAATGGCGCCTAAGCTCGAGGAGAATGTCAATGAAGGTTATGAGCTAGTACGACATGCCTTTGACGATGCGGAATCAGAAATTAAGAAGGTAGTAACCCTAATTACTGAGAATGGGTTGGAATATCTAGTATCTGAGCCAACCAAAATTTGGAAGAAGGAAGTACTTGAATTCTTTGGTGCAGCTACACTTGATGAGACTAGACTCAAGATTAAATCCATAGTCCATGGAGTAAAAGTAAAACTCACCCAGAAGACTCTAAGAAAAGTTCTACATGTACCAAGAACTAAAGAAGAGGAAGATATCCCTACATCTAAGACAAGGGAGGCACTGTAATGGTGTGGATTAGATTCAACCATGAAGATTGGTTCAGTTTTTAACAGGAAAGGCATGAACATGCAAGGCAAGTTCTTGTCTGAAGTGGTAGGAAAAGTAATTCTGAGCAAACCAGGTGGGCATGATAGGATATCAGCTCACATGTTTAGCTTAATGACAAGAATCATCTTTAAGCTAAAAACTGATTGGTCAGCTGTGATGTTTGAGAAGATTAAGGAAAGTCTGAAGAAGCCCAATCTGGGTAGGATTATGAGTTTGTACCTAGCTGGAACTATTCCAGAAGCGATGAACCAAGCTGCTTGGTTCTAAAATTAATCACATGAGGAGAATGGATGTCAGAATTATCTCAAGGTGGGATAGGGTGTTAACCAAGGACATGCCTACTCTAAAGAAGGAAACACCTCCACAGAAGAAGAAGAAGAAAGCCATAGTGGCTCCTAAATCATCCAGTAGTTCAAAGGAGCAAGTAGTTTTTAGTTCTGATGATGGAGAGGCTGGGAATGCTGGACAGTTACCAGTAAGGAATGAAGATGCACTAAGGCAGGGGAGCAACCATCTACTAGCCCCATCCACCTGGATTCACTCCAGGGGGAGCCTCAACATGTGGAAGAGTCAACTCACTTGGCTAGTGAACTGGCAACTCAAACAATCGTAGAGGTAATACATGAAGTTAATCAATCTATTTTTCATATTGAGAATGAAGTATTAACTGAGTCTTTAATTGATGTTGATCAGCAAACTCAGTTAAATAGTCACCCACAAGATGTTGTCATGGAAGACACATCAGTTGCTGATAATACTACAGAGATAAGAAACTCTCCAATTCCTTCTCAACAGGAGTATACCCTAGAAGAGTTGTTCCCTGATTTGCTACAAACTGATTTTGAGGGAGATAAAGCAGTTTTTGAGGGGGAGAAGGTAAATCTTGAGGGGGAGCATGTAAAGGTTTCATGAGGAGACTGAAAGACATGATGAGGAGCTGTCAAGGACTGAGAAGGAATTGCCTCCTAGTCCTAAAGATAGAGTTGACATAGCTAGTACCTCAGAATCTGAAGATGTTGTTGAGGTTCAAGCAAAGAAGAGGAAGCTCATGGTCTTCAAGAGAAGAAGCCAGAGTTACAAGAAAGCATTGCAAACTGTGGCTCCACAACCTGCCCCTACAGCTGACTACAACTCATTGTTGGTGGATTTGCAGATTAAGTTGGATGAACAAAGAGTAGCAATGGAGAAGTATATAGATGAAACTCACAAAGATCTCCAATTATCTTTAGCAACAGATATAAAATCTATAAGATTTGAAGTCAATCAAAATAAGAAGGAGATGACTGACTGCTTTCACAAAGGTGGTAATGTTGTTGTTTACCTTGCCACTCACCAAGAAAAGATCAAAACACAAGTGGATGATCTGGCTGTAAAACAAGGATATGTTCTTGAGAATCAGATTAGAATGAATGAAAATCTAATTGAATCACATAATGTGATAGTAACTGAAATGAAGACTATTGCAGCTGCTCAGACTGAAGCAAGGACTGCTGCCAAGGCTAAGTTTGACAAGCAATTACAAGAAGGCATAGCTGCTGTAAAAACTGCTATTACAGATTCCCAAAAGACAATTTCTGGCCAGCTACTGCAATTAAAAGCATTCTACAAAGATGGAGTCAATTTTATGGATGAACAAGTCAGATTCCAAAAGGATGATCTCAGAGATCATGTGGCTAGAGAAGTCATAAAGGGGGGGAGAGGGTTTTAGTCAAAGCTGGATCTGACCATGCTAAATGGATTTCCAATAGCATCAGAGCCACACTTGGATATCCCCCCTGTGTGATGATGACAATGTTGCTGAATCTGGAGTGCATCCTGCTGATTTTGGAGGTGAACAAGCTGAAGTTGCTCAAGTAATCTATCCTCCAGCAGATTTTGAAATGATACATCAAGAAGTTCAATCTATGTATAGTCATCCTGAAGGTAATCAAAATGTAATCATTGAGAAAGTAGACAAGCCTATGTCAGAGGCAGTTTTGAAAGAGCAAGAAGCTCAATTATCTAAGAAAAGGTTCAGAGAACAGGCAGAGTTAAGGCCTGATTTTGAACAGTGGATCCCTACTTCTAGAAATATCATTCTAACTGCTTGGAAAGCTGCTAAGGACAATATTCTAGAAAGGGGTAAATGGTACTCTGAATAAGAGTGGAGAAAACATGAAGTCGGGCAAGAGGCTATTGTATAGAAGAAAGGCTAAACTAGGGAAGCTACCTCCTAATGCACAGGAGTCCTAGCAAGTATTTCCCTAAGCCTTATCATTATTTTGAAAGACAAAAGATAAGGGCTGAAGAACTGAAGAAGAAAGATCTTAAGGGAAAGAAGTATGCTGATGACATTGATGCTCCAGTTCAAGCCAAGATTCAATCAGGCAATGGCATTGTCATCAAAGAGCCAGAGCAGTCATAGAATAGAATTTTCTTAAGTTTACAACTTTGTAATCATTTGTGTTGAAATACATGTAAACTTTTGATTAAAGAAACTTTTGATAGTTGAAACAAATCTTTTATGAATGCTCATTGTGTTAGCATTATAATTTTGTGATAAAATATTTTATATGCTTTGTTTCAGTATTTACCCTGTCATATAATGTTGTTATACATCATATTGTGTATTTGTTATGTATGGTGTATATCATTGACTAAGGGTTATGACTTCTCCAAATAGGGAGAGATTGTTGGGTATATTGGAAAATGTGTACCAGATTTGAATAAGCCTCACCCTACTCAATGATATACATCAAGGTGTATTTGATGTGTTTTGAGTTTATATGTGCAGGTTAAGTAATTGCAGGAAATGCAGAAAATTTCTAAGTCCATGTGTCAACACCTAGAGAAGCTGTGTCGACACTAATGAAGGCTTGTGTCGACACTGGAGAAAAGTTGTGTCGACACTTATAGTAAATTGTGTCGACACCAGGAAAGCCAGTGTCGACATCAGAAGAAATGTGTCGACACCTAAAGGCAGTGTCGACACACTGTGAAGAATTGTCAACATAAACTGTGTCGACACTTAGAGGCAGTGTCGACACCTAGAGAAGCTTAGTCGACATCAAATGTGTCGACACTTAAAAGCAGTGTCGACACACAGAAGTATTTGTCAACATCAAATGTGTCGACACCAGGAGGCTGTGTCGACACTCAGCAAGCTTCAACAAAGTTAAAGTAAAATAAGTACTTGTGTCGACACAAAGGAGATGTGTCGACACTCAGCAAGTATCAACAACAAAAGAAGTTGTGTCGACACAAAGGAGATGTGTCGACACACAGCAGAATTCAACTAAGTTTTAAAGAAGAAGTACTTGTGTCGACACACTCAATCAGTGTCGACACATTCAACAGAAGCAGTGTCGAGAAGCTGTTACAACAACACAAGGAGTTGTGTCGACACCATCAAGGCTAGTGTCGACACTTAGTTCACTTGTGTCGACACTTAATATATTTGTGTCGACACAAAATGAAGATCAGTCTCGACACTTTTAGACAGAGACAGTATTTTCAAGAAGTGACTGGATGACTTGACAGCTGCCATTTCAACCGGTCAACTGCAACTGTCAAAGCTGTCAGAAGTTTGTTAGAAACTGAATCAGCCGATTATCATGGAGGAAGACTATATAAAGGCTTTCTCCTTCAACAGAAGAAGATGATTTCAAAAGAGAAGATCAATCACAACCAACTAACAACTAAGAGAGAAGTAATTATACAGAAGATTTTCGACAGATCTAGAAGAAGTTGGAGAGAGAGAGAGCTCCATCTAAGAAGAGCAGTTGCTGAACCAGGCTTCAAAAAAAGATTCAGATTGATATCTGGATCTTAAGTCAGAAGCTGATTGAAGAATCAATTTCTCAAGAGTTCAACCATACTGAGTTCAGATTCAAGAAGCTTTGAAGAAAGGTAAGAGAGGTTGATCTCTGCAAAGTTCTTCCAAGAACTCATCAAGAAGTCCAGCCAACCCTTCTCTCTCTATCTGGGTTGTGGTTAATTACTTTGTAAACATTATTTTCTGTAGGATCCTAAGGGATCTGAGCTGTAAGTCTATTTTATAAAGGCTGAGTGTAGGTCTTGTTGAAGACTGAGTGGTAGGGCTTTGTGCCTGAGTTGTAGGAGACTGTATTCTCTGAGTGTAGGCCTTGGTGAAGGCTGAGGTAGGGCTGTTTGCCTGAGTTGTATGAGTGGGGACACTCTGAGTTGTAGGAACCTGGTTTGGGGTTCTGAGCTGTAGGATCTGAGGATCTGAGGAGAAGTGCAGAAGTTAGGCCGAATCTAGTACACTACTAGATAGGAGAAGGGGGGAAGTTGGATGTACCCAGACTTTGGGGAACCACTATAAAAATCTGTGTGCACTCTGTGTTTGATTGTTTCTGTGATTGCTGAGCTAGCTGTGCTGAATAGTTGTAGAATATTGCAAATACAGGTTTAATTGTACAGAGTTTCTGCCTTAGAATTAAAAAGAAAAAGTACACATATTCACCCCCCTCTAGGTGGTTAGGCACTATTTCTTTCACTTCCCTCCCTCGCTCGATGGTGACAACAAATTTCATCGACGACCCGCCTGACGGCAACTCCGACAACAACATTCCTCGTCCAGATGACCAGCCTTCAGCCCTGGTTCTTCCTCCGACGGCAGCCCTGACGCCATGCCTCCTCCAGTTGCCTCCCCCGATATTTACCCTAACTTCGTCTTCCTCCTCCATGCATCAGGTAGAATTCAGAGAGGAATGACGTTGGTTCGATTTTGCTATCCGTCGGTCCTCTATTCCATTTTTTTGTTCTCTGGATTCAGTATGATTCCTCCACTATTGCTCTACTCTCAATCAAGTGTTCCTTTTTTAGTTTTTCTTAATTTTTTTGATCCAGATTTTACACTCAGATTTCTTAGATTTCTCTGATTTTGGTTCTTCATTTTTCTTAATGTTTTGATCCAGATTTTACTTAATATTTTGATCCAGATTTTACCTAATGTTTTGCTCTAATATGATATAGTTTTACAAAAAAAACTATTGTTTAATATTTTTTGAACTTGTTTGTATATAACAATTTTGTCTATGTATACTAATTTTTGGTTTGTACTGCTTTGTATATATTGAATGTTTGTATATACTTAAATCGGATTTGTCTATAACGACTCCCTTATTAAAACCACTATCTTTAACTTCGATTTTTATAAAAAAAACTGTAGTTTAAAGTCTGCCTTATACTGAAGTTTTTATAATAATCGATAACTTACATCACCTAAGGCAGACTTTACACTGCGGTTTTTAAAAATGTCTAGTTGTCGTCTTGCGACTTGCACGCCTTATTGTCGTCTTGACTTGCGCCTTATCGCCTAAGCGTCCAGGTGCCACCCGACCCCCGGCACCCGGCGCCCGGCTCCGTTCGCCTTGTCTTCGTAACAACGATGTTCCCATATGCATCTATAGTGGGGAGTTCGATATATGATACGGTCTACACGAGGCCAGACATAGCTTATGCACTGGGGGCAGTGAGTAGATGTTTGGCGAGCTCGGGGAAGGTGCATTGAGATGTTGTGAAGTGGATACTCAGATATCTCAAAGGTACCTCGGGCTACTGTTTGCAGTATGGTGGAGGGTCACCGACCCTTATTGGGTATTGTGATTCAGATATGACAGGAGATGTTAACTTCTAGAGGTCTACAGTTTTCAGTTATATTTGCAAAAGAAGCTATGTCGTGGCAGTCAAAGTTGCAGAAGTGCGTGACACTTTTGACGACGAAGGCAAAATACATTGCTCTGACGGAGGCATCGTTGGAGATCTTGTGGATGAAGAAGTCCATGTCTTAGTTTGGACTATAATAAAAGGTGTTCATTGTTTCTAGTGACAGTTAGCGCTGCATTTTTTAGCCAAGAATCTCGTCTATCACTCCAAGACCAAGCACAATGATGTGAGGTATCATTGGATAAA
The DNA here is from genome assembly GCA_039583875.1 of Platanthera guangdongensis. Lineage (NCBI taxonomy): Eukaryota > Viridiplantae > Streptophyta > Magnoliopsida > Asparagales > Orchidaceae > Platanthera > Platanthera guangdongensis. The sequence goes on along the minus strand of CM077158.1, from coordinate 35,525,293 downwards.
TGATATTGTTGAGGATAAGCTGCTAAAGGTGAAGAAGGTCCCCATGGATGAAAAACTTTTGGAAATGATGGTGAAGGTCGTGCAAAAAAAGAAGCACGGGTTCTGTTGGTCCTTGATTGACAAGATGTCTATCTAAAGATTTCAGGTTTGAGAACACTTTTTTAGAGTCTAGCGGGAGAGTTTGTTGCGGTCGAATACCTAAAGAGACACAAACAGATCAGGTGTTGTATGAGTGCTGCTCTGGAATTCGGCCAGAAAGCTGCCAGGAATTTTACCTGACATCAGTCAGATACGGCTAGACATTAACCTGAATTTGTCTAGACATCAGCCCGAATTTGACTAGACATTAGCCCAAATTCGGCTTGACATCACCCAGAATTTCAGCTTGACGGACTGAGCCTGTTGCGCAAGTTCCGAGATTTCAGCCGTCAGGTTGCCTTGGTTGCGGGCTTGGCAGAAATTAATTAGTCCAAATTTGAGCCGTCAAAAAGTAAGACAGAAGTGTTCTCATTTTGGGAAGAAGCTCTTGCTGACATTGTTCCACGAGGAAGTTCTTCAATAAGAAGAAAGTTTCTCCCAGATTGATGTCTTGTATTCACTGAAAGGGTATTTTGCTCTTTTCTTGTTTTCGTTTTATTGAGTAGAGATTTTGTGACCTATTTCTTGAACAGAGAAGTTTTTCACCGTGAATTGGAAGGAGATTCAATTTGTGAATTCGGGAGGGGGGGGATCTAGATTGTGCAAGTCTAGAATATTTATTGTAATCTTTATTCATAATAGTGGATTTTGTTTGTCGTGCCTTATGATTTTTCTATCATTGATTTGAGAGAGTTTTTCACGTAAATCATGTGTCCTCTGTGCTGCGTGATTTTTCTTTGTGTAGTGCAATTTTTATCTTCTTTTCAGCCAGGATCGTACAAACTCAGTAGGAAATTTCTGTTTCCCAATAGCTACTATTGATATTCGAATGTGAGTTTTTTTAAGATGAAGCTGAGTACATAAGAACATAAGATGACGAAGACCGGCATAAGGACTATACCTCTCTGCGTCTATTGCGTCAATTGTTTTTATTTTTTAATATTAATTTATTTCAAAGCTACAATATATTGAGCAATAGAAATTATTGTATTTTGCAACAGACCTCATTTCTAGAATGACATATTTTAAACAATAAATAAACATATTTGGAGGATCGTTCTTGTCACATTTCGAAGTTACAATGTCTTAATAAATATTTTCAAGCCCTAAAATGAATAATGACATATTTTTAACAATAAATAAGTATATTTAGAGGATCATTCTGTAATAGTGCATTTTGCAACATTAATATACTATTGATTTCTTATTCCTTGACATTTGTATAATTTTTGTCTAATATTTCATAGAAATATTTGGAGACATTTTAAATCAGGGGCCCTAAATCATTCACAATATAAGTTTTTTACATTTGTCCATGCTTGATGTTAAATCTTATGCAAATTGGCTTATGTAATTTCAAAAAATCGGTCCAATGTTTAAAATTTTTAAAATTATCGGACATACATTGCATTTAATTATATGCCCCCTTCAATATCCAGTCCAACTATACAAGTGCACATTATTTGAAGACTTCATGAAACTCATCATACACCATGTCTTCTACAATTGAAGCAAAGAAATTTGCTTGGTGGTGATGGAACTAAAATTAATAGCAAATAGTGGCGGTGTGCCACGACCGACGTACGTATATTGTCGCAGGAGGCGGTGACCCGCTGCTCAGACAAGCGATCAGAGTCCGCGGTCGCATCCGGATGATTGTTTTCAGTCATTTTCATATTTTATGTTTTTTAATTTGAAGTGTATTTAGTTCTGATCGGACCAAAATAATGAGAGCCGTCTGATGATGGTTTATTAGATTGTATGTACAGTTAGCCGCGGTTTTGATGCTAGGGTTATAAAAAGGAGGCGCCGGTTCTGATGAGGATCGGAGTTTGGTATTTTGTCCAAACCGTCGGTCCGCCTTCCCCGTTTCTCCCGGTGGGACGCCGACAACTTCCCCCTCCACCCTTCCTCTCCTCCTTCCTGCTCCCCTCTTCCCAGCGCCCGTCGTGTCTTCCCCGCCCGACCCCCATTCCACCGAGCCCCCTTCGCCTCTGTCCGCTGGTGTGATGCCGGCAAGCTTCCCGCTGCCTCTTCTGTAAGCCCTTCACTCCCCTTCTGTGAGCCTCCCTCCCCCTTCCCCTTCCCTGTCCCGTCTCCGCAAAGTCGGAGCGGTCGCCCCTCCCGCTCCCGTTAGCCGCCACATTTACCTCAACCCCGACTCTACCTCTTCACTTCAAGTGCAGCTAGCCCACCCTTCCCCTCTTCCATTAGCCGCAGCAAACCCTTCCTCTTCCGCCCGTCGTGGATCCACTTCAAATCAGCCCACCCCGACGTCGCCGTGCCCGTGGATGCCTTGGAAGCCTTTTCACCTTCCCTCACCGCCGCCTGCACGCGTAAATTGTGGTAACAGACATTTCCTTTTAGTTGTTTACCTTGACACTTGTATTGTGATGGTTGTATATTTTATTGCTACTAGTATTGTTCGCCGTATGATTTGCAGGGCGTATTCTGTGGTTGCTTAAAATATTTGCCCCTCGGTCTTTGTAAAATTAATAGTTGATTCTTTTACTCAAATATTTGTGAACACGTGTCATGTTAATTTACTATAATAATTAATAATTACTTGTTACCAATTTTGGCGGATCACTTGTGCACTTGCATCACACGTCATTGCATATATGAGTGCATTTAGCGAATCCGCCCCGCGTCTGTCTTACCACTGCATCAAATAGCCTTGAATAACTAATCTAGTACTCTTTCTCATTTGTTACCCTAATCATAGCTCCAACAAGGTACACTTCAAGGATTGTCTATTTAGAGGAGTAGACAAGTAAAGATGCCTTAACCTTATAATTAGTTGTTTTTGTTTAACTTGTCTCCTCTTCTTACATTTTTATAACACAAGCATAAGAGAAACAACATTCACTTGCTAATCTAGATTCAAGATAGGTTATGTAAATCTTCTTAGTATGCTTGGTCCCTCGCGGTAGATTTTGGTGTGTCGATGGTATTCATTTCTTTTTTATTGTGGTCGTGATGCTTTCCCGATATATGTAGTATATGCTAGGACGTTTTTTTATTGAGTACAATTTTGGGTAAATTGTTTTGCTCCATGAGCTCAATCTTGGGTAAATTGTTTTGCATATAAATCAATTTAATTTCTCAATGATTGTTTGCATTAGTTAGGTCTCAACTTAATTCAATCTTACTAGGCATATTAGTAATTATGGTGACACCTCATTTATTGTGTTGGATGTTGAGAACAAGCTTAATTTTCTTATTGGTCTTAATTTCTTGATGTAGGTCATAACCATTGTCTTGCCAAGTATGCATTCTACGACGCCATATGACAGTGACGTTTTTGTCCAAACTCACTGAGCATAACCGCAATGTCAAACGGAGCCTAACTCTCTCTTATAAATTGCATTTATTATGTTCATAAATTTGATGTTTTGGTTTACAAACTTGAAAAGGACAAAAATCACAAGCTTTGTAGATCTTAGTCTTTTGTATCTTTTATGTTTTTTTTAATTGTTAGTGATATCAAACTATCAATATGTCAAAGAAAAAAACAAAATTGTTAAACATTTTAGTAACCAATTAAAATAATTTATCTTATTAATATGGTTTTTTTTCTATCCCTTGAAAATATAAGTTGGATTTCGCATAATTTGCTTTACTATATTATATGGAATGATCTTTTTGTCGTATTAATGCTTCTATTGTTTCTTTCTATTCTATTACATACTATAAATATTATATTTATTAATTTCTTCGATAATGTCTTCATGTCTTGCCTCCCAAAAAAATGTAATTAACCATGCAACTATTTTTAAAAACTTTAAACTTTATTGCATTTAATTATAATTTTCTCTATGCAATTAATTAAAAAGACAAAAATCATTTTTTACAAGATTTTAGTCCCTCTAGTTTATTGACCACGTGAGACCAGTATATTTTTTCATTAATTGTCTTGGATTAAAAAATTAAACTATGATTTTTTATAAATACTTTCCTTTCATGGAAAAAATTTTAGGTGGTTTATTCTCACCTATAAATAGGTGCAATATTAAATATTGATCGTTAATTTCCTACAGAAATAATATGATTGATCGAAATACTGATCAACGGTCAGCATTTAATATCATATGCGCCGTAGGATATCATATCAACGATCAGTATTTAATATTGTGTCTATTTCTAGATGAAGAGTAACCCAAATAAAATTTTTTCTGATAACAATTTTAGAGTAATTAAAATAATTTAAAAACTATGCATTTTTTAAAAATTAGCACAATTTATAAAAAAATTCATTCTTACTTGCACCTCGTGTATACATATGAATACTTGCTTCTCCTCTGCTAATCCAAGCGGTGCATAATATAAAAGAAATATGGTTGCAGGTTCATGAGTGATTTTGGTAATTAATTACTCAGATTTTCATCGCATCACATCATACACGTCACCATTAGATCACTTCCATGGATCTCCAAGCATCAACTTAACACGACCCAAAAACTCTATTCTCGAGTCTCGACCCAATAGCAACCATTTATCCGTGGGTCAACTCACAGTTACCATCCATGAAGCGGTTATATGAATACCATAATCTCACATTTATCACAAATACACATATTGCCCCCTACTTCGAGACACGTATCACCTAGCAAGAGACTTTCTCGGGACGCCCCCGAGATGATGCAATGACCGAGATGCTCATCTCGCTCGCCTAACCATTCATCTCACTTCTATTCTCAACTGCTGCTACATGGCCGATTTCACTTTCCTGCTTTTCTCCCTCATCGCTGTTCTTTCTTCTCGTTCCAATAACTAAGGCTCCGTTTGGCACGGTGGTGTCAGTCATGTCCATGGGGGTTAAAGTGTCATTCCTTAACGTCCATCTAAGGAACTTCATCCACTTTTATGTTCAAACGGATGATATTTGTTAGGTGATCCTTAATGAATGACGATTTAACCCATGCGTTTACGACCGCCGCTACTTTGCCAAAGGGATCCTAGAAGAAGAGGAAAATAGGGGAAAATAGAGCTAGGGTTTTAATGTTTATTTGGTTGTTTTTAGTGTGTGTAAATAGAGATTGCTGGCGTGTTTATAATATCACCCTAAATTAATTATAAAATTTGAACATTTAACTATTTTTATTTTCTTTTAAATCCTTCTTATATCTTATGTACTGAAAGTGAAAGAAGAGGAAGAAGGGGGAAAAAGAAGAGGGTAATTCAACTTTACTCTGGCTGAAAAACTCAAGCAGTAACCCTTAGTAATGGCGTGAAGCACGTCTGTTAAAGAAAATATAATGGCCTTGACTCTTGAGGCAGCTCAGCTTTTTAATGGCAACTGGGATCATGGCTGCAAGTGCTTACTATCTTCTTGGTTTGGAATATGGAGACATATTAGATAACATTTTTCTCTCCCTCTCTCTTCTTCTTCTTCTTCATCTCATCCTCTGGGCCGTTTCTGTAAGGGGCTTTAATTCTTCCCCCAGGTAAATAGTTCTATTAACTCGAAACCCTCGTCGAGTTCTGTAATGCTGTAGAAGGAGAGAGATGTTTCGGTGAAGTCCCGATTTCTTCATGCTAAACTCTATTATTAGGGTTTTGTTTCTCTGAAGAAGGATGTTCTGAATCGTCTTCGTTATATTCGGCCTTTTTTTCTTTCCTTACGGAGAAGGGAATGAAGAAATGCGAGTTGTGGCTTTGGTTGCAGGATTAGGGCATTTCAAATCTAAGGGGCCGCAGCTATGGAGACTCTGTCTCCATCTTCTTCGTTTTCGGCCCGCCGCGAGGGGGTTAACTTCGACGAGTTCTCCATGAAGCAGAGCTTGCTCTTCACAGACAGCCTCAAGGTAGCAATAACACCACCGTATTAGTTTCTTTTAAAATGTAACCAGAATTCTACTGGACAGAGAATTTAATTATTATTGAGTTCCAGATAAGGGTCCAGAATTTCTGAGCATTTATCATCACAATTTCTGGAATTTTATAATGAGATGTTAATTTTTTGTATCTGGTGTTGATCTTCCTGCTCCATTTTTAGGATTTGAAGAACTTGAGGTCGCAGCTGTACTCAGCAGCACAATATTTTGAATCACTATACAGTAACGATGAGCAGAAACAGATGTAAGTGCATTCTGGACTTCAGTTAAATTTTTTATTGATGAATTGGGCTCTCATTCCTGAATCCCACCTTTAAAAAAAACATGTTAGAAGACAGTTTTTATGTTGAGGGCTAGGAATTCTATTTCAGTTTTTTTTTCTTTATTTATTTGCTTTTAATAACAATAGAATAGTATTAGCTTAATGGGATCATGGGTTGGAATATTAATTTTATTTAGAAATACTATCTATCAGCAGTGCACAGGGGACCCTCCCTTGCATAGTGTGTGACACTAGGCCGTCACTTGAGTGGTGATCTAGTACTATATTTGTCACACACTATGCATGAGACGAGTCTGTGAATGGTCAGTAGTATCTATAAACAACATATTTTTATGCATGTGATTGAATTTGAATCTCTCAGATTCATTTGACGACGGTCCTATTGCAGGGTCATAACTAACTCAAGTTTTTTCTTTTCCTTTCAATATAGTGTGGGTAGAAGGGGGAGCTTTGGCATACCTGTTGAGGTGTTGCAGTGTGACCTTGAGGTTAGGGATTTGAGTTCTAGAAGCAACCTCTTGCAAAAATGCAGGGTAAGGTTTGCCTACATTTCATCCTTGTGGTGGGCATCTTCCCCGGACCCTTGCTGTGCGGGGATGCTTTGTGCACCGGGCTGACCTTAATATAGTGTGGGTAAGGAGGTAGCGGAAAATTGATGTGAGGGTAGGTGAAGGTGAAACTCACTGCAATCTGAATGGGCGCACTGGTCAAGTTCACAAGAAATTCCTGAACAAACACACTTCTTCTGGAACTGAGATCCCAACACATAATGAAACAAACTTGGGCTGACAACATTATAAATAGTGTGTGATTACATTGTTTTAATTTGATTCAAACTTGTTAGAGCATTTTGTGCTTTGCATGTAGGGTGGTGAATACCTTGAAAGACTATGCTGTCAAGGCTCTTGTGAATACTGTGGATCACCTGGGCTCCGTTTCATATAAGGTCAACGGTCTTATTGATGAGAGGGTTGATGAGGTGTCTGGTGCGGAGCTTCGAGTATCTTGCATTGAACAGGTATTTCTTTTGATAATTTCTTCACTTTCATAACGTCTCTTCTTGTTTATCATCAACTTCTAGTCTTCTATTATAATACCCAAATCCCTGTGTTTTGAATACCCAAATCCTAAGTTTATCATCTGAGCTAGAATTAGTTATAATTATGAGTTCTTTATCTGTGGCGATCGTAGAGAATTCGTACGTGCCAAGAGTTCATGGATCATGAAGGACGTGTGCAGCAGTCTTTATTAATCGCTGCTCCAAGATTTCATAAACGGTACATAATACCAGGCAAGTTCACTTTTGCAGTATCATTTGATATAGCTTTTTGTGTTGCTTTTGCTTCTGAATGAACAAGTCCAGGCATTCTTCATAAACTTTCTATCTTATTAGTTTGATGGTTCTTTTTTGACATCTGATCAGTGGGTGAATCCATGCCGGAATCGGGGAGGAAGGCTACAGCTGTGAATCTAGAGCGATTGTTCTCATCCAAGGAGGATTTGGATTCGGAACAGTTGAGGGCTGGTGATTTTCCTTGTCTGATCTCATACTTTTTATACTTTGGGCTGTATAAAAAATACATTAGATTTTCCCTTCAGACTTTTTCGTTGCAGATATTCGCTCCGACTTGACAGACAGACCCCCTTCATTCAGGTGAGAGGGCAGTTTTCAAAAAATTGATTTTCTCTTGTACTCACATGAATTATTTGCTGCTATATGATTGGTTACTTGGAGCAGGAAAACACGTCCTCTCTCACCTTCATCTACCATGCATGCACGCTCTGCATCTCCGTGGAAAGGAAGATCGATATCACCTTCTCCCCGCTCTGGAAAATTTGTGACCGGTAAAGTCGGCTTTTTATCGGCTATTTCTCCATTGGAGATCCTCTTTGGATTATGTTATGCTTGTTGTTTTATTTTTCTTTCTTTTTTTGTATTTTGAACCAGATAAAAGAGCAATCTCGCCCTTGCCAACTTCAAATCTGCTTGCACGCTCCGGCTCACTTTCAGTCAGGCCAACTTTAAATTCCTCAAGCAGTGTCCGAAGGGTATGCTCCAATAACTGAGTAGCACTCTTATTTGAAATTTTTGTGAACTCTAAGCTGTAAATGAACACTAATTAGCAAGAGAAGAGAAATGTATCTTAAGATGCTTAATTTAATGTGGCTTATTTGGCCTTATAAATTATGTGGTAGATTAAATTTTTTGGCTTCGCTTAGAACCAAATAGAAAAACACGATTTAAATGCTGCCACTCTGCTTCTATATCAACATGCAAGTTTTATTTATCTTGCTTAATGCAGAAGTCCTGACTTGTTCCAGTTTCAAGCATTTGTTGTTTGTAGAAAATGAGTACAAAAATAGTTGCATTAAATTTAGATACAACAACACTCAAGTCTTTATCCCATTAGAGGGGGATCGGCTATATGGATCTTTTGACACCATTGTACCCTATTTTTAGTCATAATCTCATTAATTCCTAAGTACATCATGTCTTTCCTTATAGTTTTATTCCAAGTCTTTATTGGTCTACCCCTCCCCTATTTAACATGCTTAGTGACTAAACTCTCACAATGTCTAACAAATGCCTCTAATGAAAAAAAATTATGGAAAAAAGAAGAAAATGAAATACTGAGGGGCATACTTACAGAAGTGCTTGTATTATAGGAAATTCAGAGGGTGAGCAAAATAGAAGAGTGTGATAATGTCCAAACTCCCAAGTGGGTAACTAAGTAATATATTTGAAGTATGCGAGTATACGACAACCACTTTAGCTGCAATGACAAAAAAGATAGATCCCACAAATAAAAACATGGAGAAAAAATAAGAGACTTTGGGGAAACCATGTCATACACTATTAATTACCCAAAGTAATTGATAAAAACAAATATTTTGTTTTGAAATAGAAAGACGTATATATAACATTTCCCAATAAGTTTCAAAAATAAATTATTTTTCCAAGAAGACAAGGTGTAAACACTACTATGGTGCATGATGGGCTATGAAGGCGGATTGACACTAATGTGCCATTGCAAGTGGGGCCGGATTGAGTCAATAAATCTAATTGATATGATGCATGTACTATTTGAATTAATCAAAAATTACATTGAATAATTAAATTAAATAGGCTTAGCAACAGAACACGACACTCACCACAAGTTTCAAGTACGCTAGCAAAACGTGTTCTCATTCACATGAAGGGATTTCAATTATAACTTCCACGAATGAGTTTTATAGGAAACTAAACAAGACCTTAAATAATACAAGATTTTCAAACAATTATGTAGTACTCATCCAAACATTTGATATTAAAAGATAAAATACAATATAAGATACAAATAAGAAGATCCAGCAGTGGGAGGTGACGGCGGACGATTGTCACTTATACAAGACGGTTGTGGCAGCAGGAAACAGGGAAGTGGAGGGATGAAATGTATCTGGCATCAGGGTGGGGCGGGTGGCGTAGAGCTGGTGCAGGAAGTCAACGACACTGGCGGTTGGCTGGAAGGGGATGGTGGTTGTAGCAGGAGTCAAAGGAAATGCGAACAATGTGGCAAGCGGTTGAAGGGACATGAGCGGCTGCAGTCGGGAGTGGGTCATGGGTTGTAGTAGTGCTTAGGGAGAGCGTTGCAGGTAGCAACAGGAACGGTAGGGGTGTCGTATCACATGACGGAAATGGGAGGAGGCGGTTTGCGATTGGATCTAGAGGCGATATGCAGTTTTCGGTGGGGAAGATGATCGATAGAGGCGGTTTGTGGGATGTGCGAGGCAGTTTAGCGATTGCAGTGGGAAATTGTGCAGGAGTTGGGTTATGAAAGGAGAAAATAACGAAAACAAAATACAAATGTGATTGTTGGCTCTGTATTTTCACAAGGCTAACAATGCCTCGCCAAGACAATCATCACCTTTATGTATACTAAATGGGGCTACATCACTCGGTGTGATCAGCTATAATTGGTCATTACATGTGGTGCCCGATGAATAGTAAATAAACTAAAAAATAAAATACTACACATGCGAAAATAGCGCCCCGGACGCGCCCGTGGTCTCAGATTTCCGATCCGATCAACGCATCCCGCGCGTGTACATAATTGCGGGCCCCACTGAGTGGTGGTTTGATCTCCACTGTCGATCCCGTGGCTGATCCCCAGCATACTATTTTCTGAAACTAAAACTACTGGATAGATGTAGTGAAACTATGTTTCTATGAATTTTATCCTACTATGGGAATTGCATTATCATCAACCACAGATTTATTGAACAAGATTGTTTGTCATGATTTGGCTCGTCCAATCTTGTTTTCGAAATCTCCCTGGAAAGCCTCCTGCCTTCGATTTCATAAAAAGTTGCCTCACCACAATCATATAGGCGTTTTCATTAGTTGTGTACTTTTATTAAGATACTATCCAAAGACTATGCCTCCTAGTCAAGTTAGGCTCCGTTTGGCACGGTGGTGGCAGTCATGAACACTGGGGTTAAATTGTCATTCGTTAACACCCACCTGAGGAACTTCATCCACTTTTATGTTCAAACGGATGATGTTTGCTAGGTGATCCTTAACGAATGACGGTTTAACCCATGCGTTTACGACCGCCACCATGCGCCAAACGGGGACTTAATGTTTACTCAGCTTCAAGAATGGAATGACTATTATAATCAGAACCATGAGAATTATATATAAAGCCTATCCATCTTTCTTTTAACAGGCAACACAGCTTCGAAGTATTTTGCTTTACAATTTTAATCTAAAATGATACTCTTCAGTGTTAGATAGTGTACATCTTGTGTGGTAGAGTAACTTAGGCTCACCTTGGGTGTCGTGAACACCCTCTATTGGACATGTATATATATTACCTTTATTCTTGTGAATATTGATTTGAATCCTTTTTTCCTATCATGGTATCAGAGGTTTAGGCTTTTTTTCCCTCTCCCGAGCGTGCCCTGCCTCCCTGTTTCCATTTTTTTCCTCGGTGATCGGCGTTGTTCCCGTCCTCGCTGATCGACCAATTCCGCCATCCTTGCATTTGTGTGCTCTTTGACTCTGCGAGCATCCCGCCTGAGTGCTCCTTGCCGCAACGGGCTCCTCCCATTTGCGCCCTCCTCGCATCTGCAAGCTGCCCCGTTCGGTTTAGTTTTGGAATTTGTCGATCCGGCTGTTTCGTCGATCCGGCTGATTTGTCGGTTCTTCTGTTTCTGCGACCCGCTCCATCTGCCGATCCATCCACGGACTGCCGGTCCGTTTTGCTTCTGCTTCCGTCTCCCATCTGTTATCCGTTGTTTCTCTGCAGCTACACCCCGCCGGCCTACTCCGCTGCCTCCTGCTGCCACAAATAGAAAAAATCCTAGAACAAAATTAGAGGTAGATAACCAACTTCTAGGAAAAACATAATTGACTGCATTTATCTCGGTAAACAATCAACAGCCAGAATGTTTCTTTTTTTAAGGTTTCATGTTATCAAAACTGACACCTCCCCCACCTTTGCGTGGTTTTCCCGTCTTCTCTTGCAAGTTATCCTGAACTAGTCAATATAGCATTCATCGCTTTTAAAATATATTATTTTCTTTTTTTGCACTGCATTGGACTTATGAGAATTTCGTATGTGCGCGCATACGCCATGCTCGTCAAAAAAAAACAAAGAACCGGCATTCTATCCAACCTAATTCTCTTAGGCTCCGTTTGGGGGGACTTATTTTCACCGGTCAAGCGGCAACCCTAAAGGTCCGGTACATGCGGTCGTCGACGCTTGACCGGTGAAAATAAGTCCCCCCAAACGGAGCCTTAATCTTCTTATCCAATATTTTCTCAACCTGAAATCTATAATTTTTTGGTTTCTTAAGTTTTATCCTGGTTCTTAAGCAAATATTTTTTTTTCATCCTAGGGAAATCATCAGTAGATGTCCCACTATTTTTTCCCATCTCTAGCCGTAATGTAATTCAAGTCACCTAAATAGGAGTGAATTAGAACAATTAATTCTCTTTCAAGCACAGTTTGCATGAGTTCTCTATATGATTCACCAAACACCGTTTTATCCAATTGACCATTCGATGGACTAGTCAATTGAATAAGCTGGAGAACTTTCATTAAAGATTTAAAAAACTTACCATTATGATATTCTTTTGCCACAAGCATCACATTTTGTTCATAACAAGTGTATCAGCATCAAAAAGGGGAGTCTCTTTTGCTACTAAATTTACACCCCTCACCTTCCCCTACTATGGTGCAATAGGTGTAGTTGCTCTATGGTATACCTGCTCAATTGTTTGCCTTACACAAAATATGCCTTGAAACTAGTGGATTGCTTTGTTATTAGTTATTTTAGTTAGGAAAAAGGATATTGAACCCAAAAATAGACCTGACAGCTTCAAGATCGGGTCCCGGCAACACAATAACACTTAGTTCCACCAAGACAGCCCTTAGTTTAGCATAATCGTGACCTCCCTCATTTAAATACAAAATGTTCAGATTTTGAAGCTCATGAAAAGAAAAATAAAGCGTCACGATCTTAATATATATTTCTTATCGCTGTGCATTCAGATTAATACGGAGGCTCGGAAACCATTCTCCACGCAGCTGCACGCCGAGAGGAACAACGGCAAGGAAGTAGAGCGGGTCCAGAGCAGAAGTAAGAGCTTCCTAAAATCTCTGCTCAGCAGGCGCAGATCAAGGAAAGATGAGATGCTGTACAGCTATATAGATGAATACTGATGGGCATCAGAGATGCCGCATTCAAATTTTGCTTTGTTTCTGCCGATATATTTGCTTTTGATTTTTCATGTGTTTTCACTTTTCTTCAGTATCTCTCTATACAGAAAGGATGGCATGTAAAGGCGGATTTCTCCTATCCCTATGATTAATGTTATTAATTGTTCATATTAATTATGTTATTAGTTTGTGCGCACTTGTGTGTATGTGTATATAATACCAGTAGCTGAGAGTTTAGGCGATTTCATAATTCCCAAGTTTTCATGTTATATTAGATTTCGGCTCCGTTTGGCATGGTGGTGGATGGTGGTGGCGGTGTTACTTCATTGGGAACTTCACTTTTATGTTCAAACGGATGATGTTTGTTTGTTAGGTGATCCTTAACGAATGACGTTTTAACCCGTGCGTTTACGACCGCCACTGCCGTGCCAAATGGAGCCTTCGTAATGCTTAAACAATCTAATACTTGAGAGGTTTGTGTATTCTTCAATTTAATGCTGGAAGAGATGTAGATTAAGGCTCCGTTTGGCACGGTGGTGGCGGTCATGAACATGAGAGCTAAATTGTCATTCGTTAATGTCCACCTAAAGAACTTCATCCATTTTTATGATCAAATGAATGATGTTTGTTTGGTGATCCTTAACGAATGATGATTTAACCCATGTATATTTTACGTCGTCATTTCAACAAACTATTTGTTTGGGCGTTTCGGTGCTCCGTTTTGGACAAATGCTGTCGGAAGGCGGGTAAACAAATGAACCTCCGGCGGCGTTTGCTCCGTTTCCACCCGCCCGCCCGTCTTGAGAAACGTCCCAAAAAGCTTCGTTTGGAGCAGCCACCTCCACCCTCCGTTTCGAACACTCCGTTTTCACCCGCCGGATACACCCGCCACCGCCGAAACAAATGAAGCCCAAGTCCCTGCTTGTGTTTGAGTTGGAGTGGGAAAACAATATTGAATAGAGCTCGTTCTGCACAGTTGGAATCACATAAAGGGTCTGTTTGGCGCAGCTCTGGCGGCTGGAAAATCTCTATTCCAGCCGCCAGAGCTGCTTTATGTGTTTGTGACAGCTCCTTGTGAAGAGATTTTCAAAAATCTGGAGCTGTTTTGCAGCTTTTCAGAAATCTCCCTCCCCCAACTTCTGCTCCTGCAAAATAGCTTTCTCTCTCACAGGTTTTGAAAATCTAATGGTTTCTTCAGTTGGAACATGCTTAGAGGCCGGACGGCCTTCCTCCGGCGATTCCGAGCCCCGGATGGCCTTCCTCCGGCGTTTCCGAGCCCCGACGTCCTTCCTCCGGCGATTCCGAGCGCACTTCTGCACAGAACACCCAAACACTGCAGCTTTTCAAAACTGCTCCCCAGAGATCTATTTTAAAACAGCTCTATCCGGACAGCAGCTTTTCAATCCGCCAGAGCTGTCCCAAACAGAGCCAAATTGTGTTTAGGGATCAGGTGATTTCAATCCGACGTAATTCAAATAGGCAAAAATAGTGTATGATGAAAAAAAAATACTCAAACAAATGAAGTCCTAATGACGCACTATCCAACTAAAGACTTGGGCTCGTTTGGCACGGTGGCGGCAGTCATGACCGCTGGAATGGTGGTGGTGGTGGTCATCAACATGGGGTTAAATTGTCATTTGTTAACGTCCACCTAAGAAATTTCATCCACTTTATGTTCAAACGTAAGATGTTTATTACGTGTTCTTTAACGAATGACGTTTTAACCCACGTGTTTATGATCACCATCACCGTCCCATTGGCAGAGGTCTTATGCACATGTGACTTTGGGGAAAAAAATGTTATAATTATAGATTGTATGATTGGCATCACAATTATTATGACCATCAACAAGAAAAAAAATAGTTTTGAATAAAAAAAGGATGAAGTTTCTTAAGTGAGGTAAGGCAGTTCATAACCACCGTGTTCATTATCGCCACCGCCGTGCCAAACGGAACCGAAGGTTCCGTTTTGGGGGACTTATTTTCACCGGTTAAGCAGTTACGACCGCATGCTCCCTCCAAACGGAGCATAAGTGGGCCTTTTTGTGTTTTTTTCTAGCAGGAAAATTGTGGAACTGGTTAGCAGTTGTTCCAAGTGGCTATTACGAAAACATCTTTTCCAGCCAGTGACAAACCAGAGAGCTTTAGAGTGCATTTGGTGTTGCAGCTTTGGGTGTCCTGCGGAAAGGCATCCCCGCCTCCGCACCATTTGAATGTCTGCGGCTGTGCATTCCGTAGAAGGGATTAGGCGCAAAACTGCCGGTTTCACTCAATTTGTGACTTCGAGCAGCCCACCGTGCCCGTGGCAAGGAGCCAAAAGGGCCATCCGAGGATAATTGATTGTGCTCGCTTCATTTGGTGCGGTGGTGGCGGGAGCAGCCGGCAATTTCGAACTGGACAGGGGGAGGCGGGATTCAAAACCGACCATCGGTGGGGGAGCTGTTCCTCCTTACTGTGGGAGCAGATGGAGCAAATGTCTGCGGGCCATCTGCTACGGCTCTGCTTTGCTCCAAATTCTTGGAGCAAGGTATGCTCTGTTTTTAACCAAAGCCTCTTCAAATGGTCGCTCAAATAGTCTAGCGGGGGTGATTCACCCATGCACCTAAGAGCAGTCGAGCACAGGCTTGGTCCGAATGAGACAGCTAATGGTATATTAATGTTAATATTACATGTTACTGTAATTTATTAAACCGTGTACATACATTACTAAATCCTATTTTACTATATAGACTACTCGATGTCTTCAGCCAAATACCCTTCATCTCCAGACTCAATTCAAAATTGTTGAAACAATTTTAATTAGAATTATATTAAAAAAAATCTTATTATACAACTCACCTTCAGACTATGGGGTATACCCCCATTCCCTTGCCGCCGCTTATAAATACGACTCATTGTCAAGAGAAAAGGCAGTGCTAAGAGCTCACAAGTGTCCTCGTCCTGAGCCCGTCGGTTCTCATTTTGAGTCTGCTTCTCCCCTTAACTTGGCATAGCATTTGAAATGGCAAAGGCTTCTTATACACTCTTGGGTGTGTAATGAGACCTCTTCATTGTAGCCATGGGTGAATAAATAAAACATAGATTTTCGTTTTCCCCTGTCAAGCTTCCCTCTGCCTCCCCCCTCCCCCATCTCGAGCGACATAGGGCAGATAAAAAGATGCCCGGGCTGCTCAACATCTCGCCGGTCAAATTCTAGCCGCCATTGCGGCCGTCAGGCATCTGTTCTCAGATTTTTGCCAGTCTCATGGAGCACCATTTTCTTCCTCAGTTCTTCCCTAACAGCAGATAGCAGACTAGGATTCAGATTTTTATTTTTCAGTGTTTGGACTGGAGTAAACAGATAACCTCAATCCTTTCAAGCCATCCATAAGCTTTTTTAAAGGGTATTTTGATTTCCAGATTTTCAGTTCTTCCTCATCTTGTTTTTTATTCCAATTTTCAGTTTCCTCCCAATTTCCATAATTTTTTCCCAGATGTATCATGCAGCCTTTGTTTATCTTTCATTCTTTCAAAAAATATAATACTTCATAAAATATCCAGATAACTGCACTCAACTGGAACAAGAATGCCCGCATGAATCTAGAAATGAGATTACAAAAATAAGGGCCATGTTAATAACACCTTTCTATTGGCTAATAGCACATTGAAATGACTGGTAATAGCGACTTTGAGGGTGCTATTAACATTGCTACAAAATAATGAAATGGAATGCTGAAGTTCTTAATTATCTCAATTACAAAAATAATGAAATGGGATGCTTGAAGTTTTTAATTTTCTCAATTACAAAAATAATGAAATGGATTGCTTAAGTTTTCAATTTTCTAAATTACAAAAACAATGAAATGGAATGCTTAAGTTTTTAATTTTCTTCATTTATTTGCAGCATAGTTGCCTGTGAGAGGTGAAATAAGTCTTATTTTATAAAGTAGGCCAGCGGTTCAAGCTTGGCAAGGTATTATTTGCCCTGACAGACAAATTCCAGCAAAGTCGCCCAACGGAGTGTGCTATATCCACAAAGTCAGTAGTGAGAAACTCAATACTGACTTTCTCGCTCGCAGAGCTTGACCGTCATGTACGCGATCTCATAGTAGGTGATGCAGGACGACGCGTAGGGTTTACGCGCCTGTCGGCTTTTTACTAGGAAACCCTCAGTGCAAGCGACGAATAATTAATTTTTGTCAAGAGCGGGCGCAGTACTAAAAAAATTACGTAACTTGAATTTAAAAGCACAGAATTACTTCTTTTAAAAAATGAATTTTCTTAATTAAGGTTCGATTTTAAATCCGGGAACGGAAGTTTGCAACTTTCGTTCCGCTCCCCTTGTCGTAGCAAAACGGAAATCGTGGACTCCAAATACGTTTCCGGGGAAGGTGACGAGGAGTTCCTCGCGTGATCGCCATCGACTTCGAATACGGAAGACGCCTCTTCCGTGGGTAATTGTTTCTTTCTCTTTCCCTTTGTGTGTGTCTCTATAATTTCTCGTAGGTTAATAGACTCTTTGCTGGGTTTTCACCCGAATTTCGTCAGCAAACGCTACGTCGAAAACTCCAAACGGAAACGTATTTAGAGTCCACGATTTCCGTTGTGCTACGACAAGGGGAACGGAACGAAAGTTGCGAACTTTATTCCCCGAATTTAAGTTGAACCATTTTATTTACGACAATCATTTTTAAAACAAAATAGCAATTTTGTGTTTTATTAAAAAATTAGTTGCCTCATTCCGCTCTAAATTTTAGCAAAATTAATATAATCATCGCGTGTATTTAGGGTTTCCTAGAAAAGCCGACAGACGCGTAAACCCTACGCGTCGTCCTGCATCAAATTGGTATCAAAGCGAGGTTCCAAAATTTTTCTAAATTTCGGGATCCGCCCTGTGTTGAATAGGAACTCGCATTTCATTTTATAATTTTTTCAAAAAAAAAAGAGATTATTTTATCATCATTTCATTTAATTTTGTTAGCATGTATCGGCGTAGTGATAGAATGCGTCAAACTGAATGTGGTCACCCGAGTCGTGGACACGAAGGGAATGAACCGCCTCAATGGTTTACACCTTTCGCCCACCAACTAACGACCTTAATTGAGAGTACATGTCAGATGCATGAAAGGTTAGCACACCTTAGAGGTAGGGTGAGTAGATTAGAAATACCCCCTCGAGCGTCAATGCCGCCTCAAATTCGAGATGAGCATTCGGTCCGTACACATTACGATGTTCCTCAACATTATGTAGAAATATCTACATTTAGGAGGAATCCACTATATGAGGATCACGACTACCTTTACACTCACTCCGATAGTACCCCGTCACAGAGATCTTTACGATACTTCGAGGATTATACTCGATCACCGTATACCACTATCAGAAATCGTGTTGCCCCACCAACACGTTCTCATTATAGAGACGATCCGTATGATGACCATCGTCGTTATTATACTCGTACCCGAGTGGATCCTATTGGTCCCTCGACACCTTATTATGAGGATAGGATTCAGTATTCCTCTAGTTATCGATACTACACGTCTCCTTTATATGAGGAATCTGAGACTGCATATGTGCGACCACCACCACATGTTCGTTGGACTTATGATCATCCACGAGCACGACATGACTATGACATGCACACTCATCATGATTACCCTCGAACTACCTATAGAGGTCACTATCGTCACGAGTACGTCACACCTAGCGATCCTCCTAGTGTTCCAAAGGTGAACATGATGATAGATATTGAGGGGCAGCAAGAGCCTTTCACTGCCCGAAGCAGGGAGACGTCACCCACTCTATCTGATGTCCTAGTACAGGATGTGTGGAGTCAAACCCCATATGAGTCTGCTCCACTAAGTGACCCCGTCTGTGATGCTATATCTACTAGCTCTCATTTGAATGTAGATTCCTTGCACACTTCACCTGGTGGTGCACCGAGTCATATCACCATACCCGATGGCGCATCGAGTCACGACACCACACTTGATGGCGCACCGAGTGATATTACGATCGAGAGCCGAGAGATTAGTAGTGATCACGAGGTAGTCACTTCTACCCTATCAGGGAGTATGACTCCTTCTGATGGTTCATTTCTGGAGGACCATCACTCGACTGATGAGTCATTTGACGACCCTCCTATTGAGCCTCCAGATGAGCCACCTCGTCCTTTTGTGGATGAGCTTTATCTGAATAGTACACTCGCGAATTTTAAGACATGGATACCTGCTCCATTGTCTCACGTGATGTTGATAGTACTCGGGCATAACCATCTGGTGACTCGCACTCTAGATGAGTTATGGGACGTACCTCCTGTTGACCATCGTACTTGCGATGAGTTCTTCTATGTCCCACCTAGTGAGCCTCTTGATACCTCACTCTTCCTTAGCACATCCATTACGGTTGTCACACTTCGTGCACATCTATCTGAGAGTGCTCCATCTGTTGTTGGAGCCTATATTTGCACGTGTCGCATTTGCGACGAATTTTACTATACCCCTCCCGGTGAACCCCCAAACGCAAAACTTATGGGTTCACCGCACATTTGGGATATTTTCATCTTTAGTGACACAGTCGAGCTTGAGGGTGCACTCACTGATTCGTTGTTGTTATATCTTGTCGCGCACACTTGCAGAGACAATTCGCGCACACCATGTTGACACATTTGATCACTGTTGTCTCTGATTTGCACTTGAGTGTTCATCGCCCCCGCGATGAGTTCTTTTATGATCCACCCTCTGATCCTCCTGATCATGTACCTCTCTCAAGAGTTGTTCTTGATATCTGAAATCATCGGTTTGTGGCGTTCGTTGTGTTAGTAGTCATCTTTGCATTTGCATGATTTGTATAAAAATAAATTTTGAGCGGAAAATTGCATAACACTTATGATTTTTATGCAACTCATATTAAAGCATAAAAGAGCTACTAATTTTAAAATAAATGACTTGGTTATGATTCGGCTAGATCCGGAACGGTTAACTTCTGGTAACGTAGAGAAGCTAGCAACCGTAGAACTGGACCCTTTAGAGTGGTGAAACGGATTGGGCAGAATGCGTATGAACTTGAGATGCCTTCTGTTTGGGGAGTAAATCATGTTTTTAACGTAGCCGATCTAACTTTATTTCACGATTACCCGCATGAGTCTGTAGATTTTCCATTGTCTTCTCCTCCAATTGATTCTTCTGGGTTGGTGAGTGAAAGTGAGGAGCCACATTCAGGACATACCGACGTTCATTCCGCTACTTACACTTCCATCGTAGTTCCTTCTATTTTCACTGTCAGTTTCAGGTTGAACATGGACACCAGGAGATTATTCTATTCCAGTTCTCGAGCACATATTGGACAGTGACCACTACTGATGATAGTTTTCAGAGATACTTGGTTCATTGGCATGAATGTTGATTTTCCCGCACCACCGCTCGGAGCACTCACCAGAGATGAGTGATTTCGAGAGGGGGAGAGTTGGTGGAGACCAGTCCGGATCAAGTCACAAAAGTACCCGACGCCGCACCCGTCCGGACCACTATCGACCATATGTCGTATATGTTGTATTGTGTCGTTTATTGTGTTTCATGTGTTGTATGAGGTGGAATATATATATATATATGTTTTTATATAACACTTATAAATATAAATATATATTAAACAAAATTTTCGGTAAGGCGCACACACACATATATATATAGATAAATACATCCTGAATATATATGTATAACATTTGGGATAACTGCGGTTCAGAGGAAGCCCGGCGGAAAAAAAACAAAGGGGCACGGTTCATCTTCCCGATCACCCGGTCCATCAATGGCACACAACTAGGGTTCAACCGCAGCTTCTCCCGCACGATCGGCCCGCGATTCTTCCACGATCGGCTCCCTCCCGCCCTCCTCCGACTTCGGCGCAACTCCAGGAGAACCCCCGACGGTTCTGCAACCGCCTGCTTCCGCCATACCCGCTCCGCCAAGCTTCCGCCATGGCCGACCCTCTCCGCAAGTTATTTTTTCAGTTTCTTGAAACCCTATAAAAGGGGAGATGTCAAATAGTAAGGTTGGTGTTGATGAAATATGGGATGAAAATTATTGTGTGATTGCTGCTTTGTGTTCTTCCAGTTTGAGAAGATGATGAATAGTGTCTTTTAAAATCCCGTAGGAGTGTTGTAGGTGAAATTCTTGTAGAAGATCTTCTGTTGAGATTTTTTGCTGCTTCCACCGTGTGATATTGATGAAATTCGGTGTCTTGCTTGTGTGTTTCCTGTTAACATTAGGATTTATAGGAGCTGTGAACAGTAGGAAGAAGTGATTGACTTGTAGAGTGAAATCAATTTGTTGATGATGAACAGTAATCTTATGTTTCTGTGCAGTAATCAGATTGCAGTGGGATATCTAGGAATAAATTTTAGGTCTTAGTTTTCATTCCCGTGGAGCCACTTTATGGGAGGAATTAGGAAAAGTCCGCTTGGTGTATTCGTGAACAAGTAACGAGAGAAGTTAGGTTCTTTGTGATTTTGGAGCGATTGAGATTTCGTGGACCCTCTTGTGTATGAGGATGCGAGTGAAATTAGGTTGTTTAGTTTGTGGCTTTCTCCCGTCGTGAGTGAATTGGATTTCGTGGAACCACTTTTGTGTGAGAGTGAGTGAAAATTTCTCCTTGGTGCCCGTGTGCGATAACGGCCGACCTCGGAGTAGAGATCGAAGGTGACGAGAAGTTCCTCGCGTGATCGTCATCGATTTCGAATATGGAAGACGTCTCTTCCGTGGGTAATTGTTTCTTTCTCTTTCCCTTTGTGTGTGTCTCTATAATTTCTCGTTGGTTAATAGACTCTTTGCTGGGTTTTCACCCGAGTTTCGTCAGCAAACGCTACGTCGAAAACTCCAAACGGAAACGTATTTGGAGTCCACGATTTCCGTTGTGCTACGACAAGGGGAACGGAATGAAAGTTGCGAACTTCCTTCCCCGGATTTAAGTTGAACCATTTTATTTACGACAATCATTTTTAAAACAAAATATCAATTTTGTGCTTTATTAAAAAATTAGTTGCTTCATTCCGCTCTAAATTTTAGCAAAATTAATATAATCATCGCGTGCATTTAGGGTTTCCTAGAAAAACCGACAGACGCGTAAACCCTACGCGTCGTCCTGCATCAAATTGTTTACGCGTCTGTCGGCTTTTTACTAGGAAACCCTCAGTGCAAGCGACGAATAATTAATTTTTGTCAATTTTAGAGCGGGCGCAGTACTAAAAAAATTACGCAACTTGGATTTAAAAGCACAAAATTACTTCTTTTAGAAAATGAATTTTCTTAATTAAGGTTCGATTTTAAATCCGGGAACGGAAGTTTGCAACTTTCGTTCCGCTCCCCTTGTCGTAGCAAAACGGAAATCGTGAACTCCAAATACGTTTCCGTTTGTAGTTTTTGACGTAGCGTTTGCTGACGAAACTCGAGTGAAAACTCAGCAAAAAGTCTATTAACCTACGAGAAATTATAGAGACACACACAAAGGGAAAGAGAAAGAAACAATTATCCACGGAAGAGGCGTCTTCCGTATTCGAAGTCGATGGCGATCACGCGAGGAACTCCTCGTCACCTTCGATCTCTACTCCGAGGTCGGCCGTTATCGCACACGGGCACCAAGGAGAAATTTTCACTCACTCTCACACGAAAGTGGTTCCACGAAATCCAATTCACTCACGACGTGAGAAAGCCACAAACTAAACAACCTAATTTCACTCGCATCCTCATACACAAGAGGGTCCACGAAATCTCAATCGCTCCAAAATCACAAAGAACCTAACTTCTCTCGTTACTTGTTCACGAATACACCAAGCAGACTTTTCCTAATTCCTCCCATAAAGTGGCTCCACGGGAATCAAAACTAAGACCTAAAATTTATTCCTAGATATCGCAATGCAATCTGATTACTGCACAGAAACATAAGGTTACTGTTCATCATCAACAAATTGATTTCACTCTACAAGTCAATCACTTCTTCCTACTGTTCACAGCTCCTATAAATCCTAATGTTAACAGGAAACACACAAGGCACCGAATTTCATCAATATCACACTGTGGAAGCAGCAGAAAATCTCAACAGCAGATCTTCTACAAGAATTTCACCTACAACACTCCTACGGGATTTTAAAAGACACTATTCATCATCTTCTCAAACTGGAAGAACACAAAGCAGCAATCACACAATAATTTTCATCCCAAATTTCATCAACACCAACCTTACTATTTGACATCTCCCCTTTTATAGGGTTTCAAGAAACTGAAAAAATAACTTGTGGAGAGGGTCGGCCATGGCGGAAGCTTGGCGGAGCGGGTATGGCGGAAGCAGGCGGTTGCAGAACCGTCGGGGGTTCTCCTGGAGTTGCGCCGAAGTCGGAGGAGTGCGGGAGGGAGCGGATCGTGGAAGAATCGCGGGCCGATCGTGCGGGAGAAGCTGCGGTTGAACCCTAGTTGTGCGCCATTGATGGACCGGGTGATCGGGAAGATGAACCGTGCCCCTTTGTTTTTTTTTTCCGTCGGGCTTCCTCTGAACCGCAATTATCCCAAATGTTATACATATATATTTATATATATTTATATATATATTTATATATATATATATATTCAGGATGTATTTATATATATATATATATGTGTGTGTGTGTGCGCGCCTTACCGAAAATTTTGTTTAATATATATATATATATATATATATATATATATATATATATATATATATATATATATATATATATATATATATTTATATTTATAAGTGTTATATATAAACATATATATATATATATTCCACCCCATACAACACATGAAACACAATAAATGACACAATACAACATATAAGACATAGGGTCGATAGTGGTCTGGACGGGTGCGGCGTCGGGTACTTTTGTGACTTGATCCGGACTGGTCTCCACCAGTAGGGCTCCTCCAAAGCCAAAAGTTGAGACTCAAATCCCTTAACCCGACAACTATGAAGGTCGCCAGCAGAGGTCAGGTCATTGGTCGGAGCGGAGAGGGAGGAGATGCGATCGAATCCAACCTGCCCAACAAAGGCGGAGGCGGTAGATCCTCAGGTCGCGGATCACCGGTCGCTGGCAAGTCTCCATAAGGAACACCTACATGAAGACAGTCAGTAAGAATCTCGCCGAAATTCGTCCAAGCGACCAGAAAATCTCACCCGGAGCGTGCGAGACGAGGGTGTTCCACCGACCGCATCCTTTTACTTTGGAGGATCGCTGAAGCTCCTTGTCCTGAGGAGTTATAGAGGGAGTCGCCTCGCCTTGCAAGGAGAGCATGGCAGGACCGAAAGAATGGCCCCCACCTAAGGCTCCGTTTGGCAGGGTGGTGGCGGTTGTAAACTCATGGATTAAACCGTCATTTGTTAAGGATCGCCAAACAAACATCATCCGTTTGAACATAAAAGTGAATGAGGTTCCTTAGGTGAGCGTTAACAAATGACAATTTAACCCCGGTGTTCATGACCGCCACCACCATGCCAAACGGAGCCCTAAATCTCTCCAAACCAAACGATCTTCGCCTTCTTCAACGGTGTCAAGCCCAGGTCCGTCTCGCATGGCGTCGACGACTTGTGTAACAGGAAGAAACACAATGGACACATGACAGGAATCCAAGAGTCAAGCAGCAGTTAATCCAATGATGGGGAGCACGCCAGGTCAGCAATCCAGTGTAAAGAGAAGTAAATAAGCGGCAGACAACTGTCAGGCTGAGTCAGTACTTTACAAAGTAACGGCTATATGTAAACGGCTATAATGGATTTCTGTAATTATAAATAAGGGGGATTAACTGTAATGGATTAAGAGAGGAATTAATGAAGATTAGTTTTTTTTTGTTTGTTTCTATTGTTTCATTAGAGTAAATTAGGACTTCTTCTTTCCGCTCGCCGACCATCCGCTGGCCAGCTTACAACTTGATCCTCTTTTTGGAGCCACCTGCAACAAAGAAGGGGTAATTAACTTGCAACAATGAGGCCCTAAATAACAATACCCTTCTCATTTACCAGACGGAGAAGTATCTACTATGTCGCTAACCCCAATTTCGTTCAGATTGAGTGAAAAGCCTAGCTTGACCACAACATGCGCCTTGTTCAGGCCTATGTGCGTCACCACCTAAGGTGACCCCCAATATCAATAACAACCACTAATAAATAGTTACACTTGAGAAATTACCCAATCCTCGTCAACCTTTCTCTCCGGGTGCTCCTCACGGCAAGGCTGGTTAGAGAGAGGAATTGGAAGGATCACACCTCACCATCACTTCGCCCCTTCTCGGGTGTGGATTGCTTCTCAAAAGTTCCCCCTGAGAGGACCGTTTATTCCTCTTCTTGTCCATTCGGCGTACCTCGCCGCGTGAGGTACACACAAAGCGACTCAAGAAGGCGCTAAGATCATCAGGAGCCATTTACAGTGAGTTTAAAATGCAAGGGAATCAAGATGAACCCGGGCACTATTTATAGAAATCGGATAGCTCATGGTGTCATGAGCATCACACAGTTTTTCAGACTTGTGTCGAACCCGTACTCGTCAAGGCCAGTAGAAGACAGTATGATAAGCAATGATTACCAAAAGGGCCCCATGAGGAGTTCGCAGTCAGCTCACAGCCACCTTGCGGGGGAGACATCGTCACCTCGTCGGGAAATGAGATCAGCTCGCCGGTGTCCAGATGGACCTCGCACAGGGGTGGGGCCCGCCTTCAAACGATGAGGCATACACATCTTATTGTCGCCTGTAATATGGCCCATCATCGAGGGGGAGAGGCAGTGCTAACAGCTAGCAAGGGGCCTCGTCTAGAACTAGCTGAGCTCATATGTTCACATTTTGAGTCTACTTCCCCGTAACCTAGCACAGAAATTGGCTTGAGATGACGAGTTCCTATACACTCATGGGTGTGCAATGAGACCTCGTAGTTTAGCTGCACTGTATTTCCATCTTACAAGAAATAAAATTATTTACTTCTCTTGTTCACATACTCTTACTTGTGATCACTATTTCAGGGGGCAATAAAACCTCTTCCCGATACTCAAATCCGAACTTCGCCAGTCGAGTTCTATGCTCCAACAGCTTGCTATCCAGCAAATTATTTTCTTTCTTCCACATATCATATTATATTTTTTATATTTGTCTCAGAAAATGATTGAGTTTAGTCAAATTTATGATATACACTTAATGCGTGAATTTAAAAAAATAATCAACTTTGTCCAGTCTTAAATTTGTAGTTGTTATGTCTAATTAATACAAGCCCATTTAAACTTTTTCCTGAAATGATCATTGTAGAAACATGCCCCTTCTATTTCAAAATCCCTAGGTAAAAGAATGAGGGATCTTGGCCTAAGAAGCACTAAAGGGGTAACGTTGATAGGCAATGTAGGACTAATACAACACACCATGGCACATTGAGGATAATCCACATAGCATTGTGATCCCACACAACAAGGTGGACCCTCTAGAATCTGCTCGCCCAACACGCCCCCACAACAGGTCAAGACAACGCTCTAACACCATGTAGAAATCGAAAATTTCATCCCAAAACCCTGAGAAGAAAGGAAGAGAGGAATGAGACTAATAAGCACAGACGGGTAAACACTGGCAGGTAATGTGGGAATAATACAATAAACTGGGCTACACCGGACATAATCTATATAGAAGAGTGGTCTCGCAGCACGGTGGACCTGCTGAACCAGATCAACCAACAATTATCATACTTAGTCTTCCTTGAAGGATGAGAATAATTGTTACAGAGCATGTGCCATCCAAATTGTGTCTGCATATGACTATGCATCTCATAATAGATCCCCATAAGAAACCCAGATCCCAAAACATCCAAAAACGATTAACCGGTGTATTCAGACTGAAGGAATTGGATTTGAGAGTTAATAAAGCAATTTTGGAGTTTGAGGGGACGGAATTCGGTCGGAATTGACTTTGGGTCCAATTCCAAAGGAATTCAAGTTAAGCTAAAAACCCTTAATCTCAATTCTTACAAACCAGAGGTTATTGGCATGGTTTATGCTCCCAGCAGCCGACTATGTGATCCCTGCATTTCGCAGCTCACCCCCTTCTTCTATGCATCTTCTTTCTCCCTCTCATTTTCCTCCTTTTCTTTTCTCCTCGTCTTCAAGATCATCATCGATGGTTTACAGGATTTGAAAAAGGTCTACCAGGGCTTCGCTGACGAAATCATTAGTGTTTCGCCATCCCTACTGCTTCTCTAACTCCAAGACTTCTCTGACTCCAAGAAATCACTGACTTTGTTTTCTCCATCAAATTCATAAGGGCTTCTCTATGGAATTCAAGAAGGTTTCTCCAACTCCAAGGATTCAGGTGAAATCCAAGGTTTCAGGCAGTGTTGTCAAGGCGCGCGCCTTGGCGCGCCCGAGGCGCCGGGCGCACCGGGCGCATGCTGAGGCGGGCGATGTGCCCCAGGCGCACCCAGGCGCTCCTCAGGCGTACACAGGCGCGCGCCTTACAGGCTCCCAGGCGCACCAAAGGCGCGCCTGGGCCTTTCAAGATGTTTTTTTCAACTTTTTTTTGGGGAGATGAGCAAAATTATGATCTTAAACTCACCCAAGGCAGGACACTTAGGGGCCCAATTCGCTGAAAATCAGCGAATTGGGCGCCCAATTCGCTCAATTTCAGGGAATTGGGCGCCCAATTCGCTCAATTTCAGGGAATTGGGCGCCCAATTCGCTCAATTTCAGGGAATTGGGCGCCCAATTCGCTCAATTTCAGGGAATTGGGCGCCCAATTCGCTCAATTTCAGGGAATTGGGCGCGCAATTCGCTCAATTTCAACGAATTGGGCGCCCAATTCGCTCAATTTCAGCGAATTAGGCGTCCAATTCGCACAATTTCATTTTTCCCCAATTTTGCGCCTCACGTGCCTCAGGCGCGCGCCTGCGCCGCGCCTAGGCTCCAGTGCCCCTTTGCGCCTCGGTGCGCCTTGCGCCTTTAACAACATAGGTTTCAGGTGAAATACAAGGCTTCTGGTTAAACTGATTTAGATCTTCTTCCTATTTTAATTTATATGTGGTTTTAATATGCTTAATTTTAAAATATGTTGCATCAAGTCCCGGCTTTTAGAATCCCATGGCTATTGAATCCTTATCTTTTGTTTTGGGAATATTACAGTTGTCGGACCCTGAACTGTCCGCAGTCGAGCCTGATCCTATTACTTCGGTAGCTGAGAACAACAAAGGTGATCGGAGATTGTCGGAGACCCCACCACACACCAGAGAGCTTATTGGCTGAGCCCCCCTTCAAAATTTGCTCTGAGACTCTCGTTTCCAAGGTTGGAAGGAAGAGAACCCAGAGAAGACAAAGAAAAAGAAACAGCAGACCCCTTCAGTGTACATTGGTCGATGGCAAGTCGCCCGAAGGAACACGCCTACATGAAGACAAATTCAGTAAGAATCTCACAGCAAAAATCGTCCAAGCATCCAAAACATCTCATCCGAACGATGTGAGCCGAGGGTGTTTCGCCGACCGCGTCCTTTACTTTGGAGGATACAAGATTTCAGGTGAAATATAAGGCTTCAGGTGAAATACAAGGCTTCAAGTGAAAGATAAGACTTCAAGTGAAAGATAAGGCTTCAAGTGAAAGATAAGGCTTCAGGTTAAATTGATTTAGGTTTTCTTCCTATTATAATTTATATGTGGTTCTAAAATGCTTACTTTTAAAAAAGTTTTGCCGCGTCCTTGCTTTTAGAATCCTATGGGTACTGTATCCTTAAATTTTTTGTTTTGGAAATATTACGACTGTTTGACTATGAATTGTCTGTGGTCGGAACTGAAACTACTGGTTTGGTGGCTGAAAACATCGAAAGTGTTTGACGATCGCCATTCTTTTCACGACGTCAAGGCGAACCAAGGCGAGCGTCGGACGCCTTGACGCTTAGGTGACAAGGCGGACGCCTAGGCGACAATAAGGCGAGCAAGTCGCAAGACGCCAATTTATTTTTAAAAAAAAAACAGACTATAGACAGTGGTTATTATAATAACCGCTGTTTATAGCCTGCATTGGACTATATACATCGATTATTATAATAACCGTTGTCGAAAGTCCAATGCAGGCTATAGACAGCGGTTACTATAATAACCGCTCTCTATAGCCTGCATTGGACTATAGACAACGATTATTATAATAACCGCTATCGAAAGTCCAATGTCGGCTATAGACAGCGGTTATTATAATAACCGCTGACTATATCCTGAAAGCTATAGACAACGATAATTATAATAACCGTTGTCTATATCTTGCAGACTATAGACAGCGGTTATTATAATAACCGCTGTCTATAGCATGTCTGACAGACTTTAGACGGCAGTTATTATATGAATTGTTGTCTAAAGTTTCTTTTTTTAACTTGACAGATTGTTTACCAACACACAGCCGCACAGATTTTTTCTTCATAACAGTTAGCAGTAAACATAGCTTCTGATATCATGAATCATGATATCTTCTGATATCATGAATTCATGATATCTTCATATCTCAACACATTCATACCATGAAGTAGCAAGCACAAAGGTTCCGATATCATGAATTCATGATATCTCAAATTCTTAATTCTCAATTCATTCATACCATGAAGCAGTAAACAGTAAGAAAAAACAATGTCTCTCAATACAGTCTCCACTCTTCAGAGAAAGAAATAACAAAAAAGTGAACATAAAAATATCATAATATAGTATTATGGTCAAATTCAAAATGTCTTCATCATACACAATAACATATTAGCATGAATAATATTTTTAATAAAAACTTTAAATAATCATAAAATATCAAATAAAATCATCATCTAGTAAGTCGTCATTGTCATTGCATATGCTTGATTGGTTTGAGGTACTTGTCTTTTGCTCATAATTATCGTCAATGTCATCATCATCATTGACAACGAAAAAATGATCTAAATCTTCATCCCCTTTATCCATTATTTGAAGATTAGCTCCAATTCGTAAATTTTGATCCCCAGTTCCAAAAGCTCTCTCTACAGCTTCCCATGTGAGATTATTATCATAAAAAACTAGAGAATCTTTTGATTTGTTCATCATCAACTCACTACTCCAATTTAGCTCATCAAACACTAAAAGGATGTAATTTCTTCCATTTTCAGGTCTTTCTTGAAATCGTGCATGTAAACGACGATTATATTGGACGTGTACAAGATTACTAAGTCGTTGATGCTCCAATCTATTTCTTTTGTTTGTGTGAATATGAATCAAGATAGTTGCAAACTTATTAGTAAATATAAAAATATTAAATTTTATATTGAATATTTGTATACTTACAAACTCGAAAGTGATCCAGTTGCGCTCACAACTAGATAAAGAACAACATAATTCAAGTATGCACAATGATACCTTTGTAAGGTCAACATTCGGTCCTCCATGCGCACCCCTCAATCCACTATTTATTTAAGACAAATATAAATTATTTAACATATAAATAATTTAAGGAAAAAAACGTAATCAATACTTACTTGGATTTATGGTGGTTCATTGTTTAATAGTCAGAGGCTTTCCAAAACTATTTCGAGATTCAGTGGGTGTCTGCTAGGCTGTTACACAATATTTATACTACTACTACTAATAAAAACATTACCAAAGAGCTCAAAACTGAGAAAATGAAGAAATAATATATCTAAATGAGAATACGAGATATGTCGAAGAAGAATCGTCAAATCGAAGCTACTAGAGCAGAAACTTTCACAAAATCGTCTTTAGAATTTTTCGCACAGAGCAGCGACTGTAAAAACTAAAAAGTCGAGATAAAAACTAAAATTTACGGCTCACGGCTTCAAATAGACAGCATAGACAACAGTTTTTACAATGACCGCTGTCTATTCTATAGAATAGGCAGCGATTGTTGTAAAAACCGCAGTCTATTCTAGGGTTCCTGGTAGAATAGACAATGGTTTATATATACATCGTTGTCTATTCTAAGGATCTAGAATAGACAACGATTTTATATAAACCGCTGTCTATTCTAATGATCAAGAATAGACAGCGGTTTATATATAAACCGCTGTCTATTCTAAGGATCTAGAATAGACAGCGGTTTATATATAAACTGATGTCTATGATAGGGTTCGGGTTAGAATAAATAGCAGTTGTAAACAAAGTGATGTATATTCTAGGGTTCAGGGTAGAATAAAAAGCGGTTTATATATAAACTGTTGTCCATTCCCATATTTTTTTAAAAAAATAAGTCGTCAATGCCTTGTTTATAATTGAGCGCCTGGACGCCTAGGCGATGCCATGACAAGAATGACGATCGTCAGAGACCCCACCACACACCCGAAAGCTCATTGGCTAAGCTCCCCCTCTAGAATTTGCTTTTAGGCTCTCGTTTCCATGGTTGGAATGAAGAGAGCTCAGAGAAGGCGAAGAAAAAGTAGGAACAACCCCCCTTTATTATTCTCAATCAGGGAATATATAGAGGAGCGCGTTGAATCTCATTAATGGGTAATGGAGGTTTCCACTAGCCTTGTCTTGTTCAGGAACTGTGCTTCTCTTGTGGTTGGCCAAGGCAACCCGTGCAGTGTCAGAGTTGACAGTGGCACGTGGCCTGCGATAAATAAGGGTGAACATAGAAAAATTGGGTGGAAGTAAGGTAGTGGGGTAGGACAAATATGCCTTGGTGAACGGAAGATTTTCCCTTGCGAGTACTGAGGATTGTGTGTTTGGTCTTGGAAAAAGGCGAAGAATTTTGGAAAGAGCATAGGTAGTGGATTAAGATAGGTTCCACTAAGCTGCTAGTTTCTCAGAAGCAAAGTTGAGTCTTCTCACTGGGCTATGGAGAATCTAGATACGGTACCCGTCGAGAGTGTCCAGCAAGATGAACTACACTGGTGAGATTTGTATCATGAGCAGATTTCCATCACTGAGGTGATCTGAGAAGCTTTGTTGGGGCCTATCGAATATCGGGTTAGCGGGCAACGAGAGCGCCTTTCGGGTCCCGTTGTCGTAGTGTTTTAAGATCTGTGACAGGAATTTGATGGTGATGTGCAAAGTAATATGAAGAGGAATCAAGGTAATTAATATCAAATCTACTCATTACCAACAACGACGAGTCATATTTTTCAATTCTTATGACTGAATTCCATCTTGCAGCCGAACAACATTATTGACCAATTCCAATTCTACTGACTGAATTTCATCCTGTAGTCGATCAACAAAATTGGAATTCATACCAATACCAATTCCTCCCTATATAGGTTTATTAATTCCCAGCAACTGAACAAACCCTAAGATTTTGAAAACTACACAAATGCTTGAGATTGTATTGCTGAAACTATGGCGTGCTTCACAATGGCACTTCATAAAAGTATCAGTTACTCTATTTCTCATGCAATGTCCTTTCAATAACTCCTTCAAATTAGTACGATAATATCAATAGCAAGATTGACATGTCCTGATGATTTTGAAGGCTTGATATCAGTTTAGTTAGACCGCATTTGAAAACAACCATATTTTATCCCAACTAGTTAAAGGTGTTCCAGATGATCTTGTTACTCCATAAGGCTAAATCATATGTTTCATAGTTGACAGTTAATAAAAACCTCGCCTTATAAATTGATAATTAGCTACATTTATGACCCTCTCGACTTTCTTAATCAATTAAGTGAAACCTCTTCTGCGCTTGCTCAACTGTGGACATCAAGAATTAGTACTAGTGTAGGACATAAGGAGCTTAAAAGTGGAAGAAACCAAGACCACTGTATAATATCATTTAATGTCCAATATGTCCTATTGAAGGGCAGCAAAAAGAGTATATCATGATAAAGTTTGCTTAAACACCATGCAGTTATTCCATATAACTACACAAATTATTGATGCCCATTGCCCTGTTTGTTTCTCAAACTATACCAAACTCTCCTTGGTTCACATATAGATTCTTACACCCTGCCACCATTAAGCTAAGAAAGACAAACAAGATCCATCAAACTATACTCATAGTTGAATATTTTGCTAAAACATTAAGTGATGGGATATAGATCCGAGCTGAAATATGATCAAAAAAATACTTTGATAAAAAGTAATTCGAGATATTTCTCTCCCAATTTCATTTCACTCAAAAATAAAAGAACTAAAATACTTAAGATGCATTGATGAATTACGTAGTCCCCATACTTCTATAAAATGTGCGAAAAAGTGGCATGCATGGCTAAATAAAAAAGACACTATAATTCATCAATGGGTGTCAATTGGATATTTCAATGCACTGTTAAGTCCAGAAAGAATACAAGTTTGCTTCAATAAGAAAACATGAAAATCACCTTACACATATGACATCAGATGTAAGCAAGTAACACCAGCCAAATCAAGAAAAAATTATGATTACATTCTAAAGCCAATAAATTTTCTTAGGCTCCGTTTAGTGCGGTGTTTTTGCTACGGTGAGTTTGGGCAAAAATGCCGACATTTTAGAATGTATGTTTGGCAAGACAATGGTTATAACCACCACCAAAAAAACTAGTTTTGAACATAAAAATAGATTAGGTTCTTAGGTGATATCAGGTGGTCATGAACAACGTTCATAACCACCGCGTTCATGACCGCCACCGTCGCTCCAAACGGAGCCTTAATCTTATTCTTGAAAAGAAGTTAATAATTAAGCTTGGGCACATAAGAAAAAATAACAAATTTAAAGAAGAGATAATAAGTATGATGAAAGATTAAATCATATTCACCATACCAAGTGCATCCATTCTTGCAGATGTGATATTATACAATAAACAAGGCTTCTTCATGTAAAAAATCCATGATCTATCTTCTATAAAGATAACTTGAGAGGGGAAAGTTTATACTTCTTGCAACCTGAAATTGTAACATGAATCAAAAACATGGCAGAACAATGTCAGACACAATAAATTAGTTGGCCAATCATCATTACATCATACCTTAACAGCCATTTCCTCATCAATGGTACATCGGTATCTAGTAGAACCTTCCAAAGGGCAGCTCCCGCTTTTGCATAAAAAATTGGCATTGCAGAGAGCAGACAATTGCAATAAAACATCAGAAGTCAACCGAAAGTTCTCATTTTCAATGGCAAAATCACTTTCAAAGTGATCATCCTCAACCAGCTCAGCAACTGAGGTAATGCATTGGAAAATTGCAAGCAACCTCTCAAGTGGGAAGCTACCAGGCCCCTTCAAAAGTATTTCTTCAGCCATATTATCCTTCTTGTCCAATGATGTCTGCAAGTTCCTATAAGAAAACAATGAAATATTGAGACACCTAAGTTGCCAGTGAAGTGAAAACATGAGTTTGGGCATTAAAATCATAATACCTTTTCCGTTTCGGATTGTTTGACCCTCCAGACGAATCAAATAAAGACGCATCGAGAGTAGCCGGATTTCTCGCCGCAATGAATGCAGAGAGAAGAAGGTATTTCACAGACATAGACATATGAAAATCCAACTCATTAGAAGCCTCCTTCCTAATTGACTTCCAGAGCCGCTTCTGTCTGTAATCTCCTTCCTGTTTGAGCTGATGTGAAGCCCAACTAGGGACCCAAAAAACATCATTTAGGTAAGAAGCCAAATGGGGTTGAAGATTATCAAATAGCCTCCTTTTCATGGCCTCATCTAGGACAAGGCATTGGTCACTTAATGGATCACAGTACTTCTCAAATAGAGGATGGAATGCCACTGACAACTCATCGACACGTCTGGTCACTCTGTAGAATGGCTTAAGAACAACACTGCAAGGAAATCAACATTATCAAATGAACAGAAATAAAAGTGTGAGAATTCGAGCACCTGAATCTACAAAACCAGCATACCTGAGAAAAGAGAAGTAAAGATTTGGGTTGGATTGATTCCTCATGAATATACCACGTAGATCCTCAAGTGAATAGTCGGGAAAGTAAACTGGTATGGGCTCGATTGAACCAGTGCTCAAATAATATGCATCTGGGGAAGAACTGCTGATATAAATTATGCCAAGCTCGGGAATCTTCAGAATTTCGGAGAGTCGGAGTAGCAGGGGAACAATGGTGGAGCTCTTGTCCCATGAGCGGAGTAGCTCAACATTATCAAATATCAAGTAGATCATATTCCCTCTATCACTCTCTTCAGAAAACAATTTTAGGTTTCTCTCTCTAAGAGCATTTACCACTTGAATCAGAGAAATTCTGAGTAAATCGATGAACTCCGATGGCTTTTCACAGCGTTTGGCTCCGTTGCTTCCTTTGCCGGCATTCTTCTCATGGATAAGAAGTTGTCTCAAAACGGAATTAAATAGTATTCGAGGGCAGTAGCTTGTCCGGCAACCAGCATACACAAAAGGGCGATTGAGATAACGAAATGTTTGAAGGACGGAGATTGTTTTGCCAGTCGATGGCCCTCCGTAGAGGAGGAGAGGAAGCATTGGGGAGTTCAAGGGGCCTATCAGCCGCAAAATCTCAAGGATTTGAGGCTTTCTTCCTGGAAGAGAAGACGTTAGGGTATCCAAACTGATAGATTCTTCGGAATGGCAATGGCCATGGAGTAGCTCCAGGTGAGTGTGGGAAAAGAAGGTTCTATGATTCTGGGGCAATGACGAAGAAAGAGAAAATGATGACGATCTAGTTTTCCTTCCGGGGGATAGCAGGATTCCTTCTTCTTTAGCCATTTCTTACAGCGCTTTTGCCTATAGGATCAAGGAAGTGAAAGAATCTACAAATATAAGAGTGTGTTTGTTTCACAAATTTTAATTGAAAGGAATTGGTTTTGGTCCAAAACCAAAAACTCATAGGTTTTGTTGTTGAGCCAAAACTCAATTCTTGTGTTCGTTTGCATGATGATTTTCTGAAAACTGACAAATTTTCTATTTGGATGCAAGATGAAACTAAAACTTATGAATTGAAATTTAAGTAATGAAAACACAATAAATTTATAAAACTGATCGTGCACATAGGAAAAAAAGACAATAAACAAAATAATAAAAGTTTAACCCATCACAGATATCAAAACTCATTAATCGGATCCATCTTTGAAACAAAATTTCTCCTTTAAACATAGAAATACAAACTCACGCACACATACACAAACACACATACCCATACATATGGACACACAAATACACACACACACACACAAAAACAAACACATACAAATTACATACTAACACATACACAAACACACACTTCAATACATACACACACATACAAACATACATACACAAACATACACACACATACTGTAACCTCGCCGGCGAGAAGTCCGGCGAGTTTACCGACTAACAGTAACTAATGAAGAAAACAATACTAATTTTATTAAATTCGAAGGCATGAGTCTTACATCTTTTCATTGATATTTATACTATGCTTAGGAAATAGGAAACATCTCAAATTGGGAAATACATAACAAGGAATAAAGCCAAATAAGGGAATATAAAAGAGCCGTTGGGGGCTGCCAGCAAAGAGCCATTTGGCAGGGATTGATGAGCTGGCGCGATCCTGTGCTTTTAGCCGTTACATCACTCCCCAGCCTTGATTGCAACGTCCACGTTGCTTAAAACATTAGCTTCTTCCTCACTGCTGTGTCGTTTGAGCTGAAATACTGGAGGGCGCCGGCAGAGAGAACGAGTGCGTCGCGGTACGAATGGAAGCCCAGACAGCTGGAGGGGCATTCGTAGATGGAGACGCGGCGAGCGGCGAGGAGCTTGTTGTCCTGCTGTCTCGATGTTGGGCCACAGTGCTGGAGGTTCCCCCATCCCATCGATTACTGGGGTGGTCACAGATAAGTCATGCGTTGCTTCTTGTTTCCCTTGCTCTTCATTTCCACTGTGCTGGGTTGAGCCGTCTTTAGTACCTGCATCAAACGGAAGTGTGTGAGCGTTTTGTTGTAATCTTAAGGATAGGCGTACGGCGTACCTGGTTAGGAAGGGAGTCCACGACTTTCCAAGAGCTGTCTTCTGGTGCTAATCCTTCTCACTGGATTAACGCTTGATGAACCTGCTTGTTCTGACGCCAGATGAAACGTTCGTCCAGAACCGCTAATATTGCATGTATTGGGGTGTTATTGGCGTCCAACGGTGGTAAATGATGGACAATATGTTCATCTGATTCATAATAAGGTTTTAGTAAAGAGACATGAAACACTGGGTGAATCCGTGAGTATTCGGGTAGTTGTAATTTGTACGCGACGGGGTTAATTTGCTGAAAGATTTTAAATGGCCCGTAATACTTTAAGTTGAATCATGCCAATTTTTGTTGTTTTAATGACAATTGTTTGTAAAGATGTAGTTTCAATAGCACTAAATCACCCTCAGTAAGCTGAATTGGTGTTCTTTTTTTGTTTGTTGTAGCCTAGATGCGATGTTGGGCCCTTTGAAGATTTAGGTGAAGCTGCTTCAACAACTTGTCCCTGTCACTTAACTCTGTTTGTGCGGCTTATATTGTATTATTGTTATTATAGTGACGAACAATAGCAGGTGGTCGTCGGCCGAACATGGCTTCAAAGGGTGTCATATCGGCCGATGTATGGTATGTGGTATTGTAATAGAATTCTGCCCAACTCAGTAATTTGGACCAGTGCTTAGGATTTTGGTGTGCGAATATCCTAAGATACTGGTTCAGGCACCTGTTCACCCGCTTTGTCTGTCCATCCGTTTCTGGATGATAGACAGAGCTATAACTGAGCTTGGTCTCTTGCTGTGTGAACAATGCCTTCCAAAATTTGCTTAAAAATACTGGGTCGCGATCGGTGATGATTGTATCAGGTAGACCATGCAATTTCCCGATGTTATTCCAAAATACTCGAGCGACGACCGACCCCGTTAGTGTTGTTAGTGGTGCGAAATGAGCCCCTTTTGTGAGGCGATCTACTACCACCAATATGTTAGTGTATCCCTCAGAGGGAGGCAAATGTGTTATAAAATCCATACACAATTCTGTCCAGATTTGTGTGGGGATGGGCAACGGCTGAAGAACCCCAAAGGGGCTGTGATTCAGTCCCTTCCCTTTTTGACATAAATCGCATGTCTTGATATACTGCTTAATGTCAGTTATCATTTTAGGCCAGTAATAGTTAGATCGTAAGCGGTAATAAGTTGGTTTAATTTCGGAGTGTCCGCTTGAACGGGAAGCGTGAGCTTCCTGGATTAATTGATGTCGTAGCGGGCAAACTAGAATGTATAAACAATTTTAAAAAATAATTTTTGGTCAAATCCTATCGCAGTACATGGTAAATCTTTTTAGCAAAACGGTCTGAGGGATACCAGTCGGCCAACTTCTAAAATTTTTTACATATATTATAAGAACAAGTTAGGTTGTTTAATGTTTGGTCTGGTAGTCTAGACAAGGCGTCAGCTGCTGAATTTAATCGTCCCGGCTTATATTCGATTTTAAAATCAAAGCCTAATATTTTTGAAAGAAAATGTTGTTGGGATGGACTGTTTAGGATTTGGGTGGTCAAATGATGAACTGTCTGATGATCCGTACGTATTATAAATGGGGCCCCCAGAAGATACTGACGTCATTTATCCAAAGACGTAGAAATGGCTAATAATTCTCGGTCATATGTTAATTTATGTTGCTCTCTTGTCGTAAGATTTTTACTAAAATATGTCAATGGGTGTTTATTTTGTGACAATATTGCTCTGATTCCGCAGCCAGATGCATCGGTTTCTAGTGTGAAAGGTTGTGTAAAATCAAGTAGTGCTAGTACTGGGGTCGTAGTTAGTTGTGTCTTAAGTTGTTCGAATGCCCTTGTTGTCTGCTCATTCCACTTAAATCCTTCATTTGTTAAAAGATCCGTTAGTGGTGCTGCCACTGTGGCGTAGTGTTTAATAAATCGTCTATAATAACATGAGAGCCCTAAAAAGGATTTTAATTGTTTAGCTATTGCTGGTCTTGGCTGGCTACATTTTCTGGGTGGGGACTTACTCCTGAAGCGGTAATGACATGGCCTAAGAAGTCTACCGTGGATGTCATAAATTGACATTTGGTGAGTTTGACATAGAGGGAGTTCGTTCGCATTGTTGTCAGAATGATGTTTAGATGACTCAAATGACTATGGAGATCCCGACTATATATTAGGATATCGTCGAAGAAGATAACGACAAATTTCCTTAGATAGGGCTGGTCATTAAGGATTGAAAGATTGCAGGTGCGTTAGTGAGGCCGAAGAGCATCACTAGAAATTCATAGGATCCTTGTGGGGTACGGAAGGCTGTCTTGTGTATTTCATCTGGATGCATACGCACCTGATGATATCCCGACTGTAAATCTAGTTTGGAAAATAATGTTAAGCCGTGTAGTTCGTTGAATAGTTCATCTGTCGTTGGCATTTGGAAAGCATCACGTATTGTTACGGAGTTTAAAGCTCGGTAGTCTACACAAAATCGCCATGTACCGTCCTTTTTTATCAAGAGAACCGGGGAGCTAAACGGCGAGAAGCTTGGTCGGATCAGTCCTTGGCTAACATTTCTTCCACTAAGCGATCGATTTCCGTTTTCTAGTAGTTCGGGTAACGGTATGGCCATACCTTGATGATTGTCCAGGGGTTTTGTAACGGTATTTTGTGATCACGGTCTCTTGATGGGGGTAGTCCCGTCGGTTTCTGAAAAACGTCTTTAAAGTTACTTAGTAAAGTGGTAAGGTCGGGGTGGTCTATTTCCTGAATTGGCAGGACCTGGTTTTCGGTTTGGTGAGAAAAGAAGCATAAAACTGATGCATAAATGGAGTCATGGGAAACCAATTTGTTTATTTGGCTCGGGGTGATTGGGTTCGTCACAATTGGTCGAATTCCCTGAAGGCATATTGTCTGATTGGTATGTTGGAATGACATTTGTTTGTCTCTATAGTTTGTGGTGACATTGCCTAGTGACTCTAACCAAACCATCCCTAGAACAATATCTGACCCATATAAATCGAGGAGAAAGAGGTTTGTTAAAAAGTTGTGTTTCTGAATTGTGAGTTTGGCGTTAAGGCATATTCTGGCACATGTTAATAGTTCTTCGTTCCCTACGTGTACCTTGAAAGGCTTAATGACGGTAATAGGTGCGCGTAAGAAACTAGCTACCCGTTGAGAAATAAAGTTTATTGAACTGTTGCAGTCTACCAGGATCTGCACAGGGTGAGTTAAAGAAAACCTTCAAATCGAATAGATTGACTAGAGAATGTTCCTATTAGTGCATGATAGCCAATCTCATACCCTTGGGGTGGACGTGGAGGTTGGTCTGGCGCCTCCCCGGCTTCGCATGGGTCTACCGTGTCAATGATGTCTGTGATTTCAACCTCCATAAATAGACATGAGACTTTATTTTGCATTGGTGTCCGGGTAAGTAGCATTCGTCGCAAGTATAACATAATCTTTTCTCTCGTTTTTGTTGTAGTTTGGCGGGTGTGAGA
The DNA here is from genome assembly GCA_039583875.1 of Platanthera guangdongensis. Classification (NCBI taxonomy): domain Eukaryota; kingdom Viridiplantae; phylum Streptophyta; class Magnoliopsida; order Asparagales; family Orchidaceae; genus Platanthera; species Platanthera guangdongensis. The sequence continues at coordinate 35,484,989 of CM077158.1, read as the reverse complement.
CGATTGTATCCCGGTTTAAAAGTGTTGTGTTGTCTATGGGCGTGGGGTCCAGGAGGTATATTTGCTGAGGCGTGAAATGTGGTTCGGGTTGTCTTAATCTCCTCTAACCATTGTTCTTCGTATAGTTTTGCGAGATTGAAGGCTTCGTCTAGTGTATATGGTCGTTGAGTAATAACGCTTCTTTGGATTGCCGGTTTTAGTCTGGCAATGAATATAGATTTTAATAACTCTGGAGGTATTCCATTTATTTTGATTGTTAATTCTTCAAACTTATCCTTAAAAGTCATAACAATGGTTATTTGTCGTAAAAGTGTGAGTTTAATCATGGGATCTTCGAACGCTGAGGGGTCAAACCGTGTAAAGAGAGCGAATTTGAATTCGTTCCAATTGAAATAAGCCCCGTCAGGATTCAAGGATTCATACCAACGTGAGGCTGGCGTCCAAATGCATTGCTATAATAGGCATATAAAATCCAAGTGCATTGTTATAAAATCGAAAGTAATGTTCGGCTTTTTTAACCCAATCGGTTGGGTCTCCATTTTCGAATCGAGGGAAATGAAATTTTACCTGACCGAATGAGGAAAAAATGGGTGTAGAAGTAGCACCTGGAAAATTTGCAGGGGAATGCTCACTGCCATCCCTATACGGGTTGTTTGGTTGTTGTGCGTTGCCGAAATTCCAAGATTGCGGTGGTAGACCCTGTCCCACCGGGAACAGATTAAAGGCTGATCCCCCGGAGCCGCCTGGTGGAAGAGTGAAGCCTTGATTGAACCGTGGTGATGTGGTTCCTCCTGTGGCCAGATGGGGATTTTGTGGGTTGGGAAAAAATCCCGTTGTGCCGAAATGGATGGATTGTCCTGGGAGCAATTGCTGGGATAGTGATAATGTTCTTGAATGTTGCGCGGCGAGCGGCCCTCGTGACCCGATGCTAAGACCGTGCACCGTTCCTTGGAAACTGGGTGCCCGGGCTTAACATGTTTCCATTGATGATGCATTGAGATGGGTTCATTATGCCAGAATTAGATAAATTTCGAGGCGGTGTGAACGGCAAGGTGGCCGGTGCGGACATCCCGGTCGATAATGATGAAAGGCCATTTAAAAGAACTTCTGACTGAGACCAGAGAGAATCAAATCATCCCTCATGTGTGTGGGGTGGAGGTGCTTTTAGCAAGGAACTCATTTCTTGTCGTAATAAACATAGATCATGGGATGATTGTTCGGTAGATTGTTGAATCGCCATGGTCAGTTTCAGCATTTCTGCCTCCAATTTGTTGAAATTTTGAGCCTGCTCCGCATGACGTTGGTCCATGGTCTTCCAGATTTATTGTTGTCTGTTGGAAAGATCCTTTAATCGCATTTTCGGTGGTGGTTCGGTGCCCGCCATGGCGAGTATCTCAACGAGAGCACCAATGTAACCTCGTCGGCGAGAAGTCCGGCGAGTTTACCGACTAACAGTAACTAATGAAGAAAACAATACTAATTTTATTAGATTCAAGGGCATGAGTCTTACATCTTTTCATTGATATTTATACTATGCTTATGAAATAGGAAACATCTCAAATAGGGAAATACATAACAAGGAATAAAGCCAAATAAGGGAATATAAAAGAGTCGTTGGGGGCTGCCAACAAAGAGCCGTTTGGCAGGGATTGATGAGCTGGCACGATCCTGTGCTTTTAGCCGTTACACATACACACTTCAATACGCAAACATACATACACATACACACTTCAATACACAAAGACATACATACACACACACAAACATACACACTTACAAATACAAAGACATACACACACTTACACACACCACCACCACAAACACAGGCATACACAAATAAATTCATAAACACATACACACATCCACACAAATAATGTTACAAACCAAAATTAGTTGGCAGGTGGACCAAGGGTATTGTAGTCTTTTGGGTCTTATGCAGGGTAAAAATGTAATCCTGAGCTGAGTATATAACAGTTAAGGAGTACCCTAATTTTGCTATGCTTTTCTGAAGTATGTTTAGATGTATCTAGCGGGAAAGTCCCCCCCTAAAGAACTACCGCCATTCAAAGGTGATACTCCTCTTAGGTTGGTTATTTTGTTGTTATTAAGTTGTCATCTTCCTCTGGCTTTTGATTTCTTAAGGAATTTTTGTTCCATTGCCTAAGTGTTATGTGAGCATTGCCTCGTGGAAAGAGTTCCTAACATGGGTATCAAAGCGTCGATCTTGGCCCGTTGTCATGCCGGTATCCGACGACACGAGATCCAAGGAGGTGCAAGGTGACCTTGGCACTCTTAGACAGAACCAAGAAGACATGGCACGCTCCATTCATGGGCTTATGGAGGAGATGCGGGCTATCTTTGCCTCCTCAAGCCACTGCAGACCCCGGCGGCAACAACTCTCCGTCTACAACCTAGTTGTTAACCCCCTACAATAGCAATCGTTTGCCGCCCTCCAGTTCCTATCAAATACCCACCATATTTTCACGGTTGGAATTTCCACGATTCTTTGTTCAAATGGGAGTGATATTTTGAGATTGATGACACCCCATACGAGTTCAAAGTCAAAATTGGTGCGGTTCATATGGAAGGAAAAGCTCTGTTTTGACACCAAGCTTATATGGTAGCACAGTTGACCCGTAAGGGACCGTCATGGGAGGAGTATGGGCAAGATCTCCAAGCTCGCTTCGGATCGGTCACCTTTGATGACCCCATGGTGAACTCAATTATTTTAAGCAACACTCGTCGATGCAATAATACTTGGACGCAACCGAGGTACTCCTCCGCCGTGTGCAAATTCCGGAAACTTATGCAATCAGCTTTTGTCTCGCCGATCTCAAGGATGAGATCAAATACTCTTTTCGGATGTTCTAGACCAAATCTCCGCAGAACGTTTTTCATTTGGCGAGGTTGCAGGAATAGAAAATCGTTGCACGCTCCAGGAAGGGACCGACCAACTCCCAACTGGATAGGTCTTGGGGATCGGGTAGGGAAACTGCAGCCAAACAGTTCACCCGGCCTTGGAAACCTTCATCAAGCCCTCCCCAGGTCCGGAAGGAGAAACCAGGATGTCGTCTGACTTCGGCAAAAATGGACGAGAAGAGACACGGGGGTATATGTTTTTGGTGCGACGATAAATTCACGCCCGACCACAACTGTTTGGGAAGGACACATTCTTACACCTTGGAGTTAGTCACCAAAAAGGAAGGTGTGGAACACTAGCCTGACCAGGAAGCAGAAATAATGGTGGAGAAGGATGAACAGGAAGATGACACAAAGTCTGCACAAGTTTCCTTGCATGCCTTGACTGGCATTCCGCATTTACACACCATGCGCGTCACGACAAATTATCAAAGAAAACTCATTAGTGTCCTCATCGAGTACTTACAACTTTTTGGATGCTCAAGCCGCGCAACAGCTACTTTGCCCACTAACTCCCATTCCAGAGTTTGCGGTGGCGGTGGCTAACGACAATATCATCTCCAGTGGCCACAAAGCGATGGATTTTCGTTGGTGGATGCAAGGCATAACGTTTGCGTCGGAAATGTTGGTGTTATCACTGGTAAGGTCCGAGTTGATTTTGGGAATACAATGGCTTATCACATTGGGAGTGGTCCAATGGACTTCAATAACCTTAAAATGGACTTTCAAAGTGGCAAAAAGAAGATTTCACTTAGAGGCTCAAGAAATTTGGTGGGCACATGGATGAAATAGAAGAGGCTACAAAACATCATGGCGAAAACCGAATAGCTCAACTTGTTGGCGGTTTGCAATATTCAAGTCAGCTCACTGGAGGGGTCTTCGATTCACTCAGAACTCCCAGGCCACTATCTCTTGAAGGGGTCATACTTGGGGACAACACATCAACAACAACTGCAGGAAGTATTGGGAAGTTTTAACTTTTAAGGCTTGTTCTAAGAACCAACCTCACTACCACCTAATAGGGAGCATGAGCATCATATACAGCTCAAGGAGGAAACGATCAACATCAATTTACAGCGCTATAGGTATCCGCCGCTTCAGAAGAAGACGTAAATCGAATGGATCATCAAGGAAACGTTGCAAGCTTGGTTGATTCGCTATAGCCAGAGTTCATTTGCTTCCCTGGTAGTGTTGGTGAAAAGGGGGACAACATGTGGCATTTATGTGTGGATTACTGGCAGTCCGACACCTCAACACATATATCGTGAAAGACAAGTTTCTCATCCCTATCATCGAGTAGTTGATCAACAAACACCATGGTGCTACTATTTTCTTGAAGTTAGACTTGCGCACAGGGTACTACCAAATTTGCATGGCGGCAGAGGACGCGCATAAAACCGCATTCAAGAATCAGGACTCATCAAAGGTCACTACAAATTTTTGGTCATGTTGTTTGGTTTGACCAATGCACCGTCCACCTTTCAGAGTTTGATGAACAGGATTTTCCAATAGCAGTTAAGAAAGTTTATCTTGATTTTTTATGACATACTTATATTTAGCAACTCATGGGTGGAGCACCTCAAACATCTCCGCTTCACCTTCTCCATTCTACACCGACATCAACTCTTTCTCAAGGGCAGCAAATGTAGTTTTGAGTGCATGGAAGTGCACTACCTCGGCTAGATAATTTCTAAGCAAGGAGTGGTCACGAATCCCGCAAAAAATTTCCGCAATGCTTGATTGGCCGATGCCCACCAATCGTAAAATTTTGTGGGGATTCCTCGGATTGACGGGATACTACAGACGGTTCATCCGCGGATACGGAGTACTTGCCCGGCCACTTACCGACCTTCTGAAGCACAAAAACTTGGCGCGGAGTGCTGAAACTACAACGGCCTTTACAAAATTGAAGGAAGCACTATCCCAACCACCCGTCTTACAAATCCTGAACTTCAACAAGAACTTTGTGATCGAGACGGATCATCCGAGGCAGGAGTGGGGTTGTTTTACTTCAAGAGGGTCACCCGGTGGCACATTTCAGCAACGAGTTGGGGGATAAAAATGCCCTCGTTTGCTCTTATGAGAAGGAACTAATGGCCATTTTGATGGTCAGATAAATGGACACATTATGTGATTTGGTGCCCTTTTATCATCAAAACCAATCACCGGTCCTTGAAGTTTTTACTAGAGCAGAAATTGGCCACACCAACCCAACAATAATATCTCATGAAGTTGATGTGTTGTGACTACACTATTCAATACAAAAAGGGGGTGGAGAACTTTTGTGTGGATGCTTTATCACGCAAAGGAGAGTTGAATTTGTTAGTAACCATTTCATTGGATATTTTGTCCAACATCAAGTCCTTGTGGGAGACGGATGGCCTTATGCAAGAGTTTATTATTGGGAAGGAAAGGGATCACAGCCACAAGCCGAAATACTTATGGAATAATGGGCTCTTGAAGCGCAAAGATAAGTTGGTGGTGGGAAATGATGACACGTTGAAGGCCGAACTGTTGAAACTCTGTCATGACGGTGCTATCGACGGCCATTTGGGCGTCACGACAACTTATCAACGCCTTAAGTTGTTCTTTTGGAAGCGTATGAAACCTGAAGTGTACTTTTACATGCAACAATGCGGGATGCGCCAAAGGTGCAAAGCCGATCATCAACAGCCTATGGGACTGTTGCAGCCCCTACCGATACCGGACCGCATTTGGCAAGACATATCCATGGAATTTATTGAGGGCCTTCCCAAGAGCAACAACAAAACAACAATCCTCGTGGTGTTGTATCTCTTGAGCAAGCAAGCTCACTTCATGGCACTGAGCCTTCCCTACACAGCGGAGACCGTGGCGCAAGTGTTCTTGGACTCAGTTTTTCAATTGCACGGGCTTCCCCAATTTATTGTGAGCGATAGCGATGCTACCTTCATTAGTCAGTTTTGGAAAGAGCTATTTTGAGTCTTGCAAGTGCACCTAAATATCTCGACGGCCTACCATCCACAATCTAATAAACAAACAAAGGTAGTGAATAGATGTGTGGAAAACTATCTAAGATGTATGTGTTTCGAGAGACCCCGGAATTGGGCAATGTGGCTGTCATTGGCCGAGTGGTGATACAACACAACATTCCAAAGTGCAGCGATAATGACACCGTTTGAGGTGGTGTATGGGTAAGAACCAAGCTTACACAACCCGTCGTTACTGCAGTGGATCGGTCCTTAGAGGCACAGGAAAGAGTCATCACTTTATTGAAGTTCAATATATAGCAATCACAAAACTGAATTCAAGTTTTGGCCAACAAAAAGAGAAGGGAAAGGGATATTCAAGTGGAAGTGTAGGTGTATGTGCGATTACAACCCTACAGGCAAGTAAGCATGAGAAATCATGGGGTTCACAAGTTGCCGCCTCGTTCTTTTAGTCCATTTCAAGTGTTGGCGAAGATTGGGACGGTAACCTATCGGCTAGACTTACCGGAGTCCGCAAAAATACATCATACATTCCATATCTCCCAGTTACGAGAACACAAGGGAGAACCCCCCATACGCCACCTTCCATTACCCAAGACAATCACCCATGAAGGCAATCCATTGGTGGAACCGGAGGCTATCCTGGATCAGCGTATCATACCGATCAATGGGCGTGTGATCACGCAGTTGTTGTCGTGTTGGTGAAGTGGCTCAATGGATCCGCGGCCGAAGACACGTGGGAAAAACAGTGGTCCCTCCAAAAACATTGCCCAACTTCCATCCTTGAAAACAAGGATGCTCTGGGGGGGGGGGGGGGGGGGGGGGGGGGGGTATGAACTGAAATTAGTTGGCAGGTGGACCAAGGGTATTGTAGTCTTTGAGGTCTTGTGCATGGTAAAAACGTAATCCTGGGCTGAGTATATAACAGCTAAGGAGTATCCTAATTTTGTTATGCTTTTCCAAAGTGTGTTTAGCTATATCTAATGGGAAAGTCTCCCCCTAAAGAACTATCACCGTTCAGAGGTGTTACTCATCTTAGGTTGGTTATTTTTGTTGTTAGTAAGTTGTCGTCTTCCTTCTAATTTCTTAGAGAATTTTTGTTCCATTGCCTAAGTCACTAAGTGTTCTGGGAGCACTGCCTAGGTGGTCAGAGAGCATTGTCTCGTGGGAAGAGTTCCTATCAAATACACACACACACACAAAACAACACAAACACACACTAACACGCACTAACAACAATACACACATACATTCATCCACACACATCTACAAATTCAACACACATACACACTTACAACCTTACACATCCACACACAAAACGCATGCATACACACTTACAAGCCCACACAAACAATCATACACACACCATCACATAAACACACGCATACACAAATAAATTCACATACATTCACAAACATCAACACAAAACCACACACACACAACAGCCTCACATTACAAATCCAACAAAAAACTAAATTAGGGTTCAAGTTGACCTTACGAAAATCTGAGGAGATCTCAGTTTTAGAAGCTTGGATGGAACAAGAGCACCGGATAAACTCCTCAAAGAGATCTCGAAGTTCACTGCTGCTCTGGAGAAGGACGGGCGGAAATGGCGAGAATGTCTGGAAGAGGACCTGCGGGAATGGCTCGATAGAAGGTATCGAAGTCCACTGCTGCTCACTTTCCTCTGCTCTTGCCGGAGGAAATGGCGAGGAAGTCACGGCCGCACGCGAGGAAGACGGGGAACGGGTAGCGCGGCTGCTTCTATCGGAAAAATCGAGGGGAAGGATGGTTTTTTCTGAATCCAGATCCTGCCGGAACTCGAGGGTGAAGTTCGTGCAATCTCTCTCGTCCGATTGAAATTCAACGGTCGAGCGAGATTGCATTTTTTAATATTGTAACTTTTTTTTTTGTCTTTTTAGCGCGCGAAAAGTCCAGTCGTTGGATTGATGCAGTGGGAGGTTCTCGCGCCGTTAGATTCAACTTCACCCGGGAGTTCCCGCACAAACTCCAGAGGATCCGGATCCGTTTTTTCTTCGATTCTTTCATAACAAAATTTGCCAAACGAATGCACCCTAACTGCACTTGTGGTTCGGCTTTGTTTGATTGCAGCGGTGTTAGGAGGAGCCGGCCCTTCCAAGTGGAGGTGTGGAACGGGTGAGGAGGAGGCGGGATTGAAAAAGCTTCGATTTGACGGCATTTTCTCTGTCCGGCGGATGCAAATGGTGCAAACGCCGCCGGCGTTTGTTTGTTTACTCGTCGTCCGACGGCGAAATACCGAACCAAACGAAGCCGAAACGGGATGCTACAGCTATCAATGTGAAGTTAGGGCTCCGGAGTTATAATAGTGAGATCGACGGATACTGAAATGGCCAAACGGGGGAAGATTTTGGCCAAACGCTGCCACGTTGTGAGCCTGTTTGCCTCGGCTCCATCTCCTACAACTATGGTTCCATTTGACCTCATTGGTGGGAAATAGAATGATTGGAATGAAGTAACAAGAAATGAAGGGAGGGGCTTACCCAGGGGTGGACCTACGTAGGGACGAGAGTGGGCGGCCGTCCACATTGAATTTTAAAAATATAATCTTTCATTAGTAGATAACAGATTTATCATCACAGATACGCTTCAAACCAATATATTAAAATAAAAATATTTAATTTTATGAAGGTTTTCTTTGCATAGTTGTTAAGAGTGTTCTTTTCTTAGGATCCGTTTGCGAGAACTTATTTTCACCGGTCAAGCGGTTAAGATCGCATGAACCGGACCTTAATTAAGGTTCAGTTCATGTTGTCGTAACCGCTTGACCGGTGAAATAAGTTCTCCCAAACGGAGCCTTAATTTAATGATCTAGGGTTGAATTCATACCAACAACATCATTTTGTTTTCTTATAGACAATATTGATATGATATAATTTAAATATTTTTTTAAAAATAAGCTACTTATCATGTTGTTATTTAAAAGTTTTTTAAACAGATTTGTTATTATATTATTATTAATTTTTATGAACAAATTAGTTGTTTGAAATTTCTTATATAAACAAATTCGTTATTATGTTATTATGTGAAATATTAAAACTATTTAAATAGAATAATGATATTCAAATAATTCATAAAAAAAATGAATTGAGATACATGATATCGCTTTTTCTGAATTGATCGAGTATTTTAAATTATTATATGAAATTAATGTAATATAAATATATTTTTACTATACTAATCAATTTATCTTATTAAATAATTTTATATTCCACCTACACTGAATATAATTCTTGTGTACGTCACCAGACTTACCATCACAAATTAATCCTTTGGCTCTATCTGATTGAGCTTTTCTGTGTCAATTCAAATGGGAGCAATGAGAGTGAAAGCAGCAAGATTGTGGGAACGAGCAATGGAAGATGGCGAGATTGGGGCTTCGGTCTTATATTATCTCAAAATTAGCGCTTTTGAGATATGATGATGTGAATTAGAGGCATATCAAATAGTTTCAGAGATCCACCACCACCACCCTCCCCGAAATGAAACCAATACACGCTGAAGCCAAACAACCAAAAATTCCAATGTTGAAAAAACAATCACCACTCACATTATCATAGCCAAAGTAAGGAGATTTAAAATAACCAAAAAAACTGCCCAATAATGGTCCATTTGAAGCACAATTAGCCCTTTTAATCTCAAAATTTGGTTTGGATCAGAATGGTATTCATTTGTTGGTCAAGATTTTCTCCTCACTTATTTAGGGCGTTGCTATCCGCACCGCAGTTTTGGCTATTCGCACCGCACTTTCACCTAATTTTTCGTGTCTTTTGTAAATACGTCTTGTACATACATTTTTAGGAAAAGTGTTCAACACTAAAGTTGTAGATCTCGACGAGATCTACAACTTTCGTGTTGTACACTTTTCCTTAAAATGCATGTTCAAGGCGTACTTGGGAAATACATCTAGATTTAGCGCCTTTTGGAAATACACTTTGTACATATATTTTTAAGAAACGTGTTCAACACGAAAGTTGTAGATATCGTCGAGATCTACAACTTTCGTGTTGAACACTTTTCCTAAAAAAGTATGTACAAAGCGTATTTTCAAAATACACGAAAAATTATGTGAATGCGGTGCGAATAGCCAAAACTGCGGAGCGGATAGCAGCGCCCCTTATTTAAGGATGTGAATTTTTTGTATATATTAAAAATATAAAAGAATGGGATTGGTTAACTAGGTGGTCCAGATGAAAAAATTCTCTTTGTTGCCTCTTAATATTGTGGTGAATATTATTTTTATTATTTTTAATCAAATATTGTGATAACAATCTTTCCTTTATTTTTATTAATCTATAATTATTTTAGGTATATATTTTTTTCATGTATTTGTTATTTATTGGCTACTAATGAATATTATTTATTTTTATATCAAATGATTCAAATGTTATTTTGTGTCAGATTACATCAATGAATTACTTTTTTTGGCATTAATGGGTTTTCACCATCATTTTATAGGAAGAGAAAGTCCCCCCATGATCTCCCAAAATGGATCATGGGTGGGTCATTCCCCCAAATGATCTATTCCCAAAGTGGATCATGGGTGGGTCATCCCCCCCCCCCATGAACTCTCATTATGAGAGAATTATGGGGGGGGGGGGGGGGGGGCGGGACCCACTCCCTCTCCCCATGGAGGAGGGCGGCCGCCGCCGGGAAGACCCCCGCCGTCGGGTGGCCTGACCATCGTCGGCGGCCGGCCCCCTTCCGGGCCTTGCCGCAGCCGAACCACCGGCCTCGTCGGCAGGGTGGCCGCGGCAAGGCACCGGCCTCACCGGCAGGGCGGCCGCGGCCGGCCGCCGGCCTGGCCCCGGGCGGCCAAGGCCTGCCTAGTCGTGTCCGCGGCCGGCCGTCAGCCGGCCCCCTAGCCGTGGCCAGCCGTGGCCAGGCCTTGCGGCGCCGGCCACCAGGCCGCCGCCGGCCCTACCACAGCAGGCCACCGGCCAAGCCGCGGCACGCCGCCGGCCTCGCCACGGCCGGTCCCTGGCGGACCGCCGCCGCCGCCCCCCAGGCCGGCCGCCCGGCCGGCCACCGCCGCCGCCGTGGCGGCCCGTCGTCGTGGGCAACCTCCCCAACATCCGATCAAGGGGAGGCTCTCCTCGCCGTCCGATCAAGAGGGTAACCACCCACTACTTTAGTGGTGGGGCCCGCCATGATCCTCCCCTGGAGGCTATAAAAGAGACTCCAGGGGCTCTTCATTCTTCACATTTTCTCTTCTCCGGGTTGCTTTCTTCCTCCTCAGGAGAGAGCTCGTCTGCCTCCTCCCCCGAGTCGGCCTCTGTCGCCGTGAACCACAGGCGGCCACCAGCGCTCCACTAACAGCCACCAGCAGGAAAACACCAAGTCCCCAAAAAGCAAAAGGAAGAAGGCAACCGTCTCCAGCAAGTATACGCGACCGCAAGCGCCAGAGCATCAGGATCATCCCACGCATTTCAACACCCAAGTGCCTCCCGCGGCGCAGTCTGTTGCCCGTCGGGTGCCGTAATCTCTCTCTCTCCCCCAAGTTGTAACGGGAGCGGTCTGTCGCCCCGATTCTCCAACACCCATTTAAGGGGTTTTTCACGTCATTACATCTTGTGTCAACTCTCTACTTTCATTTACTGTGTGCGCGCTCGACCGCCTCGTGAGCTAAGACGGTTCGAACAAATCAGGTCCGACCGGGGCATCGAGTTAGTCCGCAACAGTTTGGCGTCGTCTGTGGGAATCGACTCCCAACATCCTTCGAAAGAGCTCGATCACGAGCTCAACCGCTTCAAAGTCCTGCTCCAATGGCAAAAAGAAGCGCCCGCGCTGCTGAAAGAGTCATCCTCGGAGGACTTACCAAACCGACACGCACCCGCTCGCTAGTGAGCATACCAAAAGAGGCAAAGGTTGCATACGCAGCTGTTAACACACTTGGAAGACCCCCGCCGTCGGGTGGCCTGACCATCGTCGGAGCCGGCCCCTTCCGGGCCTTGCCGCAGCCGAACCACCGGCCTCGTCGTCGAGGGTGGCCGCGGCAAGCACCGGCCTCACCGGCAGGGCGGCCGCGGTCGGCCGCCGGCTTGGCCCCGGGCGGCCAAGGCCTGCCTAGTCGTGTCCGCGGCCGGCCGTCAGCCGGCCCCCTAGCCGTGGCCAGGCCTAGCGGCGCCGGCCACCAGGCCGCCGCCGGCCCGACCATAGCAGGCCACCCGCCAAGCCGCGACACGCCGCCGGCCTCGCTACGGCGGGCCGCCGGCCTCGCCACGGCCGGTCCCTGGCGGGCCGCCGCCGCCGCCCCCCCAGGCCGGCCGCCCGGCCGGCCACCGCCGCCGCCGTGGCAGCCCGTCGTCGTGGGCAACCTCCCCAACATCCGATCAAGGGGAGGCTCTCCTCGCCGTCCGATCAAGAGGGTAACCACCCACTGCTTTAGTGGTGGGGCCCGCCATGATCCTCCCCTGGAGGCTATAAAAGAGACCCCAGGGGCTCTTCATTCTTCACATTTTCTCTTCTCCGGGTTGCTTTCTTCCTCCTCAGGAGAGAGCTCGTCTGCCTCCTCCCCCGAGTCGGCCTCTGTCGCCGTGAACCATAGGCGGCCACCAGCGCTCCACTAACAGCCACCAGCAGGAAAACACCAAGTCCCCAAAAAGCAAAAGGAAGAAGGCAACCGTCTCCAGCAAGTATACGCGACCGCAAGCGCCAGAGCATCAGGATCATCCCACGCATTTCAACACCCAAGTGTCTCCCGTGGCGCAGTCTGTTGCCCGTCGGGTGTCGTAATCTCTCTCTCTCCCCCAAGTTGTAACGGGAGCGGCATGTCGCCCCGATTCTCCAACACCCATTTAAGGGGTTTTTCACGTCATTACATCTTGTGTCAACTCTCTACTTTCATTTATTGTGTGCGCGCTCGACCGTCTCGTGAGCTAAGACGGTTCGAACAAATCAGGTCCGACCGGGGCATCGAGTTAGTCCGCAACAGTTTGGCGCCGTCTGTGGGAATCGACTCCCAACATCCTTCGAAAGAGCTCGATCACGAGCTCAACCGCTTCAAAGTCCTGCTACAATGGCAAAAAGAAGCGCCCGCGCTGCTGAAAGAGTCATCCTCGGAGGACTTACCAAACCGACACGCACCCGCTCGCTAGTGAGCATACCAAAAGAGGCAAAGGTTGCATACGCAGCTGTTAACACACTTGAGTGACGCGTACACCAGATAGAAGAACAGCAGATCGAAATGCTCACCCTACTCAGAAGTTTAGCAGCCCCAGTCGTCCCCCGGCCGCAGCCAAATCAGCGCCTGACCTAAGAAGTTCTGCAACAAGAGAAACAAGCCCTCGAGAGACAAGAAGAGAGGCGTCAAGTTAAGCGCCATGGAGACAACTGTCGCCATGACCCTCAAGGGACTGGGGGGCAACATCCATTTCAGGAGCATCCCCCTTCGAGTACCACCCGCACAGGCATGATGCACACAGCTCAAAAGGACCTGGCATCCCGCCTGCTAAGAGCCTCTTAGCCGTTCAAGCAAGCTGACTCACAACCACCAGGAGAACCCTCCGCTTCAACCAGACACTACCCACACAAGGAGTACGATATAGAGGAGGAGTTCTCAAGCACAAATAGCTCCCCCGCGCCCGCGACACCATTCCAGGAGAGGCATGATTGCCACCTCGACGGTCCTCATTACGAAGGGAATCCCGGAAGCAGGATGACACTCGATGCCTCGGTGTAACGACCCGGCCCTTTAGACCAAGTCCGCCCGGCCCACCAGTAGTCCATGGACCTTTAGACCACGAACCACGGTGGTACAGCCGGAATATACCAAGGCCTGCAGGCCGTACACCCCAACGCCTCTCTGGCTTGTTTCTCAGCAAACAGCGCGTTGTTGGCGCAGGGATTCGAACCCGCAACCCTTGATAAGAAACCTTCAAGGGTGGTACAATGCGATGTTTGCTGAGAAACAGGGTTGAACTGTTGAAGGTTTCTTATCAAGGGTTGCGGGTTCGAATCCCTGCGCCAACAACGCGCTGTTTGCTGAGAAACAGGCCAGAGAGGCGTTGGGGTGTACGACCTGCAGGCCTTGGTATATTCTGGTTGTACCACCGTGGTTCGTGGTCTAAAGGTCCATGGGCTACTGGTGGGTCGGGCGGCCTTGGTCTAAATGACTGGGTCGTTACAAAAAAGTGCAGCTCAGTTGGTGATGAGAACTGTTGAAGGTTTCTTATCAAGGGTTGCGGGTTCGAATCCCTGCGCCAACAACGCGCTGTTTACTGAGAAACAGGCTAGAGAGGCGTTGGGGTGTACGGCCTGCAGGCCTCGGTATATTCCAGCTGTACCACCGTAGTCCGTGGTCTAAAGGTCCATGGGCTACTGGTGGGTCAGGCGGCCTTGGTCTAAAGGGTCGGGTCGTTACAAAAAAGTGCACTTTTTTGTAACGACCCGGGTTTAGGCCCATTGGGCAGCCCCACAGCATCGCCGGCCTACCAGCGGCCCGGGTTTAGAGCTCAGAGGCCCACCACACCCTTGCCTGGGCCGGCGGCTTGTCTCGCCCCACGACACCACTGGTAGTAAGCCTAAACATCAAGGCCTGCATGCCCATTGCACCCCAACCAAATCTCCGCGCCTGTTTATCAGCAACGGTAGGTTGTTGCCACGGGGTCTCGAACCCGCAACCTGTTAGGCGCAGGGATTCGAACCCGGCCTGCTCGTGCGCGCGGCCTGCCCGCGTGGCCAGCTCGAGCGCGCGACCAGCTCGCGCGTACGGTCTGCTTGCGGGCGCGGCCTGCTCGAGCGCGGCCTGCTCGCGCGCAGCCTGCGCGCACGGCCTGCGCGCGCGCCCGACCTGCTCGTGCGCGCGGCTTGCCCGCGCTGCCCGGCCTGCTCGTGCGCGCGGCTTGCTCGCGCTGCCCGACCTGCTCGTGCGCGCACGGCTTGCCCCGCTGGCCTGCTCGCGCGCGGCGGCCTGCACGCCCGGCCTGCTCGCGCACGGCCTGCTTGCGCGAGGCCTGCGCGCGCGGCCTGCTCGGGCGCGGCGGCCTGCTCGCACACGGGGCCTGCTCGCGCGTGCGGCCTGCTCGCACGGGCGGCCTGCCGCGCGCGGCCTGCTCGCGCGCGCAAGCCAGTACCGCGCACGGCCAGGGTCGCGCCCAGCACGCGCGCGCGACCACCGCGTGAGACCGGCCTGCGCGGGCACGCACCGCGGCACGCGCGCCTTCATGCGCGGCATGCACGCGCAAGCGGCATGGACGCCCCCGGCCTTCGCGCATCGGTGCGTCGTCATCGTTCGTCGGGCCTCCCTCCGATACCTTGGAAGCACTGGCCGCCGCCCCGCCTCAGCCTTCTCACCGGAAACCGTCATGACAGCAGGAAGCAAGGGAAATCTCTCCTCTCTCGCTCACTTTCTCTCGGATAGCAGAGATTTGGGGGGGCAATTGATGAGTTTTTCACCATCATTTTTATAGAAGAGAAAGCCCCCCCATGGTCTCCCCCCAAAATGGATCATGGGTGGGTCATTCCCCCCATGATCTATTCCCAAAGTGGATCATGGGTGGACCATCCCCCCATGAACTCTCATGATGAGAGAATTATGGTGGGGCGGGACCCACTCCCTCTCCCCATGGAGGAGGGCGGCCGCCGCCGGGAAGACCCCTGGTCGGGCGGCCTGACCACCGCCGCGGCCGGCCCCCTTCACCGAAGGTCTGGCACATGCGGTCGTAACCGCTTGACCGGTGAAAAGAAGTCCCCCCAAACGGAGCTTTAATCAAGGATGTCGATGTTGCTTGAGGAGATGTGCAAGATTAGGGAAATTAATTAAGAAATTAATTTTTTTAAAAAAATTAAATAGGTATTTTCTTAAAACAGACTATTCAAACAAATCTTCATTTTTCAGCAACCAGCTTCCAACAGCTACATTTACAAACATGCATTTACAACAGCTCCTTTTACAACCGCAACTGCTCTACCAAATGAAGCCTAAATCTTTCCAACGGGCCTCACATTGTTCTTGATTTTTGCTAAAATACCACATTTTGTATTCTTTGGCAAATTCACTTTCTAAATCATGGTGCTCATAAACATGTTCTACAAGGTACTTATTGATGTGTTATGCGCAAAATCGATGTCTAGTGTTTGGAAATACAACTTTAATTGCATTAAACAGTGCACGGCTCATGTCTGTTATAATTACTTGAGGTTGTTTTTCCCTCCACCATATTCCTATTATCGTTCCCATCATGTTGTCCTCTTTGTTTTGCATTTTTCTACGCTTCAACCTTGAACGAAGCCTCACCACATGTAGTGTAACTCGTTCGCTCCATAAGCACTTGCCGAACTGCGCTGCAAGTCGCTGCGGAGTCCCCAAGAAATCTCTTTACTCGATCAGCTTCCGTAGTCACAAGCTCGGAGCGAATCTCGAACTTAACTTGCTAAACTCAATTTCATACTCACTACTGTGAGTT